>OX453049.1:3411120-3928620 GCA_949699805.1 Tromatobia lineatoria | reverse complement strand
CGAGGCGTTCAGTTGTAGTACGATCGTCGATAATGTGCAATCGTGGTGCGCCAGTAATTACCGTACAATGGTAAAGACACGAGGAAAACGTCAATGGTCTGCACGACTACCGATCGGTCAACGTCACGCAGCCCCACTCAATACCCTCTGTCATGCAACTACAGAACGACAAACAGCGTTGCTCCGTGCATCCGAAGAAGCGCTCGTAAAATGTATTTTTGAATGTGCCTTGAACATTTTACATGGTGTGGTAAAAGTCAGACCAGATGTGAAAAAACGTTTGAGTAAATTTAAAAATGTTCTGCGGCCATTAGCGCCACCTCTACCGACGTGCCCGCGACTGAGGAAAAATCAAAATGGCGGTGGAAAACGACACACAGATGGCGCCACGTGACGTAAGCGACGAAAGTTCAATTGGAAAGCGAAAAAACGTATCATGATGCAAAAAGGGTGTGGCGCATTCTTGGCCCTTTTATTGAAACCCATTATCACGGGTCTGTTTAGTAGACTGTTTAGTGGCAACAACAACGGTGGTAGTGCCGAGTAATTAATATATTAAAATGAAACATGCGAGGAAAATGGTCTTAGTACCGGCGGAGGAGGTGGCTGCCACGAAAGATCCGATGATCGGTGGTGGGAGTATTTAAAAAACCGTACAAACACCGGGCGACCCTATATCGTGGCTTGATGCTGAACTTGGGGGTATTTTAATCTCAAAAAAATATCACGATGATGCTACCAAGTGGAAAGAATATTTACAAGTACTGCAACGATATTTATTTCTCGTGGACACACGAAACGGGCCATTAGACCCATCGTTGCCTGGTGCGACACAAGCGCCACCACGACCACCGGAAAATCAAGATTTTAATGAAATTGATATATTAAACAGTGTACCGCTACAATACAAACGTAGAGCTAATGCACTACTAAACTACATGCGTAATTCACCAAGTTCTTCACAACGCATCAGATGGGACAATGAGGGACGAGTGACAATCGACGGTGTGCTCATCCATAATTCAAATATTGTCGATCTTATTAATGACGCAATACGCGAGAGAAAAGGCTTCAAAGCCGACGGCCGTCGTCAATTCATTCAGAGTCTTAGGGCTGGCGCTGTACCACACGAGTTTATCGGGAATGACAAGTTATGGTCCATGGTCGACGAGAGTGTTGCTGTAAAACGCAAAAAAAGTGATCGGCAGTATTATAACGGCGGAGACGGAAACGAGGAGGAGGAGGAGGACGGCGAACCGGAGAATTATCAGCCTGGTGGAAAACGATCGAAAAAATTTTGGGCACGCGAGTGGCGCGAACCAAGTAACCGCAGGCAACGACGGAAAAAAGGGTCTATACCTGTGGATGAACCTGAAGAAAGGACGACAGCTGCAGTAGAAAATACACCATTGAGAGGGAACAAGAAGAAACCCATTACACCGCGCAAGAGACTTATCGAGGCCAATACCGCCCGGATTCTAGACACTGCTATTACATGAAAAAGAACAGGCCGTCAAGGATTCAAATACTGGCTTAAAATGTAAATTTGAACTTGTGTATAAAATGTCATTCGAAAATGTGTATTATAACCCTTTGCATCCTGCGAGTTACGCTGGCGCGAGACATCTTATTGGCAATAAAAAAAAAAGTAACCGATGTTTACGGCTGGTTGAACCAACAGGATGCATATACATTACATAAACCTGTGAGGCGTCGATTTCCACGTCTTTACTACAATATCGGGAATATAGACGACTTCTGGGAAGCCAATCTCGTGGACTTACGGTCGTTAAAAAATTATAACGATAATGTCTCATACCTGCTCACGGTAATTGATGCATTGAGTAAATTTGCATGGGTTGAACCACTCAAAGACAAAACTGTACACTCTGTGGCAGAGGCGCTTAAACGAATTTTCGACCGCAGCGAGGGTCGCTTACCCGTATACCTGAAAACCGACAAAGGAAAAGAATTTGTAGGTAAAAAGTTACCGGTTTTTCTGAAAAAGGCCGATATACGCTTTAGAGTGACACGTAATCCCGATATCAAAGCCGCAATTGTCGAACGTTTTAATCGCACATTGAAAGAACGAATGTGGCGCTACTTTACACATCAAAATACACGACGATATATCGATATACTACAACAATTTTTCATGCGTATAACCACGCGAGACACTCATCAATAAAAATGCAACCGGCTGCCGTGACTTTACACGATGCCGATATAGCAGTAACAAATATGAAAAATGCATCTCTTAAACAACGTGAAAATAGACGCCATACTATGGTTAAATATAGACGCGGTAATTACGTAAGGATTAGTCGAACAAAAGGCACCTTTGAGAAGGGTTACGAGCGAAATTGGAGTGAAGAAATTTTCCAAATCGATAAAGTGACAAATCGTCAAGGAATACAAATTTACGAGCTCCGTGATCTCGAAGGGGAATTAATTGACGGATTTTTCTACACCGAGAAAATAACATCTGTGCACGATAAACGCATAACGGAAGATAAAGTTTTGAAGATTGATCGTATCTTGCGGTCTTAAGGACGAGGTGCAAAGAAACAGCTTTTCGTCAGTTGGGTTGGCTACCCATCGAAATTCAACTCTTGGATACCTGCGTCCCACGCCTATAACATCGATAACCCATAAACTCACGGATCTCGTGCTGCTGCTGCTCGACCAGTGTCCTCATTATGTACAGTGACGAAACATTTTTTTTCGTATTACCGAGCAACAGCAGTATGCAATATTATCCCAATAACACAACAACACATTTAATTACACAACTTTCACGTGAACTACATCTTAATGGTCAATGGGCTGTAGGCTTATCCGAAATACATGTACCCTGTACAATGACACATTTACAGCGCGAAGACACGGACATTAAATGGACCCCACGTGATAAAAAAGATCCCGTGGTGGGTAACATTACGTACGGCACATATAAGAGCCATGAAGAACTTATGGAAAAAATAAATAATGTTCCCGGTTTACGAGAATCGGGTATACAGATTGTTGTTGCTAGAGAGGCACGCGGTTATGCGGCCGTCGATGGTGAAATCTGGAAGGAAAAGTCCGGAGCAAAGAGTGCCAGTAATCAAAATATTGTTCACGTGAGCAAAAAGGTGCAACGTATTCTAGGCTTCAATTTAAAAGATGATTCTGACTGGAGGACAAAGAAGGGTTCGTACCTGCGTTTTATGCGTGGACGCCAACGCGTGGGTGAAACACCCGCCTGCATCTCTCGAGCTCTACCTGAACAACTTTTTGTCTATACAGATCTCTTTATACCCTATACAGTAGGCGATGCTCAATCTGCTTTATTACGTATAGTGAATTTAGATTTATCACACTATATATATGGCTCGACACAGGTGAAATATTTCTCACCACCAAATTACATACTTCTACTGAACAATTGCTTTCGCACAGTGAAGATTGATATAAGAGATCATCTGGGGAAACCAATCACATTCGAGTACGGAACGTTAACCGTAACGCTCCACTTTAAGCGCCTCGCTTAGAATTGCGTGCGCGCTCGCGCGCGCGAACACTTTTCGCACAATGGTGGCTCATTATACAACGTATTACGATAATCAAGTAGGCGGTGGCGCCAGTCATATAGGAAACGTCTTCGTCGGTGCGCCGTATTAACGAGGACACGGTATCGGCCGATTTCTCGGCGGTCTCTTCAGGAGTGTACTTCCACTGTTGACGAGAGGCGCTAAAGCCATAGAAAAAGAGGCTTTACGAACAGGTCTTAATGTTATCGAAGATGTGAGTGGTAATCATGTACCCTTCGAGGAGTCACTGAGACGACGTGCTGCAGAATCGGGTAAAAATTTAAAACGAAAAGCTAACGAAAAAATCGCTCTACTCATGAATGGTGGTGGGTATAATAGTGCGGTCGCAACGAGGACAATGCGGTCATTAAGGGCATGTGAAACACGCCAGAACGACGCGACGCGGCCCTGCTCCCGCGGTAAGGCAGGTTACCGAGTCGGTAAGACTGCCGCTTGCCGCTAGGTGTCGCCCAACGCAACTTCTAAATTAAAGATATGACGTCCATTGGCGTCGCCACAAGGGGGCACATCTGAAATCACGCAAGATAACGTAGGCTCGGCGACTCAATTTCACGAATGCTGCTCTGCGATCTCGAGAACTTTAAGTTCTCGTAGCAGCATTCGTAGATTAGAATTGTCGCGCAAGAACTCATAGGATCGGCGATTTGTTAAATGCGCAAGAGCATGCAAGCTCGGCGATTTTTTATTGCGCAAGATCCAGGCTCGGCGATTTCGAAACCGCGCAAGAGCCTCAAGCTCGGCAATTTTGAAACCGCGCAAGAGCCTCAGGCTCGGCAATTTTGAAACCGCACAAGAGCCTCAGGCTCAGCAATTCGATTTCAATTTACGTACGAATGCTGCTTCGAGAGTTCTCGAAGCAGAATTCGTACATTGAACGTATAACCCGCAACAGCTCTTGGGCTCCACGACTTATAAATCGCGCAAGAGCCGTGAGCTCGACGATTTTTCAATCACACAAGAGCCATGGGCTCGGCGATTCGAGAACTGGAAGTTCTCGAATCAGCATTTGTAGATTGAAAATATGTCGCGCGAGAGCTGTGGGCTCGACGATTTTTTATCGCACAAGAGTCGCAGGCTCGGCGACTTATGAATCTCACAAGAGCGACAAGCTCGACGATTTCAAAATCGTGCAAGAGCCGCGGGCTCGGCGATTTTTCATTCGCGCAAGAGCTGCGAGGTCGGCGATGCGATTTCAGTCTAAAAATGCTGCTTCGAGAACTTCAAGTTCTCGAGAACGTGAAGTTCTCGAAGCAGCATTCGTGTAAATATGTCGCGCAAGAGCTGCGGACTCGGCGATTGTGTTATCGCACAAGAGTCGCAGGCTCGGCGACTTATTAATCGCACAAGAGCGACAAGCTCGACGATTTCAAAATCGCGGCAGAGCGCGCGGGCTCGGCGATTTCAAAATCGTGCCAGAGCCGCGGGCTCGGCGATTTTTTAATCGCACTAGAGCCACGGGCTCGGCGACAAAAATCGCACAAGAGCCGCGTGCTCGGCGATGTTTTAATCGCACTAGAGCCACGGGCTCGGCGACAAAAATCGCACAAGAGCCGCGTGCTCGGCGATTTTTTAATCGCACTAGAGCCACGGGCTCGGCGATTTGATTTGTCTACAAATGCTGCTTCGAGAACTTCAAGTTCTCGAGAACTTGAAGTTCTCGAAGCAGCATTTGTAGACATAAAATATATCGCTCAAGAACCGCGGTTTCAGTGATTTCAATAAAAAAATACGACTGCTGATGTTGCTGCTGTTGTTGCCTCTGCTGCTGCTGCTGTCCTCACCGCCATCTTCGCTGCCGCTGCTCTTGGCTCTGCTGCTGCTTCTGCTGCTGCTGGTGCCGCCGCTGTTACCGCTTCTGCTGCTGCTGTCGTCGCCACCGCTGCTACTCCTCATCGGCAGGTCACCTGTTGAAAACAAAAAAAATTATATACAATTTTCAAAATATGTCGCGCAAGAGCTCTTCGTCTCGGCGACTTTACAAATCGCGCAAGAGCCGCGGGCTCGGCGATTTTTTAATCGCACTAGAGCCACGGGCTCGGCGATTTTTTAATTGCACTAGAGCCACGGGCTCGGCGATTTGATTTGTCTACACGGAGAAAAATAAGAAGTTGGGCCAACTCAGCTTTAATGAGTTGACCAGAAATAAGTTGCTACAACGATTTACTCGGTGTCTACAACAATCTCGAATAGGTGACGTGACAACGAAAAGTGAGTTGGTGCAACTCTCTAGTGAGTAGTGATGATAATCAAAGTGTGGCGAACAACTATGTTCGTGAAGTTTAGCTTCTTTACTAATAATTATGTCGATGTTTAGACATCGACATTTTTTAGCAATGAATGCTATCGATTGACATTTTTTGCAAAAAATGATACCGATAGCTATTTCTTGCAAAAAAAATGCTGTCGATAGACATTTTTTGCAAAGATATGCTATCGATGGACATTGTTTTGCCTAGAAATGCTGTCGATAGACTTTTTTTGCAAAAAAATGCTATCGATAGACATATTTTGCAAAGAAATGCTGTCGATAGACTTTTTTTGCAAAAAAATGCTATCGATAGACGTATTTTGCAAAGAAATGCTGTCGATAGACATTTTTTGGAAAGACATGCTATTGATATACATTTTTTGCAAAGACATGCTGTCCATGGACTTTTTTTGCAAAGAAATGCTGGCGATAGACATTTGATGCAAAGACATGCTATCGATAGACACTTTTTGCAGAGACATGTTATCGATGGACATTCTTTGCAAAGCAATGCTATCGATGGACATTCTTTGCAAAGAAATGCTATCGATAGACATTTTTTGCAATGAAATGCTATCGATAGACATTTTTTGCAAAGACATGCTATCGATAGATATTTTTTGCAAAGACATGCTATCGATAGATATTTTTTGCAAAGATATGCTATCGATGGAGATTTTTTTACACAGAAATGCTATCGATAGACATGATTCCACAGTCACATTAGAATGTCCTCTGTGACAGATGGATAAAATATGTCGCGCAAGAGCCGCGGACTCGGCGATTTTTGTATCGTCCAAGAGTTGCAGGCTCGACGGTTTCAAAATCGCGCCAGAGCGCGCAGGCTCGGCGATTTCTAAATCGTTCAAGAGCCGCGGGCTCGGCGATTTTTTAATCGCACTGGAGCCACGGGCTCGGCGACAAAAATCGCACAAGAGCCGCGGGCTCGGCGATTTTTTAATCGCACAAAAGCTGCGAGCTCGGCGATTTAATTTGTCTACAAATGCTGCTTCGAGAACTTCAAGTTCTCGAGAACTCGAAGTTCTCGAAGCAGCATTTGTAGATATAAAATATGTCGTTCAAGAGCCGCGGGCTCGGCGATTTACGTAAATAAATGAATGAATAGCTACGACTGCTGCTGCTGATGTTGTTGCTGTTGTTGCTGCTGTTTCCTCTGCTGCTGCTGCTGCTGCTGCTGTCCTCGCCGCCACCGCTTCTGCCGCTGCTCTTGTCTCTGCTCCTGCTGGTGCCGCCGCCGCCACCGGTTCTGCTGTTGCTGTCGTCGCCACCGCTGCTGCTTCTCGTCGGCTGGTCACCTGTTGAAAAAAAAAATTATTTACAAGACTCAACGTATGTCGCGCAAGAGCTCTTCGTCTCGGCGACTTACAAATCGCGCAAGAGCCGCGTGCTCAGCGATTCGATAAAAAAAAATATATATATATATATATTTGTATAAATGAATACATACGGATTACCGCTGCTAGTGCTGCTGCTTTTCCTGTTGTCCTCGTTTTGTCCCAGTTGTTGTTGATATGAACATATTTCACTTTTCTACAATTTCCTCTTCGAATTTTCGATTTTCCGGGAAAACACCCGTGACTTTTGGAATCACCGGGAAATTTTTCCGAGTGATTACACTCTATATAATATAATATATAATATCTATATAATAATAAAATATAATATCTATGTTACACAAAAAATATATAAAATCGACTCGAAGTCGCAGCGTGGTGGAGACAGCAATATAAAAGGTTGCCGCGCCTATGGACGCTCTGCGCGGGCTCGTGACAAAATTGGAATGCGCCATCAGCGCCATCTAGCAAGACAGGAGAGACGCAAAAAACTCGTGAAGTTATCGACAATTCTTTCGGATATGGTTTTTCCTTATAAAATGTGACTAAATCAAAATCGAAATGCACGTTTCATGCGTGATTTTGAATTATCTCGGAAATGAATTAGTCACTTTTTTCATTTTTGGTCCAAAAATGAGAAAAAAATCGAATTTTCGATTACAGGAATCTGCCGGTAATCGATCTGTAATTTTTTTTTTCGAAAATCAAAATTCGGCCTAATTCATTCCCGAGATGCACATTTTTGGCGTCTGTATTCCAAATTTCGCTTCAATCCGCCCATAATTCGTGAAAAAAAGCATATCCGAAATTTCGAGGTGCGCGTTCGTGTGTTTCACATGGCCTTAAGAGGTCGAGCACCCGCGCGTATGTCTGCGAGAAAACGGGGTGTGAAAAGAAATGGGAGCGTCACCACATCATCGACGACAAACAAGAGGAAAAAGAAGAAGAAGAGCAGCAGTAGTGGCAGAATAGTAAAGAGAAAAGTGACCAAAAAATGCGGAAACACTAAAAGGAGGAGTAGGAGATCAACAGTGACAGATATTTTCGGAAGAGCCTAAGTATGTCTTTCTTACACTCACACTCCTGTGAATATATGAAGTCGAAGCTCGACTTTTTCACTATACCACCAACACAAACATCGATAGAGTCATCCCAATACGTCCACTACAAGCCTGTATCTTCGCTGTCGGACGATGGACCCATCGAATTTGTTATACCTGACCATGGTGAGGAATACCTCGACCTAGCCCATACAATGCTCTGTGTAAAACTCAAAGTTCTCGCCACTGGTGACTCACCCTACAAAGTAGCACCCGTGAATAATTTTTTACACAGTCTTTTCAATCAAGTTGACATGTTTTTTAATCAAAAACTCGTTGCACCACCCAATAATGCTTACGCCTACAGAGCGTATATTGAAACATTATTGAATGACGGCCCTGCGGCAAAACAATCACATCTCACGACCGCTTTATGGCTTGCGGACGAGCCTGGTAGATTTGAGGCTCTACCAGACACAAAAGTCGGTGGCAATACAGGTCAAGAGATAAGATCGCAATATATAAAGGCTGGTAGAACAGTGGACTTGTTTGGGCATTTACACTGCGATGTATTTAATCGGGATAAGTTTTTGTTCAATGGTGTAGAAGTGCATCTACGCCTCGTACGTTCGAAAGACGAATTTTGTCTCATGGAAACACCACTACAAGGAATTTCACACAAAATAAAAATCAGTGATGTGACTCTACTGGTACGTCGAGCAAAAATTAATCGTTGTGTGCTTATAACACATGCGAAAACTTTGGCTAAGACAACCGCAAAATATCCGATAGCTCGCGTGAAAGTAAAATCATTCACCATGCATAGCGAAATTATTGATGATACATTGGATAATGTTATACTTGGACAACTGCCGAAACGTATAATACTTGGCTTTGTCTACAATAAGGCTTTTAACGGCGACAAAACACTGAATCCCTTCAATTTTCAACATCATTCGATAAATTATCTATCGCTCTACGTGGATGGTCAGCAAATTCCTGGAAAACCTCTTCAACCGGAGTTTGGTGGTAACGATACATGGATTCAGAGCTATCATACGCTCTTTTCCAGAACTAGTATACATTTTCAAAATGAAAGACTGGGCATTGATCGTGAGGCATACGCTCGAGGCTACTGTTTGTTTGCCTTCGACTTGACACCAAACTTATCAGCAAACTGTTTCACCTACTGGAACCTTGTGAGGCACGGCAGCGTATGCGTTGAAGTACGCTTTGTCAGATCTCTCAATGCAACTATAAATTGTATCGTCTACGCTGAATACGATAATGTTATTAAAATTGATTCAGCACGTCAAGTTATCACCGATTTTAGTGCTTGAAAAAAAGAAACGATAAAAACCTCGCCCCTCCATTGCCATCGCCGTTGCTGTCGAGATGTTTTTTAGGGAGAGGGGAAACGAACATTCCTGGCCCCCAATCGTGAGTGGTATTTAAGAAGCTCTAAACACACATGCTCGACAACAGTTCACCACAAGTTCTCAACATGGACGCTATAGTGGATGTTCAAGCCCTGTACGGCAAACACGGTGATTTCCTACCCAAAGAAGTTGCGGTTACCACACTACAGGCCAATAATATCGGACATTGGCTCATTGAAGCACCATACGGTCTTAGTGATTTACCGAAGGAAATAAGAGGCAGTAATAATCAATTAACCTGCTACCATCATGGACTCGAGTTGGTTGACGGTGACACATCCTTGTGGAAAGTCTACGTTAACTTGAAAGCCATGTGTCGCTACACTTTCGCTACGATATTATCAACTTGAAAGATCACGAAGGACCGAGCTTCAAAAAAATGCCACCACACGATACATGGTGTATTTATCACGGTATTGCCAAGGAAGATGATGCCAAGTGTGCATTAAATAACGTCGGAAAAATGGAACTATTCCTTCAATCGCAACTTGTCGACTCGATAAATCCCATTTATATGGAACCTCTTGGAGCTGTGAAACACAAGAACAATCGACAAGATGACAAGGTAAAAAAATCCATGCGTATCGAGATGCCTGATGATTCAGAGATTGTATCTGTGAGCCAAGGGTATATAGCCCATGCACCTGTGAAGAAGGTGAACAGTGTTACATTGAACAACTGTGATGGTACGGTACCTGCCAACGACGAAATAGTTACCCTTTTCCGTGCGACCGTAAATTCACCGCCACCACCACCACCACCTCCAAAACGACAGGCGTCAACCGTCGCGAGCACTACAACCAGCGCTCGTGGTAGACATAAACCACATCATCAGCAGTATTATCAACGCAGACGCCACCTCCACCAAGGATCGGAAAAAAGTATATATAATGAACAGTCTGAAGGTACTGGAAGCACTACAGCACATACCAGCTCAGACGAAAGGAGTATTTGCCGCCGATCGTATTCCGAGTCGGTGGTCTAGACCCACTGCAATCGTCGCCAACACAGACGATCATACCAAACCGGGGACTCACTGGGTCGCAGTGTACGTTGACAACAATGGTCGAGGTATCTACTTCAACAGCTACGGGCTACCCCCACTCATTAACAAACACCATAACCGTATACGTCGAAACACTACATCTACGAGTGGAATACCCGAACTCTACAATCAATCAAGTCTACGGTGTGTGGAGAATACCCGGATATACCCGTCCGTGGTCGAAGTTGTTAATAGACTAATTTGTTCGCAGTGAACGAGTGAATTTATATCACCAAAAAGATGTTAGTTTATAATCAATAAACTTATGTTTACTAAATAAATAAGTTGCGATCAACCCGCGAAGCGCATTCCATGCGAGGAGTCTTGGAATGCTCCGATTTAACGCTATTGGGGTCACCGTGAGTGCGAAGGAGACAGCGCTATAGGCAGTTCTCACCGCGTGACTACGGCTCGCGAGTACGTCACCTGACCGTTGCGCAAATGGCCTTATTAATGTCTATGAAACATTTATTTTATTGTACATTGTTAAATTATCACTACTAATAATTTAACAATCTCAAAATTATCAATCTAATTTCTGGGGCGCAACATCATTAATTATGAATCCTAACTCAAAGTCTAGATTTTCGCAACTTTTTGCATTTTTATCCGCCATATTCGACCCACTGTTTTTAATTTCTAAGGTTTAAGTTTGGATAAATAACTAGCAACCTCAAACACCACTAAATACTAAATTGCAAGTCGTATGTATTGCAATCGTATGTAAGGACAAATTATGCTTCGATGCTTCGAGCGTTAATCCATCAAGTAAATCAGTTTTTCTCGGTTTTTTTTTCACATTTCTTTAGTTTCTTCCGGTCCCTACGGCTTATACGTTAGTTTTATACCTAACAATACTTTGTGTAAAAGGAAATCGCGGACAATTCATTGTGAGAGGTCGCTCAATCGACATCTATTTTTTCAGGTAAATATCGATAGAACAATGCTTTCAAAAATTCTGTCGGCAGTCTCACATGTAGGAGGGGTATTTGGAGGTCCAAGTAAACACTTTTGCAGGATTGTAAAAGAAATTGGAGAAATTTTTTTTTTTCGACTTACCCTAATATACATAGTTCATGGCTCAAGTTTCTGACACACGGGTTTTTTTGGTGGTATTAGATACCACTGAGGTAAATGTACTTGTCTCAATTTATTTACACATGGTGTTTTTTTGGCGACAATTCAAAACTTTTTGCAAAGTCCATATTGACTCAGCAACCCTTGGTTGACTCTAAGAGGATAACACTTTACAAAAGTAGTGTATTTTTAGAATAATCAATATTAATCAAGCATTGATTCAACTAAGTTGTTTATTATATATTGCCGACAGCTTAAGGTGATGTGTGACATGTCGCTTGTCTCTCTCAGATCGCCATAAGTGCAAATTAGATAGCTGAATCTTTCCGAAGGGTTATTCTTCGCCACGGTTGACTTGTCGAACAAAAATCGAGAAGTACTGACTGCAGAGTGCCAATACCCAGTCAGTGCTTCTCGTCTTTTACCTGAAACATCAATTGTGACCAACCAAAACGCAGTTTTTACTACCGACTGGGCACTCACACATTACCTTAAGGCGAGGCGAAATCTACTCAGTTGGTATCAAAAACTGTAATCAAATAGAATGGAGAAACCGTACACATTTCGAGAAAGAAAAAAAATGTCACCGGAAGTGCAATTTAATTGTTCGTCCGCTGACATGTTCCAAAAACTGTCGAACGAACATTACGATTCAAATAATAATAATGACAAATATTTTTATATGAGTATAACATTAGTAAACATTGTTGAATGATAAATTCAATTTCATATTTCATATAGCTCTATTTATGGAAACCTGACCATTAATTAATCTACGTCAATAAACGGGTCGCTGCTGTTTGCTTTCTTAATGAGAGAACTTTGTTGTCATGAACTTTTTCGAGATTTTCATGTCGTGCTACTCCAAACGGTCCAAAATATCAAAAGAAGCAAAACCGATTGAGTGAAAATTGGACACACAAGTGAATCAGCAAGCCGGGGTTGATTAACGCAATTTTCAAAACGATGCTCACAGAAATTTAGGCCTTATGGAATTGTAATTATTTAATAAACGAGAGGGACTTCACCCTCTCCCCCCCCCCTGTGCGTTTCGCACGCTCGCCTCCTGTATGTTCGCCTTCGTCTCCCTTGCCTCCGTACCCCTCGCCGTCGTCCCCCTCGCCTTTAACCCCCTTCTTCTCCACCCCCCCCCCCTCACATCTCCACCCACCGGCTTCCCCCCCCCCCCCCTAAAAATTACAAACTTTGGAAATTTCAGAAATTTTGGAAATTCCAAAAAATTTGGAAATTTTGGAAATTCTAAAAAATTTGGAAATTTTGGAAATTCTAAAAAATTTGGAAATTTTGGAAATTCTAAAAAATTTGGAAATTTTGAAAATTCTAAAAAATTTGGAAATTTTGGAAATTTTAAAAAATTCGGAAACTTTGGAAATTAAAAAAAATTTGGAAATTTTAAAAATTTTGGGAATTTTGCAAATTTCGGGAATTTTGAAAATTTTTAAAATTCCATAAATTCCTGTCATTGTGTACTATAATAGACTAAACTACTGAATAGATAACTTTTAGGAAATTGCAGACAGAAAAAGTATTTGGAAGAAACTATTATCGAATTTGAGTCAATTCTTGAATTCACATTGTGTAAACATGGTGCATATCGAACTGGAGGTGGCCAGCTTATAACAAACCTTAAAATAACAATGAACCCTTTTCTCATAAGGTATTTCTGGCCAATTTAATAAATTGGAAGTCTATAGAGATCTAAGTTAATTGTACGGGAGAACCAAGTCCCATGAATTCATGAAAAAACAACTTATTAACAAATAAGGATTAAAGAAACTGGTTACGCATTGAAAATTAATGCACACTTTATTATTCCTGTGGAAGTTGTGATGATAATTCATTTCAATAAACTACACAACATCATACTGGATGATTTTGGAATATTGAGTACCATTGAATCGTACTTGAACAAAAAAAAAAATCCGTCAATTTTACCATATAAAACTGAAGCTAAAAAGTGAATAATCAAGGAACAAACAGAAAATGACCGATTTGAGTATATCACTTCACAATGTAGCTGGAAAATGGTGAGAGCCGGCAGTAAAAAATAAGATGCTATATTACAAAACTGGATTGTGCAAATTTTATTTAATCAGTAAATAACCATCAATTTTATAGAATTTATTGCAAAATAGAGAGCATGTACATTGAAGAACACACTATTATTATTTTCGTTATAGTCCTCAAGATTGGGAAGTATGCACAAATACTATAGTAATTTTCCTTTTTGTTTATATTGGCATTTGACTTAAAGAACTGCCCTTTTCAGGTACGCATATGTGTACGGCTTGCTAACTTTTCACCAAATTGATAAATTTGAGCAAGATTCACAGCGTACTCATATTTTACCTAAATGCAAATACGTTTTCTTTTATTTTCCTTTTAGAGGATTCTAAAGTAGTGATCACCTAACAAGGTGAAGAGCAGATATATAATTTCTATTGATTTAGTACTTACGACAATAAAAATATTGTTTCTCTTGAAAAATCATGCCACACTACATTATACATTACATGAAACCATAACAATTGATTCTTTAGCTTGTTGCTTTATTGTTTCATTCATTAAATGAATTTTTATACTTCAATTGAAATAACAATTCATAAATATTGTACAAACTTTAAGAATAAGTTAACGTAACCAAAAAACAACATTCGTGTAGCATATTTATCACTGAGACTTATCTAATTCACAAAATTTTGTTCGACACGTATATTTTTATCAATTATTTTATTAATTAATTTACACTGGTACTCGTATTTGTTTTTTTTTCGTCTATTATCGTTTCTGAATTGTTACCTGTCGAAAAGTGACACAGCAGCATCCTGAAACAACTGCATTTTCGTCCCTTACCGACTGTCACCGATCTTGCCGACAACGACGATAAAGCGCGAAAATTTAAAAAAAACTTTAATTCTCATGGACGAATCCGCTCCACTAATAACCGCGTAGCAAACTTAATATTAGAATATTTTACAATTTTCATTTCCAAAAAGATACATAGCATCGAAAACTATGAAATATTTTACCAATGTGAAACAATAAGAATTAAAAGTAAAAATTAAAAAAAGTATACATAAAATAATCAGAATATGCATAAATAATTATAAATATTGAATACTCTTGATGTTATATATCAAGAGAAAACGCAAACGCGTCAATCGCAGCAAGTTCACGCCTATTCAACATCACTTCATGATGTACTAAGGGCTGCTCAGCGCCAGAGGCAGCAATTTGCGCCAGTAATATAAGTTTATTAAGCCTACTGGGGACACAACTTTCCTTCGATTTATCATATATCGAACGATAAAATAAAAACGCGCTATATTATCTACTTCAAAGTTGTTCTGGAAATGATAATACTTATACTCTCAATACTTACTCCAATACTCACTCTTGATGAAAACTCTATTGATAATTATTAAAAAGACGATGTTGGTCAACATGGTAACCCAAAGCGCGACATGTAAATCATACGGGGTGTAAAACGCTTCGTTTAAACCATATAGAACGCGAAGCGCAATGTCCGTTAACGGACGCCGCAACACGACGGTCAAACACTATACAGAACGTGAAGTGCGGCGTCCGGAGCTATTAGGGCATTAGGGCTGTACGGTTTGGCCAGCTAAGCCGGCTTGACTGGCTAAGCCGGCTAATGATACATTAATTTAACCGGCTAAGCCGGCTAAAAATTAGCCGCGGCTAAGCCCGCCAAACATTAGCCGCGGCTAAGCCGGCCAAAAATAAAACAAGAAATATAAAGATAAATAATATAAAATACACTCAGGAAAAAGATCTTGTTAACCAGATTAGAATCTACGCATCGGAAATAAAATTTCTTATTTGGATTCCGACCTACTAGACTTCCATTCACCTCAAATAAAATGTTTAATTTGTAATTAATAAGCTTATTGAATAGTAAATATATTCAAATCTAAGAAATATTTATTCGGGTCGGCAGTTATATAAATGTTGATGAAAAAAAATGTAAATGTTTATGTTCCTCTCTATCCATTAGAAGCTCGGAAACTGCCTCCCGCTCAGCAGTTGGCGCGCAAATCAGTACCCATCCAAGTTATGACCGCAAATAATGCTGCTTAACTCTGGGGACCGTCGAACCAACACATCGACTGCGCGTCCACTGCTGCCGTTTTAAAGAAGATATAATTTTTACATAAATATACGACAAGAATTAAGTCAAATCGATAAATGTTGCATGTTGACAATAATAAACTCCAATGATGAAAGGAAGTAAATATATATTGGATTATAAGATAGTTCTGATTGATTTTATTTACAAATATCTAATACATGTTTTTGGTCGTTTCAACTAGATCTTTTTTCCGGATTTAGAAAGTATTTAGCAGCAATAGAAAAAATATTCTTTTAGTATCCGCTGCACAGTGAAAGTTGATCAAAATAACGGAATATGCTGGAAATAAAAAAAACTGAAAAATTGAATGAAATACATATTTGTTGGAGGGAAAGTAAACTTTTGTTGACTGAAACGATTACATCTCGAAAAGATAATCTTTTCTCTGGGTGCAGTAACTACTACCATCCCCCTATAATGTCCGTGACGATTCCTCGATTTTGGAAAAGGAATATTAGCATATTCGCATTTCCCGGCGATAAACAATTGCGTTTCGCTTTAATAATATTTCCGGCTGTCGAAAACACACGTTCGGAGGCGACTGAAGTGGCTGGAATCGCCAGATATTTACGGGCCAGCTTCGCCAGAGTCGAAAACTTTCGTTGCCGTGATTTCCACCAAAGCAATGGATCATCGCTCCGAGGAATGGAATTTTCTTCCATGTACTCCTGGAGCTCTTCAGCCCGCCGAGAATTTTGTGAGATGGAGACTTTGCGACAGTAGGACCTCTTCGTCATCAAACAAGTAGTCTAATTCCTTCACACGCTTATCTTTTTTTTTTTTTTGGTGGCTGCAATGGTTCGTGCTCATCTTGCATCATCTCTCGCAGATCGTTCATCACCAATCTTTAAATGTCCCGCTTTCACCAGACGCATTTTTGTACCCACACAGATTTCATATAATGTTCTAAAATCGTCGATGAGTAATGAAATGAGCCCATATTAATAAAGTAAATTGAGAGAATATTGAAACCAAAGATGTATTCTTTCAAGGGGAGGGAGTCAGGTAAAAACAAATTGATTTTGGAAATTCAATATCATCCAAATCCTATTGCATATAAAAATGTCCAACGCACTATATTGTTGGTACTCGATAAAAGGATTTTTTACTGTCGTCTGACTTGCATATGCTTTTCAATATTATCTTAAGCAAAGTTCTTAGGTTTTCCATTCTGCGCATGATTCAAATCAAACTACTAGGCAGATTGGAATGGTTGACGTATCATTTTTTTCTTCATGAAAAAATACACCGGCTAAATGGAGCAAATGTTAATAAAAGGTAATATTTTTTAAGTGACATAATTATTAATTAATAAATGTGATGCTATTTTCTAAATCAGTGATTAACTTTGCTTTCAGAATGAAAAAAAAAAATAGTTTTCTTACATCCGTACTGTAATAATACCATATTTGTATATTACTCATGCGTTACTGTATAAGTCATTTTCGTCACACAGCGGTGCTTTTCATGGAACTTTTGAGGCCCGAGAGTGGCTAGTTTCATAGCAGTGTTGCAATGATTGATTAGCGCATGCGCGGTCCCCTCTTTTGTTACTTTCAACTCTGACGTTTCACTTCCGACCCTTGGGACCTAAGATTGTAACCTCACTTTTCACTGTTCGTCCCGCAAAACTACGATTCAAAGCACCACTATTCATGCTCTTGTAGCGAAAAATATAATGTGCAACGTGGGCCGAAATTAGCGATTGCGACTTGTGTGATTGCAGCCCTCGCACTCGTCACAATCGCAAACTTTCGGCCCTTGTTGCACAATATACTATTACACTTATTGAAAATTAAAATACGTATTGGAAATTTCATGCGCACCATCTGCAAACAAACTTCCTACATCTGTATATTAAAGGAGGTTTTTTTTTACAGTGTGCGTAGTGAAAAGTTATTTTTAGGTAGTGTAGATTTGCAGCCTCTCTCATATTCTTACTCATAAAAAAATTATATATTTTTGTTTGCATTACCTGGGATCGAGAACGCAAGCCAACGAAGCAGGGGTGACGATGTTCATTTCGAGAAATCGAGAACATAGTTCCGCCCGAATGAGTTTGTTCATCTCCGAAATATGGATGTTGTCGGTTCTGCGTCTTTAAGGAATTTTTCCACAAACTTTCGCACTAACGATCGAACCATGGACAGGGTTGGATGCGCTTCTGTCGCAACATGTCAACAACGTTTTTTAATACGTTCCAGTCTCAGTCTGGCATGGTCAATTTCTCCGTCACGCTTTATGACGTATACTTCTGATCTCGAAGAACACCGTTAACAGCTTGGCGCGGCTCGATAATGCGCTCGGCCATATAAAAGGTGGAGTTCCATCGAGTTGAACAACGCTGTTTAAGGGCGTGTCCAGGGAGCTGGTATTGGCGCTGGTAAATTTTTAAGGCACCTGTAGCTATATTTGAGTGCTTAAAGTGCGTGACAATGGCGCTCGAAATTTTTACCACCGACTGGATGTTTCTATAATGTAGACCTTTATTGATGGCCAGTTGGAGAGTGTGCGTGAAACATCGGACGCTATCTCCAAGGAGCATAGAGGACCGAACCACTGCCGAAATGTTGCTCGCATTGTCGTGTGAAATAGCGACAAGCTTCTTCTCCAATTCCCAATCCACAACAGCTCGACACAGGTGGTCCCTAAGGTCATCAGAGGTGTGTCGTTCCGTCATGTTTAGAGAATCCAAAGTAAAATTTGCAATTTCCCAAGTTGGCGAAATCGCGTGTAAATTCACGGTGACAAATAAAAACGTTGTTCGAGCTGTCCATGCATCCGTCGTCAATGCTACCGCCTCATAGCTTTGAGCTTTTTCAGCAATGCTCCTTCCAGTTGCGTTTTGAAGGTCTTGTATTCTTTTTACTTTCTCATCACATACAAAGTATGTAAAAGAGAAAGTATTGCAATCCAAAAAAAATTCGACTCTAAGATTTTGGTGGAAATACATGTTTTGAGTGTCCTAGATTCCAAAAAACACATTAACTCATTTCTGTCTGTCTGTCCGTCTGTCTGTCTGTCTGGTGTCTGTATGTGCCGTCCGGAAACACAAGAACTTTTGAAAAAATATGTGAACCGCAAAGAAATTTGGTGTGGTCTTTCTCCACCCAAATCCTGGTTTTGGTATTGAAATCCAATACCGTATCTTCGCTATTTCTGATACTTTACCTGGAATGTGAAAAAAAAAATTAAATATTATATTCAATTTTGGTCCACAAGCTTATATAAAATTTAATCTGCTTCAGTCTCATACATACAGATAAACTTACCAGCAAATAAGCATTGGACAACAAGTGATTTAATATAATAAAGACTTTGTTGTCTTTTAAGTTACTTGCATGAGATTTCTGAAACCATCCACAATCAGAAATTTATATTGTTAAAATATGGATCGTGTTACAGTTCTACTAAAAAAAAAGACTACTATCAATGATCTTGAGTAATTTTTAGTGAGATATACACTATAAATATTCAGATAAAATATTAGATATAAAAAAAATGAACAGGCAGAACAAATTTGAGGTTATCTTAACACTCATGATGTTAAGCTATAAACACTGATACACCCATAGTTTGTATCACTTGTTTCCAAATGGTATCTAAATGGTATTTAATGATGAACCAATCTAATAAAAACATATACTTCAAATGATAAATTCAAATAAACAATCGAAGTGAAATAAGAAAAAAATTCCACTGAACCACTGAACACTGAAAAACAACGCCACCAAAACAGAAGAGAAATGCGGAGAGAAGGCGCGAACATAGCGCGCACGTCGTCGCGAGGGCGGGTCGTAGCTCCAATTTGAATTTGAAAACGCATTCTTAACAAATTATAGCGCGAAATGTAGATCACAATTAAGGAGCGAAGTTCTTAAATTTCTATTCATATAGTTAGTCACTATACCCCAGAAAATTCACAAAAAAAACTTCACGCCAGTAACAAATGTGATGAGAAAGTCGAGAGTTGCGAATACGTAGCAACTTTGTTTTATTGCTGTTCTGCTTGGTATCGTATATTGCGGAGCAAAATACGATGACAGCATTTCAAAACTTTCTCCTTCGACGAGCGATAGTGACAACATGTCTGTCGCGATGCACGCTGCGATCCGCTTCGTTATTTCCTCCGATTTCTGAAGTAAGAAATTAAAAGTTAACATACAAAATTAGTACCCGGAAACAATAATTTTTTTTTTTGCGACAGAAGCGAAGTATGGCCCACTTTGGACCTATGCTGAAAAATCTTCATATCTGATACAGGATTTATGAGAAATTCGTCAAATAAAAAAAGGCCTTCAATATTTTCCTTATAAATAATGATAAGTACATAAATTATTTTAAAAAAAATCTAATAAAAATTGTGGTTACTGCTTAGAGATGGAACAATAACATAAAAAATCGGGGATGAAATCCAAGAGGTCAAGGGTCAGACTTAGACAAGTTGGGTGGAATGCCCCATATGTATATTGTCTGACATTTTCATAGGATAGTTTGATCAAATCAACACAATGTTTAGTCAAAAAGATTAAATATTTTGTTGAGTCAATAAAATTTTAAATACAGTAAAAAAAAAAAAGCAGTTCAATATATAATTGGTTCAAATAAAGGGTTTATTTGAATATTCTCGAATAAATGGTTTATTTGGAACTTAAGTGTATCCAATTATATATCTCTCTCAGTGTATAAAAAAGTATGAAGTCATTTTTTATTGTCAGTCATAGAACAAGCACAACGTTTGATTCTTTATACTTTTTCGATATAGGATCCAGTCCCAAATATTCAAAAAGGACTAACCTTAATACCGCCTGATTTCCGCTTTGAACCGGCATTTGTATTACACTCCTGCGTCGACTCACTTGTCTGTGTTTGAGACGAATGATGTTCATTGTGTGGCGAATGCGATTGCCCCGAGTTACCACTGCAGTAAATATTTCAGTAATATTTTAATATACAAATAATACCGAGAATCGAATGGCCCAAGTAATATTGAACTCATATGCATTTAAATAACAACCAGCGAATAAATTGGTCCGATTTGATTCGTTTTCAATAAATTTGCTATCTCATAGAGAAACCTTACTTACTATACGGGGAGGACACGGTGAAACTAGACAGCGCAAGTGCACTTGCGCGTCAAACCGATGGTTCTCACTCTATGAGTGCAGACCGAGTAGTCGGGCCAGCCAGAGAGAACGGAGAGGGGGAACGTAGCGTATGCCTGTACCAGACGGCTACGAACTAGCGCGCCGAGCATAGCTAACCCAATGCCTTATGATTTGTACGACACATTTCGTGCACGTAATACGATAAAATGAAAATTATGATAGAAAATAAAATTTTATTTTATTTTATTTCGTAAAAATATCCTTAGCTTTTTAAATAACTCACACGCTTTTGTAGACCGCCGTAAACTCTGCATATCAAATACGATTCGCAGTTAGTTGATTGGCCTACAAAAAGATAGTTCGATATGACTTTCTGTATATTAATCTTTTTCTTTATAATAGCTAACTCGCTTTTGCGAATTGTTGTACACTGTGTGTACTAGTTTACAACTGTTTTGTAGATCTTTATTTGAGTAGACATGCATATTCCCTTAGGAGATATTATTTTGCAACAATAATTTGCAGTTTCTCTAAAATTATTTTGAATCGTTTTAACAAGCCCGAATAGAAAGCACTTTTCAAATGAACCATCAAAATTTTCATGAAAAAATGAGACCGAACACTTGAATTATTTAAGAAACAATTGAGAACTGTTGTCCGTTTCAGCAAAAGCCTGACAGACAAAAATAAATCTTCTGCACTACCAGCTGCCTTAATTTTTAGCAAAATTGAAAAGTTCTTCTAACATTGAAAATGTTTACCAAATATTACAAATTATCTAGGGCGTACGATTTTCAAACACTTAAATTCAGATCTTTTAGCCAAATTTACTTTTTTCTAAAACTTATAATTTTTCCTGAAGTTCTCTATTCTAATAAAAAAATATTTTCAAACAGTGTATTAATTTTCGTCCGCATTAGTTAACGAAAGAATGTTTCGTTAGGACCTGCAGAAAATCTAAATTTTGTTTGTAACAACTTACTCTCTTTTACAAAATCGTCGTGCACTGTGAGTATCATTTGAGAACTGGGTTGTAAATATCCATTATTTCTTTCGATAAATATGCATCTTTGTCACGTCCGCGTGGCTCGGGTTTAATTTTTTTCCCCGAACTTACCGTTTTTTTTTCTGGGCGTCTCGCCGTCGTCCCATACGGGCCCGATCCTTTACCTCGAAATGAAATTGTTTATTGGGTCGATGCAATAACAGCGAATCACTCTTTATATATATATATATTTAGAATGTTTAAATAAATGGTACACGCATTATGCCCTATATCTACGCAATGTTAATTTGCGGCTATTACTTATTAAACGTATACTCCCACACAATCATACACATACATCTAATCTCGCTACTCACGCTAGTTTACAAAGTATCGCAACTATTTCTTTAGAATTATCCGACAATTCCTCGACTGAATCGCAAGTACATGACGAGCCCGAATTACTGAGGAGGCGAACGGCACCGAAGGAAGTCACTGAGTTCCGTTCCGTTTTCAGTCACAGACCCACTATATTTTGGTAACCACTTGTGAATATTCTCTGAGTTCGATAAGTGTCACAAAATATTACAGCCCGCACAAGAACTCGCGATCGTCACTGTTCCGCCTACACGAGAACAGATTTTAAGACCCAATGCTGAGGAAGTTTGGAGAAGAATTTTTGTGACTTCAGGGAAAGAGTTGTTAATTCTTCCGCTGATTAAACTCGACTGTCCTCTCCATCATCCAGTAAAGAGGGATTTCCTCCTTATTGTAGCAGTGGGGAGAACTAAGCAACTACAATTTTACGCGAGAAAAAATGTTATTTGGCAGAACGTTCATACGTGCCTTCCTACGGTAAACATCTTAAGTAGCGAGAGATGCTTCGTTTTTGAGCTCAGATTTCGCGCATACATTCGTTCATCCTCATGCATTCGCAGTCTACTGTCGTGGATTGAAAGAAAACAATTCATAAAGTGATATATAAAAAAAACAATTTGTAAGTTATAGGGATGTAACACCTTTCCCCTCTTGGCAGTCGACGTCCCCGTCGACTCCGCCGTCGCGCAGATGCGAGGCTGCTGTGCGGTCGGCCGACGGGAAGCGACGGCGAAATTTATACTAAGCTTTATTCAATTATTCAAAGATTTTGTATTTCTTACTTTTTCAAAATTTCTTTCGACAAAATGCAAAAAAAAAACTTGGTCAACTATCACTGAGGGTAGGAAATCGCGCGCGTTTGTTGTTCTCTCCAAAGGATCGAGGAACGTACTGTTCGGAGAAATCCTTTACCTCGTACCTCTTGGTCCTATGGACCCCTCGAATTATGAGTGGGGATTGCTCATACTAATCTGTAAAACGGTCCTGAAGTGGGAGGCGACTAACGTTCGAAGCCCCAGCATCTAATATTTCGCCCGAGTTACTCGTAGACAGATCTTTACGTGTAGATGCTGACGTGTGCTCACCCGGGGTTTGCTTATCTTGGACCGCGCGTCGAGTTCCCACTTCTCTGCTTTTCCGCTGGCCGTTACAAAGTATTGCTTTCATTATGAGTGCTCGAAAGAAATACAGTAACTCGCCGAGTATGCAGAGTCCCTGGATACCGAAGCACGTGAGATAGGGATGCTGCTGTCGTTGTTTCTCTCTTCTATGCGTTCCTATCTTCCCGGATCCTTCCTTCGAGCTCATAGAGTGAAGCTCCGGCTTTATGTGCAAGCTACTTATCTGGAACTGTTGTGGTATTATTTTATTTCTCACTCAGCAAGAGCTCGAAAAATGATGTAGGCTCTTCGCTGAGGGTGGGTGCAATGAGAGTCACATTTAGAGAGAGTTGAGGGCGATAAAAATATTGTACTCGACTCTCGTAAGTGCGTATGCCTTATGACGGAAATCCTTCCCGGGACTCCTTCACACAATGACGTCTCGTTCCTCCTCAGAATCCAGCGTAAGAAATGGCAAGTCGGGATTAACTAAAATGGCGAGCCTAACTAATATCAAACTATAACGAACAATTAACTCCGCCGTGGGATAACCGGAAAAATCAGGCAGTACAAAGGTCGCGAGAAAGAACTGTTATCGGGTAGTGAGGGGAATAAAAGGTAGCGGTTACCATGTAGTATGATCATCTCAAGGAAGCTTTTATTACGTAAGAAATTAACCGGAGGTAGCTGTTCTCAGGTAGCCCGATGATCACGAAAAAGAGAGCTTTATTTCGTAGCGAATTGACAGGAGGTAGCTGTTCTCAGAGAGCATGATGATCGCAAGAGAGCTCTATTTCGTAGCACATTAATCGAAGGTAGCTGTTCTCAAGTAGTATGATGATCACGAAAGAGCGATTATTACGTAGCGAGTTAACCGAAGATAGCTGTTCTCAGGTAGCAGGACGATTGTTTGGGAGATTGCCTTCGATCGAGAAGGTAGCGCCCCACTTCGCGAGTAGCGACGCGCAGCGCCTATTGAGAACGATGCGCAGCGTTGGTTAAGAGCGCGCCAGTAAGCAAGATGTCGAGCGAGAGACTGGACGTGTTTGCCTCGCTCCTCACAATAAACATCGAAAAGCAAAATTAAATGTGTCTCACAGTGATTTCCACCTTCCCAAAAACATTGGCGCCCAACAAGCTCGGACTCTGACCGGGAAAAGAGTGATTCCACGAATAAAAAGTGTTGAAATCAGAAAATGAAGCCGACGCGACCGTTGGAGGGAAATCTACACGCGGAGACGCCGTGCGAACGCGGTGAGACAACGACGCGGTACAGAGCATCGGTCTGAGAGTCGTGATAGTGCGATCTCCTCGAGAATACGACAGAATATATGAACTATAGTGCGTAAAAATGCGACGTAGCTACGTGATACATCGAGACCGAGTCTGTCTCGCGGAGAAAATGGCGCGCGTGCGCATCGCGTAAAATCGACGCGACATCGTCTCTCGAGATACAGCGACAGTTCGGCTCGTGAAGAAAGGAAAAAGCGCGATCTCTTTAACAAAGCGAATTACGATCGTGAAATTATATTTGTACGTACGTACATTCGGTGTCGTGACAGACGAATCATCCATACCATCAGCATCGTGACCGGCGAGTTACACATACACTGAGCGACGTGACTGACCAATCACACATACCTTCAGCATTGTGACCGGCGAGTCACACACACACTCAGCGACGTGACAGACGAGTCACACATACATTCGGCATCGTGACAAGTGAGTCACAAATACATTCAGCGGCGTGACAGACGAGTCACGCGACCACATCGGGGACAAGGCGTACGGCGCAAGCGCACGCATCAACACGACATCGCAAAGACGCGACGGCGTTCGTACGACGCCATTACATGGAAGCTCAATCCGCAGAGAAAATCGGCTAAACACAGGGAGTCTTGCTGCAACGTGGGGCAACCGAGAGAGAAACTGGTTAGTGAGTCGGTTAATCCTTTCCTTTTCCTTAACATATCATCAAAATGAATACGCTGTTAGGCAGACTGCAGCAAAGACGAGCCCAGGTCAAAGGGCAAGTTACACGAGCATTCAATTATTTCGAAGCAAACGCAAACATTACACTCGCAGACGCGCAGGTGGAATTGAAGAAGCTCGAAGAAGCTTTTTCTCGATTCGAAATTACACAAGAAGAAATCGAAGATGAAACCTCACGAGACGGAGAGGACGCAATAGACGCTGACGGTGCCGCGGAGAGACAAATCTTCGAAGAACAGTATTATCGAACAGCAGCGAAAGCACAAGCAATTATCGATTTACATCAACAGCAACAAATCATTCCACGAAATGGAAATAATCACGGGAATCACGGCCCGACGCGAAACAGACCAAAACTCCCCGATCTCAAGTTGGCTGAATTCAACGGCGATTACACGAAGTGGATTTTTTTCAAGGATAGTTTCGAAACAACAATCCATCAGGACCGCGAACTCACGCCAATGCAAAAGCATCAGTATCTATTCGGGATGCTTCAAGAAGAAGCGCGTAGCGTAATAAAAGGATTTTGAATCTCGAATGAAAATTATGAAAACGCATAGACCCTCCTGAAGGGAACCTATGATAACAAGATGATGATTATTCAGACGCATCTTGATGAACTACTCGAGTTCCCTGTCATTAAAAAAGAGAAAAAAGCAGAGTCGATTCGACAGTTTATATGGCACATACAAATGAATATGTCCTGGCTCAAGACACTCGCGCAACCCGTGGATCAATGGAAGACCATCGTTATTGATCTTGCGAAGAAAAAACTCGATTTTATTGAGCAACGCGACTGGCAAAATCTGGTAAAGGTCCGAACACCGGAAAATATGCCAAGAATGACAGATTTTCTCAAATTCCTGACAGACCTATGTCATACGATACGAGTACTCGAGCACGGAAAACCGAAAGCCGCAAGAGGCAGAAAACAATCACAAAGTAATAATACGAGGAACGACAAAGGAGAGAAAAAAGTCACTCTATCCTCCACAACAGCGAACAGCAAATTTTGTAACAGCGACCATCCGAACTACAGATGCGAGGAACTGCTGAAACTCGTGGCATCCGACAGAACGAAAGCCGATATGGACAAAAAACTGTGTATCAACTGTCTCGGCTCAGGACATTTCGTCCGTGAATGCAGGGGATCATCATGTAAAAAATGTGACAGAAAACATAATTCACTTCTCCATCTAGATAGGGAAGAAAACTCAACGCAAGACAATTCGAGAGGAGCTCCGGTAGTTACGCACGCTTGGGGAGACGACAGTCCTACCCAAGAAAAGGATTCCGTCACAATGAACTTTTTGCGTTCAGAAACCAAAGTCTCAAGTCATCGTATCGACAGCACAGGTGTACGTACGCGACGCGGATGGTAATCAGTGACCTTGCCGCGCGCCCTTAGATCCAGGCTCACAACTGAACCTCTACGAATGCGAATTTGGCTGGAAAATTGAACTTAAAATGCACAAGCGACAATCGGCCAACCTTCGGCATCAATTAAGTAACAACGAATTCCAGAAAAGCGACACAAATCGAGATCAAGTTGGTACACAGCGATTTCACCACAGGATTGGAATGTCTGGTGCTACCACCTATCACAGAGCAGCTACCACAATCGAAGATCGACGTAACTAAAATTTACGTGCTCAAAGACGCGCAACTGGCGGATCCGGCGTTCGACACACCGCGAACAATCGAGATCCTAATCGGAGCAGGAGTGTATTGGAAACTCCTCATCAGCGCACCGAAAAACCGGATCGCGGGACAACCGGCGTTGCAAAATACGCAACTCGGACTGATCGCTGGAGGAGAAATATGCAATAACGGTTCGGACCCGATGACTTCGTGTCACTTGGTCACGAACACTGATCTACATCGTCAAATGGAAAGGTTCTGGGTGCAGGAAATCGTCCTAGAGACTCATCCGCAATAAAAGGAAGATGAGGAATGCGGAAAACTCTTTTGCAAAACAGTTAGTCGCGAGCGAAATGGCCGATTCATCGTTCGTGTGCCTCTACGGCCAGAGGTTACGCTGGGAGACTCTAAGCAGAGAGCACTCGAAAGGTTCGTGGCTTAAGAAAGAAGATTAGACAAAAATTCACAACTAAAGGGCGATTATTTCCAGTTCATGCAAGATCACTTGAACCTGGATCACATGTCCCCTTTCCCAGACTGCGAGAAGTTGCAGTCCTCAGAGATTTAATTCATTAGACATCAACCCGTCATTCGCCCAGACAGCGTGACGATGAAATTGCGAGTGGTGTTTGACGCCTCGGCAAAAACGACCCGCGCTATGTCTTCAAATGACAAGCTCATGCAAGGACCAAATCTTCAACAAGACCTGCTCGAAATCGAAATCAGGTTCAGGACGCATCAGTTTGTCCTGACGGCGGCTAAACACCATGTAACGACGTTGATAAAGAGGGAGCGACATCAGCAACTCCTTCACTGTCCACCAGGGCAACTTCACGACGTACGACTCCGTTTCTGGCCTATCAGCGGTTGACGGGAGGCTCGGAAGGTCGTCAAGCGATGCCTTAAATGTCTTCGTTTTAAGCCCACAACCCCCGACGTTATTATGGGTGATATGCCATCTGAGCAAGTTCGAGGTTTTTCACGCCCTTTCACCGTCACTGGCGTTGACTATGCCGGTCCTATTCAAGTTCGTAAAAGCAGACGTCGGGGAAGAATTCACGTGAGTAAGGAATACGTAGCCGTCTTTACGTGTTTTAGTACGAAAGCGGTGCACCTCGAAATCGTGACCGATCTGACCACTGAGGCATTCCTCGCGTCTTTGAATCGTTTCACCGCGCGAAGAGGGATCTGTGAGAAAATGTTCTCGGATAACGGAACTAACTTCGCAGGCGCCGCGCGAGAGCGCAACGCAGTCTACGAGTTCCTGACGAACCACAGAACTGAAATCGAATCTCACCTAGCGAAGCAGCGAATTGAATGGAAATTCATCCCACCTCGCTTCCCTCACTTTGGAGGTTTGTGGGAAACTGCCGTAAAAATGACGAAACGTCATCTTCACACAGTCACTCAAGGACAAGTCTTGACTTATGAAGAGTACAATACCCTACTTACGACGATAGAGGCCGTTCTTAATTCGCGACCTCTAACCCCCCTATCTAGTGATCCCTCTGACCTTAATGTCCTCACACCTGCCCACTTCCTGATTGGCGACTCACTGCTACAACCTGTACAATCTGATGTTCTCGAGGTTTCAGACAACCGCCTTTCACGTTGGCAGTACGTTCAGAAGCTAGGTCAGCTCTTCTGGAAGCGATGGCATGCTGAATAGCTGCTCGGACTTCAGAGACGAAACAAGTGGACCGAGAGTGGAACTAAGGTTCAGCTCAATGACCTGGTCCTACTGAAGAGGACCATGTGCCCCCTCTCCAATGGGTACGAGGACGAGTTGAGGAAATCCATCCAGGACGAGACTGCGAGATACGTGTCGTCACTGTGAGAACTCAAAACGGAAGCTTGAAACGTTCCGTCAAGAAGTTGTGTCTCCTTCCCACGGGAGACTCATCGACCGACTAAAGACTCGATTATCTAAAGACTATTTTTGTTTTTTCTTCTTCCATTGTATGATTTTATTTAAATCATTTAATGAAGCCAAAGGTATTTATGTTTGTTCATAGCGTTGCTCATAAAGAAGTAACGTGATTGTTTGTTTATCTTGTTCGTTTAAACCATTGTTCAACTATGTTGCACAAAAAGAGGTGTAACGCCGCCCTTGCATTGCTATTGAAAGCCAACCTTTCAAGGGGGCCGGGATGTTTGAGAGATTGCCTTCGGTCGAGAAGGTAGCGCGCCACTTCGCGAGTAGTGACGCGCAGCGTCTATTGAGAACGATGCGCAGCGGCGGTTAAGAGCGCGCCAGTAAGCAAGATGGCGAGCGAGAGACTAGACTTGTTTGCCTCGCTCCTCACAATAAACATCGAAAAGCAAAATTAAATGTGTTTCACAGCGAATTCCATCTTCCCAAAAACAACGATCGCAAGAGAGCTTTTATTACGTAGCAAATTAATCGAAGGTAGCTGTTCTCAGATAGCATGATGATCGCAAGAGAGCCTTCATTACGTAGCAAATTAATCGAAGGTAGCTGTTCTCCGGCAGCCTGATGATCGCGAGAGAGCTTTTAATAGGTAACGAATTAACCGAAGGTAGCTATTCCCAGGTAGCATGAAGATCACAAGAGAGCTTTATTTCGTAGCAAATTAATTGAAGGTAGCTGTTCTCAGGTACCATGATAATCACAGAAGAGCTTTCATTACGTAGCGAATTAATCGAAGGTAGCCGTTCTCAGGTAGCATGAAGATCACAAGAGAGCTTTATTTCGTAGCAAATTAATCGAAGGTAGCGGTTAACAGGTAGCTCGATGACGACGTGAGAGAACAGTGTCAGGTAGCGAATTACTCGAAGGTAGCTGTTATCAGGTAGCTCGATGACCACGAGAGAGAACGTTATCTGGTAGTAAATCACTCGAAGGTAGCTGTTATCAGGGAGCTCGATGACGACGCGAGAGAACATTATCAGGTAGCAAGTGGCTCGAAGGTAGTTTATTATCGGATATCTTGATGGTCGTGAGAGAACTTTTGGCAGGTAACGAAGTAATCGGAGGTAGCTATTATCAGGTAGCATAGTCATGGTTGGATCTGCGGAGATCAGGTAGCACAAAATGTAGGCTCGCATCAAAACTCAATAATAAGTCACTAACTAGGGGAGTTGGGCGGTCTAACAAGAATGAAGGGAGGGCTGAGTCTCAGCCGGTAGTCTGCTTCGAACCCTGGAGCTGTTGGTCGGCGGGGTGTCTCCGGTGGTCGTCGAACTTCCGTTTCCCACGATGTCACAAGGTAGAATCCTGATCGATGTCGCGTGCCGCCGATCGTTGCGTTCCCCCACTCCATCTAGTCGCCGGCTTTCGTCTTCGTGAGCGCTCGGATTCGTTCGCTCTCCCGAGGTTCGTAGCTACGCCGCTTGTCCACTAATGGCGTGGATGTGGACTCGCGGGACGGTATGGCGCGCAAATCAAATTTGAAGGCGGCCAGGCATAGTACGAACATTCCAAGGTAGCGTGCTCGTATTTAATTGTTTTTCACTATTTCTTCATGCAGCGAATTGCTCTGCTTCCTGAAGGCCTTCCCCTTGGATCCGGTGTCGCCATTGAAAGAGTGCGGAGTTTCTCAGGCGGGAAATCGTGGCCAGCGATGCATCGGTCTTTGAACCCACAACTATTAGCGCAACACTGCAATTAAACTCTTTCTCTGACGATCCTAGGCCCACTCTTAATGGGGCGCCGGGTTGTCCGGACCGCGGCGATCCAGGTTGCAGCGGGATTGTCCAGCTCCAGGCTGGTAAGTCATGAGGGAAGCGGGTGACACAGTAATGTTTCGGCCCATTTTCCAGCGCGCTCCCAAGGCATCCAAGCTCCACGGACACGTATTCGGTGTCTGCCTGCAGGGCCGTATTACGGACCCCAAGATCCAAAATACGTGATTTCTGGGCTCCTGAACATAAAATACCTTCTATAGTTCAGAGCCTCTTGTATGTTTGAGGTAGCAAAATGATAGTTCTTCAAAATCGACCACTTAGGTAGCGTTGGCGCACGCGAAGGACGATTTTGTGGTTTCTAGACGGAGGGTTTCCTCGGTGGATGGTAGTCCATGAGGTGAGACGCCGTTGTATTAGGAACGTAACGGTCGTGTGACAGCGATCTTATAGATTAATCTCTCAACCTTAAACTAGCTCTAATAAAATAGCGGAGCAAAAAAACGAGTCAGTGGTAATCTAATATGAATGAAGGTAGCTCAATCTTTGAAATAATTTCTAAAATATTCGCCATGTGAAAAATGAATAAAATAAAAAGCTCTACACAAAATTGATCTTGATCTGCCGGAGGTCCCTGAGCGGACGTACGACGTCCACAAAGTGTCATATATCCGACAGTCGCCGCTTACACTCTGCACAGGTGGCGGGGCAAAATGTCACGTCACAGCCTGTAACTGTAGTGTGTCTGGTTCGACCCAGACAATTGCCGCTGAGATAAAGGATTCCTGTGCCCTTTATTTCACCGGATATATCCGGTAGATCAGGGCAAAGAATTCTTAGTAACTCCGGCCGTGACAACGAGTAGAGCCAGCCTCCTTGTGATGGTAAATGTGCCCAAAAAGGCTCATGTTTTGAGTGTATTCTCACGTCGCACCGACGATAAGCCTCCGCTGATGGAGATATGAGCATTTGAATCTCACAGGCTTTAGACATAGCTGTCTCATACATTGGCGCTTCCATCGAACAAATATATTTGTGGTCGGCTAAGCTACACATACTGAGGTATATTGGATCAGCTAAGAAATAAGTTCAATGATCAGATCAGAGCGTGATGTACAGCGTAGAAGGCATTAGATGAGCTGATTTTATTCGTTGAGTTGTTGTCTGAGGTGCCGGCCATGAATGTGTATAACAAATAATTCATCCGGCCCAACAGAGGTATATGCATGACAATTAATATTTGTCCTTGATGGTAGACCAGATCGGTTCGCGTTAATTTAGCGAGGGTGTCTGGACGTAAAAAATCTTTTTTGATAGGGAATTCAAAAATTGATGCCTTTAATTGTATTTCCTTTGCAACGGCTACGAGTTGCTTGTTAGTTATTATTGCGGGCAAGAGTCGACCGTCTCGTGCCGCGGCTTATCGCTTGGAGATAACGCTCACATGTGTTGATGTAGCGGTCAATCTTGACTTCGACTCGGTGAGCGTAATTCATTAACGTACTGTTATATTGTAACCGTGCGTTTTGACGATTCATTAGCGTCATTTCGGTGTGCATTTCTTTCATATATTTTTCTAACTCTTCGACTCGTTTTGTCTCGATTAGATGTTCCTCGTGTAGATCCTGTAGTTTGGATGCGGTAATATGCATTTGTTGTCCGATGAGGTGAATAAGTTTCGCCTGATCTGAAAAAAACGATCAATTTGTCCATTTATGTATATCGCATCTTCTTCGTTGAGAGTCCCGAACAGAGATTTGCTGATTGACCCGACGAATCCGAGCGGCACTGATCTTCTTCGAATTGTATGCGGAATATCCTCGGGTTCATCCTGGATGAATTCTGATTCACCGCATATTACACGTAGTTCAGCTATTAATGATTTTGCACGTGCCAGCTGATCTTCGATGAAATCTACTCGAAGTAATTCACGGCATGCAGTTCGTGTATTTATTCGGCTACACGTATCATAAACCCCTGTGAGCTGAGCTCCATCGGTCGGGAAATCATTTATTAATTTTTCCAGTTCAATGAAGACAGTCACTTTCCAGTCAGCATGCTGTAGACTGAGCGGCGCCACCTTTCCAAAATCAAGGCCTGGACGCTCGCTCATTGGTGTGAGATGGTACGATGTGTTGGTGTCCAGACGGCAATAGGTTGTGCGTAGAACGACGGCAAGGAGAAGGATGACGAAGCGCTGCATGTTGATGTAGGGTGTATCGGTGTGTTGCTACGAGGAGTTGCTGTTGACTGCAGGCCTTGTATCCGCGTATGTGTGCGTTCTGTAAGTGAGTGCACGCTATACTACACACTCATACTCATACTGCATACTTCACTCTCTCATCCCTCTTCTCTTGATCGTACGCTAGCTTTACTTTATCCACATGCTTACGAAATCGAGTCCCTTCTTTCGTTTGTAACGCTACATTACTTTTGTCCGAGATTTGTATTTTTTTATAAGGACCGTGATAATAAACGTCAAATTTTCCTTTTCTCGGTTCCTTTAGTACATAAACGTTATCGCCCACTTTTCCTTTACACGGACGCGTTTTTCGTCGTAATATTCCTTTGATTTTATGCCTTGTTTGCATTTTCTCCCGCAATTTCGCGAATTTCAGATAACCGATTGATTAATTCCGCGAGAAAAGAATTATAAGTCACGAGATTTTCGTCAGTGGGAAATTCACTTGGTAGGCGAGCAACTCTTCCGTACATGAGCTCGTACGGGGTAAAATTCGTTGCCTCGTTAACGGAAGTGTTGTATGACAATTCGGCGTCAGGGAGCAGACGATCCCAATCATCATACGTTGTTGCGTAGTGTTTTATGAACTCAGCGAGCACCACGTGACTACGTTCTAGCGCGCCGTTAGTTTGTGGCCTGTAGCCCGAAGTAGTCAGCTGATTTACTCGAAATATTTTCGAGATCTCGCTGAGCAGTGAGCTTGTCAATGAAGCTCCCCGGTCAGTAAGGATCGCTCGTGGGGCACCAAACTGTGCGAACAGTCGGCGTGCCATTGCCTCAGTGATCGTAGTTGCTTTTAGATCTGGAATTAGCTCGGTTAGACAATATTTTGAGAGATGATCCTGCATCGTCAAAATATGTCTGTTTCCGTAAAGCATCGTCGGAAGCGGTCCCACAGTGTCTAAAGAGACCTTATCTAGGGTTTCTGCTGGCGTGTCAGTGATGAGCATAGGCTCGGGTGTTTTTGTGCGCACGAGCTTCTGCTCCGTGCAACCCTTGCAACGTCGAATGTAATTTTGAACTTCGTTGCGCAATAAAGGCCAGTGGAAACGTTCTCGTATTCGTCGATACGTCTTCGTTACACCTTTATGTCCACTTACGAGACTTTCGTGGAATTCTTTAATTATTTTTCCCAGCATTTCCAGAGGAGGTAATTTAATTCTGCCATAGCAAATTTGCACGGCAACGGGCGAGTCCGTGAAAATCTCGTGTATCATTCCCAAAAATTCGTTCGGTGCGAGGTCATCAGTGCAGTCTCCCGCTCAAGAAACTCGAATGGAAGTGATTATTTCCTGTTTTAAGGTTTTGCACGGATTCTTCAGGCCTTGACGAATATTTTCGATGTGCAATTTGTCGAAGTATTTTTGTTTCGGGACAATACTAAAAATCTTGTATTTACCGTTAGGCGTTATCGCGATTTGTCCGATTTTGAATTTATTTCGCATGATTTGCGAACTATCTACCACGCCAATATCAGTAGTAATTTTCCGATTGAAGTGGTTAACACGCCATCTGCAGAAATAAAGTGCACATAATTTCCGGGAAAGTAATTGAGGCACTCACGCATTCCTAACATTTTTGCATTCTCTTCAGCAGGTTTTTTATCTTCGGAACTATCAGAGCTCGAACTTTTATGGTCGGAAAGTCGTAATTTATTTCCTTTTTTTCGTCGAGCCCATCTTTCCGAAGAATCAGTGGAGTCAACAATACAGAGCGAGTCATCCATAGTATGCCCCACATGTTTTAGTGTTAAGCTCTATGTATGGGTCATAGTTGGCGCACTCTCAAGTGGGGTGAAGAGGGAACGAACTTGAGACGGCGGCCATGCTGGATTTGTCGGCCGGACCGGCGCGGTCTTCGTTATCTGCGATGAAGGGGCACGCGTGGGGAACGGCGTTGAGCGAGCTGCAAGGCGCTCCTGCATAGGCGGTATCGAGAGGCGCGAGTAGCTCGACTCTACAATTTCCGATACTGTGTTTCTTTCCTTCGTATCTCGTTCGTTATCTGCGTCCTCTTCTTCCTCATGAGGTGATGCTTTCTTGCATTTACAGTCGCTCTCTCGTATGTTATCTTCTCCATCGGTTGCAGCAACTTCTAATTTTTCAGATTCTCCATCCGAATTTTCTTGTTTTCCTTCCGACGTCTGTTCTGGGATTTCTTCTGCTTCCTCATCTATTTCTTGGGAGGTAAATCGCTCTTCCAGGATTCGAACAGTGTCATCGAATTTGTGGAAAGAATCGCTAAGGCTCGATTTAAATTCTGGATTTTTCAACGGATTTATTATTTCCACAGCTTCGTCCGAACCATCTTCAGTGTCTGCTACAGGTGGATTCAAGGAGATGGCTATTTCATCGCCTGCTAATTTTCCTTCCGACTTTTCAGAGTTTTCCGGCGGTGATTTTGTAGCGGACTTTCCTTTATCGGAGCATACATCTGACAGTTCTTCTTCGGTCGACTTTTCAATAGATTTCGTCGCCGCAACTTCTTCTGGTTTTTCAATTACCCCAGTTAATTTTGAAGGCCCTTTTTGTGGTAATAAAGGTGCGGGAAGCATGCTTCTGTGTAACCTTTGTATCGGAGGGTCCGAATCCTCTTGACTCGCGCTAGCTGTCGCTGGTGGGGGAACAACAGAGGTTGTGCCCGCTGTTGCCTGGGCTGCACGCGTACGCGTAGCGATTGCGCTGCGCTCAAGTGCAGTAGGCTTCCCTGATGTTTTCTTCGCTCTCTCTATGTCAGTCTTTCGCTGATTAGCTGAGCTTAGCGGTACTCGAGCAGGGTCGGAATTCAGCCTTGGCCTACCTCTTCCTCGAGTTGCCTTGTCTATAGGGAACAGCTGCACTTATTTTGTCGGCAATTCTGCTTCACTCGATAATGAATTATCAAAATTGATCGGGTTCCTGGATAATGCGTCGGCGTTAGTGTTAAGACGACCTGGCTTATAAACGAAATCGTACGTATAATTTTGTAGTCGCCATCTCCAACGAATTAGGCGCTTTACGGGATCATTCATAGAACCGATCCACTTGAGAGGTTCGTGATCCGTGATTAGCTTGAATCTTCTGCCGTAAACATATGGTTGAAAATGCTCGAGAGCATCAATCACACCCAAGCATTCTTTTTCCGTAGTGCAATAAATTTTTTCAGCGCCGCTAAGTATTCGAGAAAAATACGCGATTGGTTTTTCATAACTATCTGTTTCTTGGCTGAGAACCGCTCCGATAGCGATATCAGAGGCATAATTGGTAACAGTGAATGGCTTTGAAAAATCAGGATACTATAGCACGAGTTCTTCACAGAGTGCTTTCCGTAAATCTCGGAAACTCTTGGTCTGCTCCCGTCCCCATTCGAAAGAAATTCCCTTTTTTAGAAGATCAGAAAGGGGTTTTGCACGAGCGGAGAAGTTTTCTATAAAACGCCGATAATAACCAGCAAGACCCAGAAATTGGTGAATTGCTTTTCGAGTTTTCGGAGTAGAAAATTTTTCTACTGCTCTCAGCTTCTTGGGAACCGGTCGCACACCGTCTCGGCCGATGATGTGACCAAGATACGCGACCTCCCTTCTTAGAAATTCGCACTTATCAGGCTCCAAGACAAGATTTGCTTCTTCTAGTAGGGCCATCAGACGTTTTACTTTCAATGCGTGTTCCTCAAGAGTTTTTGCAAAGATGACTCTGTCATCGAGGTAGACAAATAGTTCCGTTCCTTGAAGACCTCGCAAAACGTTATCCATCAGACGCTGGAATGTTGCTGGAGCATTTCGCAGTCCCTCGGGCATTCTGACATATTCATAATGTCCATTCGGAGTGGAAAAACCTGTTTTTGATCGGTCGCGAACATCCATGGGGATTCCCTGGAAACCGCTCGCTAAATCGAAAGTCGAAAAGTATCGTGCTTGGCCGAGTTGGTGCAGTATATCAATTATGTTTGGTAGATGATACGCGTCTGCGATAGTTCTATCGTTCAATTTCCTGAAGTCGATTACCATGCGCATTCGTGGGCGTCCCTGCGAGTTCGGTTTCTTCGGTACGATCCAGGCGGGTGAGTTATACGGAGATTGTGACTGCACGATGACTTTATCACCGAGTTTTTTCTTTATCTGCCGCTCAATTTCTTCTTTATGAATCACAGGGAAGCGATATTGCCGTGTCTTGATAGGAATTTCGTCAACCGTCGGAATTTTATGTGCTACTCGATCTGTGCGCGGTAATTTATCTCCTGACGATTAAAATCGGTGTGTAAACTCTTTTACTCTTGACGTGATTTCAATCGATTTCGTTCAGGTCGTCCAGTCTGAGAGCCTCCAAAATGCTTTTTACTATATCTGTCGGCGGTTCCGTATCTTCATATGTGGAACTAATATCCTCGAACTGAAATTCAAAATCAGGGCTGGAATACTCGCAAAGAATTATAGCTTGAGGAGTTACTTCGATGTTTACATCCTCATCCAAGGTATTTATAGCCATTAGGTAACAAACTCCGTTTTCTTGTGAGACTAGAGCTTCCCCAATATACAGTCCGTTGATGGTTTCGATGCGCGGGAGGTAACCTTCCTTCAGCTCGGGATTCGTTATCTTAAGCGCGATAGGTTCGCGCGCGCGCGCTCTTACGCGATAAATCTTGGTAACCGACGGTACAGGCGAGCATGCGAGGATTGTTTGTTGTTCCTAAACAGGCTCTGAGCTGATAAACGGTTTTGGATGAACAGGCTCGCTCTGTGTGACAAGAGTATTGTGATTGAAGGAAATCTCTACTCTCTCCTGTCGCAAATACGGTTTTCCCAGTATTCCCTCACATTTTATCGGCAGATCCTCCACAACATGGAAAATATTTGGCACTTCAGTGAAGTGCAGTTGTATCGTTCCTAGTGTATAGAGGTAATTTTCAGTGATTCCGGAGATACGAAGAAGAGATACGAGCGTGCATCAACGTTTACAACAACGTGTCCTCTAAGAACTTCGGATTTTATGATGCTGATATCTGCGCCGGTGTCGATAAGGAATTTTTCGCTACGGCGAAAGAGTTCAGGAGCTTGTAGGCGAACCACTGGTGATTCGCCAATAATTGCAGTCCACAAAACAATTCTAACTTGCTCATGCGTTTCTTGAAAGCTTTTATGACGTGTATCTGTTGTACCTGATCGACCACCCAATTGTGCGATTGTTCTTGTTTCCGATGCTCGCGGAATTTAAGTTGATGTTACCTGCTCTCGAGAAACTGGAGGAGGTTCCAATTCTCGCATCTCCTGGTTTGATGTTGGAGGATCCATGGAGAAACGCAAGCGACGATTTAACGGGCAGCCCACGCATCTTCGTCCTCGAGCGCAACACGTTCGTCGATTGCAATTATCGTGGCTTTGTTCATTCATAGGGCTCTGCTCCCTGGGTGGATACGAACGCGCCGGTTTAAGAATACCAGAAGGATGGAATCCACTTGAGTTTTGAAAATTGTTAGGCTGAGCGGGGATCGGTGTACGGTATCGACCACGATCTCCATAATCTGTGCGTCGGAAGGCCGGCGAAGGGGATCTCGAGTCGTTACCCCAATTCCGCGATCCTTCTTGTCAGGTGTACCGCACATGCGAATGCTCGTCAATTTGGCTCGGCTATATTGAGAGCTACGAATTGCAATACGTTCTGCGATTTTGAAGGCTGCTTCCAGGTCCGCTGGCTCTCGCATATCTACGGGCTCGCTTAAGTTTGTCGGTAAACCGTCAATGAACGCACGCAGGGCAATTTTGCTGAGGTGATCGTTCGTTGTGTCGAGAACGTTGTTTCCACGATCCTGAAAATTCTTCTCTTTCCAGGCATTATGGCCGCTGCTGAGAGGTATCCTTATTCTATCGAAAAATTGTCCGACTGTCTCGTCGCGTTTCATACGAGCTCGCGAGATTTCGTTCGCGTAATAATCGAAAGTTTTCCCGCTTGCTAGACGTGATTTTAACGTAGATACAAATTCTTTTACGGTGTTAATCGTTTTACCGTAAACGCAATTTCGCACATTTCCGCGTAATCGAGATATTACGCCGCTTACATACTCTGCTTCGGCGGCGGGCGGTACAAATACGGACCAGTTACGGATGTCCTGGAGGAAGTCCTTCAGGGCCATATTTGTGCCATCGTAAGTGGGAATGTTTCGAATTCGATTTTGCAACGACAAATTCTCCACCATGCTATTCATAGTGGTCATTAACTGCATCGCGTCTAGAGTAGCGGACGCATTCGTAGTGTCGTCAATAAGCGACATAATTAGGCTTTTTTTATACCGTTTAGTAGAGAAATTGAAGAATAATCAAAAAGTTATTATTATAATTTTATCTCTCTTTTCTTCAGAAAACGTTCACTACAATACCCGATTTTTCCCCTTTATGTCGCAGTAAGTATTCCGTCGCACGCGCAAGGAAAATTCACAACGACATGGAATTAGAATAAGTTTCCGGAAACTTGAATATTCACGATTCCGGGCGTCTCAAAACCGAGATCAAGTAGTTGACCAATTGCACTAGTGTCGATGTGCACGTTCGGGTTAAAAGCCGAGAATCTCCTACCAGATCGGCGGAAGAGAAAATGCAAACATTCGGACCAGATCCGATAGCTGACCCGGAATTACGTCCGCATCGGACCATTTACTAAAAATTGATTATCTATTACTAAAAAGGACTAGATTGACAGAAGCTTGAAAATTAAGTATAAGTATTATGAGACCCAATAAGCAATTTCTTATTTCGAAGGGGGAAATTCGGCAAGACAGTATCCCACCGCTACCACTAATTAATTTGTCACGTCCGCGTGGCTCGGGTTTGATTTTTTCCCCGAACTTATCGTTTTTTTCTGGGCGTCTCGCCGTCGTCCCATACGGGCCCGATCCTTCACCTCCAAATGAAATTGTTTATTGGGTCGATGCAATAAAAGTGAATCGCTCTTTATGTATATTTGAAATGTTCAAATAAATGGTAGACGCATTATGCCCTATATCTACGCAATGTTAATTTGCGGCTATTACTTATTAAAAGTATACTCTCACACAATCATACACATACATCTCATCTCGCTACTCACGCAGTTTACAAAATATCGCAACTATTCCCCTGGAATTATCCGACAATTCCTCGACTGCATCGCAAGTACATGACGAGCCAGAATTACTGAGGAGGAGGCGGACGGCACCGAAGGAAGTCACTGAGTTCCGTTCCATTTTCAGTAACAGACCCACTATATTTTGGTAACCACTTCGAATATTCTCTGAGTTCGATGAGTGTCACCAAATATTACAGCCCGCACAAGAACTCGCGACGGTCACTGTTCCGCCTACACGAGAACAGATTTTGAGACCCAACGCTGAGAAAGTTTGGAGAAGAATTTTTGTGACTCCAGGGAAAGAGTTGTTGATTCTTCCGCTAATTAAACTTAACTGTTCTGTCCATCATACAGTAAAGAGGGATTTCCTCCTGATTGAGCAGTGGGGAGAACTTAGCAACTATAATCTTACGCGAGAAAAAATGCTATTTGGCAGAACGTTCATACGTGCTTTCCTTCGGTGAACATCTCAAGTAGCGAGAGATGCTTCGTTTCTGAGCTCAGATTTCGCGCATACATTCGTTCATCCTCATGCATTCGCAGTCTACTAGCGTGGATTTAAAAAAACAATTTATAAAGTGATATATAAAAAAACAATTTGTAAGTTATAGGGATGTAACATCGTATAATTTTATAAAAAGGTATTATTCAACAACAATGATTCACATTTTCTTGAAAGTTATGATCAAACGTTTGAACAATCGCAAAAATAAATTTTTCGCATCGAAACATCGAATTAAAAAAAATAAGACGATAGATACAACCCTTTGAGCTATTAGTGACCTCTAGGTGGGCTGCGACACAAAGGGTTGAATAATTCAAGAATGAAGGAATGAAAAACCAGTCCACCAGTTTTCCCTACAATTATTCGTGGCATTTCATACAAATTAATTTTTTAGGTGTTACTCATATTGTACATACTTTCTTATGAGCACTGCAAGTTATTATTATGCAACATACCCTGCTGATACTGGAAATGGTTCTAAACAATTCGTCCATTATGGCTGGTTCATACATTTTTTTTAATTACTAGCCACAGTAGATGTTTCTAAAGATTTGCATTAGTGACATTTGGATTGGGTTTCGGGTTTGGGAACTTTAGATCTAGCCATCAGTGTCTTAGGCTCCGCTGACTTAGATATGCTTTGCAGCATTTCGTCATTACAAAATTTCTCGACATGGTCGCTTACGACAAACAAAAATTCTCGTAGTGTCAAAATTTTTATGATTGCACTACTTTGTAGAGTATCTATGAGGCTCGCTGATCTATCCAGAATGTTGAAGACCGCGTTATCGGTCAAAAGTAACAGTCAGGCTGTGTTTCCGTAAAGCACCGTATGCGATGATTTCTTCATAAAAAAGGTTATGTATTTGTATTTTAATCTTTCTTCATTTATAAGTAACAGGGAGCATTTTATTTATTTTCCATTGAAAAGTGAATTCTCAACCAAGCTGGATTTATTATGAATTTCCTAAGTGAATAATGTAACGAGAAGGATTTTCGTTCATTTTTGAAATCGACACAGAATCAAATGGATTCAGTATTCATACCAAAAATTGAAAAATACATCTTAGTTGATTCCGTATCCGTTTTAGATGCGAATAAATTGATTCAATTTAATATTCATTTCAAAATAAGTATTAGCTTCGATTCAGCATTCATTCGGTAATTGGATACCATTAAATTGAATATTTAGCTAAAACGGACAAAAAAAAATATCTGTGTCTAACTTAAATATTTATTTTCTATTCGTCAATATTATGTACATTAAACTCGTAGCAGTAACTCGGGATATGGTAAATTGTGCTCTTAAGGTGAAAATCGTAATTTGTAGCGATAATTGAAGCCATAGTTGTTGTTCGCCGTGTATCCTGACAAATCGGTGGCTATGCTTCAAACCATATTTTCTACTAATGGCACTTCGGGTAATAAAAAATATGGTCACAATAACTCTAATCGATTAATATGTCATTTTACAACCATCAACTACCACAAATATAAAGAGTAGAGATTGCATTCATTAAATAAAAATGTATTGAAAATACTTTCATCAGTAAATAACTAAGGCTTATTGACCCTACTAAATACAGGCATTAATTGAAAAAAAAAGAACTCATCCCAATAATTCATAATCATTACAGAACTGTGAAAGTATCTTTTTTTACGTGATGATTAACCATGTTTATCTTGGATGAAAGGTATTTCTAATAGTCTTCTATTAAATAGATGTCTTAAATAACGCACTCAAATTATTTTAATCGAATAAAACAAATAAAATAAGCAAGTTGGCGTCTAAAAATACAAAAACTTTTCATTTCGAGGGTTTAATTCCAAATATTAATAAATAAATGAAATGAATGCAATAGAAAGCATCCGAACGACGTTAAGCAACGGAACCTGACCAATTGAACGAACGTAAGGTATTTATTTGTTTTGACAAGGCTTCGGAAATTCGTCAAATCTGATGTTCAAAATTTTTTTTAAATGATATTTAGCTGACGGGCTATACTACTCATGAAGTGATATTTTCTAAGTAGGATATTTAAGTCACGTAGCAGTTCAATAAATCTAATGATTATTGTAAAATCTATTTAACTTAACATGATACGAACGTAACGAAAGATATGAAAGTAAAAAACATTATAAACAGAATAAATTTTATAATTTTATCGTCAGAATCGTAATCAGAGACCCGAAAAACCCTCTTATACTTATTTTCAGCTCGATTGCTTAAAAAAACGCAAAGTAAACCCAAAATAACCACCATATTTTATCCGCCATCTTGAATTTTGTAACTTTGATATCAGAATCATAATCAGGGACCCAAAAAACCCTGTTATACCTATTTTTACGTAGATTGATCTAAAAAACGCAAAGTTAACTGTCATATTAACTTATCTTACTTAACAAACTTAAGTTCATGCGTCCCAGAATCAGTTAGCTGTTTGTTGTTGAAAAAGATACAAGTATTGAATCGCGCTGAGATTAACGGAAAGGTTCCCGCGTAGAAAAAAAAGAATCTTTTCGAGAATCTTTTCAAGAATCTTGGAAAGAATATTGAAAGAATCTTGAAAAGAATCTTGGAAAGAATATTGAAAGAATCTTGAAAAGAATCTTGGAAAGAATATTGAAAGAATCTTGAAAAGAATCTTGGAAAGAATATTGAAAGAATCTTGAAAAGAATCCCGTATAGGATCCGGAGGAAGGTTCTTTTCAAGATTCTTTACAGGATTCAAGATTCTTTTCAAGATTCTTTTTAAAAATGTTTTTTCAGCTTGATTAAATTGATCAGTTATATTTGGTTGGTCAGATCCGGAAAACGGCGTGATCTGATTAGATTGTAGCGATAAAATTGGGGAAAAACAATAAATAAATAAAATAAAAAAATTAATAATGTCGATCGCGAGACTAGAACCCAGGCCACTCACCGTATTAGGCCGTTATCTTAGCTACTCTGCCATATCATCTTTCCTGGATAAAAGTAAAATCAAATAGTATATAAGTGTCACCTGCTTCTTTAGGACTTAGTTTTTTTTTTTTCCGAAAATGACGGATCGATGCACGTTACAAATCCCTGATCGTCAAGGATGAATTTTGAATCGTACCAGATACTGTAAAACAGAGCAAAGTGGTAACGTTCATCGATCCGTAATTTTCGGAAAAAAAACTAAGTCCTAAAAAAAGCAGGTGACACTCATATACTATTCGATTTTACATTTATCCAAGAAAGATGATATGGCAGAGTGGCTAAGATATCAGCCTAATACGGTGAGCGGCCTGGGTTCGAGTCCCGCGATCGACATTTTTTATTTTTTTATTTTTTTTCCCCCCCAATTTTATCGCTACAATCTGATTAGATCACGCCGTTCTCCGGATCTGACCAACCAAATATGACTGATCAATTAAATCAAGCTGAAAAAACATTTTTCAAAAGAATCTTGAATCCGGTAAAGAATCTTGAAAAGAATCTTCCTCCGGATCCTATACGGGATTCTTTTCAAGATTCTTTTCAAGATTCTTACAAGATTCTTGAAAAGATTCTTTTTTTCTACACGGGTTGCCTGCATTTACTGAAAGTTATATAATAAGTCCGCCAGGAATTCGCATTTTCGGATACAAAAACAATACTAATTACAAGCCAGATCGGTTTGTCTTTATTTCCAATAATAAATCCAATTTGTTCGAGCATCCACTCAAACGATGAGTAATAAATCAATTCCAATAATGACAATTGGATTCGGTATTTATTAAATAATCGAATAATGAATCTATTCGCTTTAGTATTTATTCTAAATAAATAATGAATCCATACAGTATCCATTGTAAAATGAATAATATATTCGTTTGATTCACTATGAATCCCAAAAATACGTGCCGAATCTAACTCATTGCAGTATTACTTTGAAAAAAATGAATCAATCTCGATTTAATACAAATTATGAAATGACTAACGATATAAATACTTGTATCATCCCTAAATCATCTTACTCGAATACGCTCCACTCTGGTTATTGCACCTTACAATCGATTGAATGATAACAACTGTGATCAACGAAAAAAACTATAATTTTTACGATTTACACCAAGTTTCTTACGCTTTTTTTTAGCTTACTCGAACTAACTTGCTCCACATAGCCCTCATGGCTTCTGGCATCTGCCTGACCAGCTCGGGCAGCGTCCCTTGCCCCTACCACTACACTTACTGGCCCATTCTGATGCCGCGTGGGGAGACAGTTGCTGCTCGGATGAGATGCACTGTCGGCCGTAGGCAGTAGCCAATCAGGCTTTCTGAATTCTCGCGCAGCCGAATTGGACTGTCTAGTTTCACCGTGACCTCCATGTATATTTTTTTTTACTTTTGAGAAATTTATGCAAAGATACTTATAATGGTGCGAAATATCAAATGATGCTTAATTTGATGTATAGTCTACTAAACTCGTTCCAAAAGTCGTATTAATTAATGCATGGTATACTCAATACGCATCGTGTTTTTAATGTGAGGCAAATTCAATTTTGCAACTCACTTGTTCACTGTTAAATATATGAGGCATTCGACACCAAGAGGGCCGCCTCAATTTTGCGCGGTCTCAAAAAGTGTTCATACATTTTTTTAAAAGTTTTTTAGAGTCCCATGAAGACCTTTAAATTATTTCAGAATTTTAACACACATGGTTCGCCCAAAATTTAATACTGATTATTGTTACAATATCTTTTGTCACTTCGCTATATATTCTAAACCACTGATTGTACAAAAAAATATGTTCGGACATAATATTTAAGTTTTAAAATGTTCTTTCCAATTACATTTCTTCCATAGCAACCCAAAATTATGTTCGGCAACTTTGTAACGAAATAAGTAATAATTTTTCTTGCATGAAATCGACCAATTTGATTATTCTAAACATTTTACCTCATTTCCGTTATTATGTTTACAGACTACTAAAACAATCGCGTCATGACAAATCCATAACTTGTTAAGACAGCTTCTTAAAGTAGCTGCTTGCATATCACAGGATTCAAACTATCAATAGTTATTATCTAAACACTGCATTACTTTTTTAATACATTTTTTTCACGTTCGCATTTTTTTTCAATATGGGGCATTACGCACCAACCAGGGCCACTTTTAATACACGTGGTCTCAAAAAAATTTTATATTTTTTCCCTGTTCTTTAGGATGTTCTGAAACTTGTCAAATTTTTTCAGATTTTTGAAATAATTTTTCGATCCAAAAATAAATATCGATTATTATCGATTATGTTGAGAATACCGAAACACATGAACTTCGAATCTACGCGAAATAACGGTTACCACTCGTCTGTGCGTCTAGCATTTCGAATATGTGTAAATGTATATCAGTCTCGAGTTGTCTCTTATGATCGGCGGAGGAATCCGCTCGACCCAATGTATATATATGTTACCATGAAATATTTGTGCATTCACGCGAGTCTCATTAGTTTTCTTGACGCAATCCCAATAGATTATATGAATTTTTATTTCCTAGGATTCGCTGTGCTTTGAAAAATGTAGAGAAAATATCTCATTTTTAGTACTTGAAGTGATAATTTTTATTTCCTATAATATATAAAATTATCAGAGTGTACTCTGTAGAGAAAAGAACCAGGAAATAGAAATTATCACTCCAAGTACTGCATAAAAATTCTTGTATTATAATTATCTCACCTCATATTTCATCTCACCTCGATCGTTCTCACCTCCCGATATCCTTCAATTCTCAATCATTTCAGATATTATTCGATATTTTGTGGAAAACGTCCTATAACTCGTCGAAAAATCCGAATCCCAAGACGCCAATTTTTCTGTATCTTCGGAATATAATAACGAAAACACTGTAATTTTTTCAGCAAAAAAAAAGGGTTCGAGTCAACGTAAAGAAATATTATTTCATTATTTTACCTGAAAATACATGATGTTAATCCTTAGCGGCCTCAGAAAAACTATAATGGAAAAGTACATTCAATAACCTACAATTTATATCGAGACAATTTTTTTCAGTAATGAGTATCTTTTGAAGCACAGCGAATCGTGGGAAATTAAAATTCAAATAATCGATATTTATTTTTGGATCGAGAAATTATTTTAAAAATCTGAAACAATTGGACAAGTTTCAGAACATCCTAAAGAACATGAAAAAAATGAAATTTTATTAAGACCACGTGTATTCAAAGTGGTCCCGGTTGGTGCGTAATGCCCCATATTCATCTTGTTAAATATACGTTAATTTTAATCTTACCACACGTACATTGAATGATTAATTTTTTTCGTATATTGAATTGAATTTCTTACACGAGTTTAGTATAATAACAATACATTAAATTACTGTACAGTATATGAGTTTCCCAAATATTTTTCTACAGTCTACTCATTATAAAAAATCCGCTAAATATTGTCACTATACAAATGTGAAGATTTGTGATTCTCTAGAAGATTTGTGAACTCCAACGTCATATTGTTTTTTCTAAAATACTGAAACTTGAATTCACAAAGGGCGTTCTTACTTTTTCAATAGAATTGTCAAAATTATTCACAACGTAGATGATCCTATTGGATATAACGCATGAACAAAAGACTTTGGATAGCTTGAAGAATTTAAGTGGAAAAATAATAATTTTGTGAAAAAATGATTTTTCAGTACAAACATGACTTGCGCGACCTCTAAATATTTGGTAAAAAATTCAAAGCTGTGTGTTGTAAATTTACTATACGTATATTAAATTTACGGGTTATTTGGAAATTTACAACACCATGTATGTTAATTCTTATTTACTACACAAAGTTTATGAATTCAATATACATTGCGTTGTAAATTTCAAAATTCGTGTAGTTAATTTACTATACCTATACTAAAATTATCTCCATGTGATGTAATGTTACTATACCGATACTAAAATTACCACCGTGTGTTGTAAATTTACTGTACGTATAGTAAAATTACGGGTTATTTGAAAATTTACAACACAATGTATATTAATTCTCATTTACTGCACAAAGTTTGTGAATTTAATATACACTTGAACAGTAATTTCCAATATTTGTGTTGTAAATTTCATTTTTTTTAACAATGTGGTGCTAATTAACCATTCTCCATTTTTTAGACGAAAAAAAAAGAACAATAATGCGGAAATATTTGTTCTCAAATTCGGAGTAAGCGATGATATTGCGAAATACAAAATGACAACTGTTTATTTTTATACATGCGACTACTTTTTTATAATTGCGGTAATTATGAGATAGTTGTATGTGCTAAAAATAAGTGGCTATCACTTTACAGTTGTTGGGACTTGCTGTTGCATGTTATACTAAATGAAAGCCTCATGCTTACCTTGCGTCTTGATTATTACAAATATTTTCTCGTGGAGGTGATGTGCAGGTCCACTGGTATTTGTGTGCAGCCTTGATATGGTACAACATCGATGCTCGAGTATTTTTTATGTTGTACTAAGTTAAACAATAATTGCACGCGGCTTCTCCATTGTCGAGTTTACGGAAATGTTTTCACACTTTACTTGGAGCCATTATGCCGCGAAACAATGAACTCCGTTTTGTAACGTTTAATCAGCAACTGATTGTTCTGACGCTTTTTGAGATTTTGTAAATACATGATAGGTGGGGCGGCGGAGGGGGCTGCTCGACTCATAAAGTGAGAAATTCGGAAAAGAAAGCCGAAAGATATAGAGCTATGTAAACATCGACGGCCTTGACGGCCTGGACGGCATCGACAGCATCGCCGGTCATTCTATCACCATCGATGTAATATAGCTATGTAGCGTAATACAATGAGAGATGAAAAATTTAATACATCAAATCATTTATTTTAAATACATGTAAATGTCTGAAGTAGCTTGGTATTTAACGTAACTATACGTATCGTTAAACCAAAGATATATTGTGTTGAGTCAATTGCATAAAAAAGTCAAAATATTTGAGTCGAAAGAACCAGTTCAATTGAAGCAAGAATATATCTTGTTGAGTCAAATAAATAAATGATTGTGTGTATTTAATATACAGGGAGGACATGGTGAAACTAGATAGTCCAATGGGGCTGCGCGAGAATTTCGGAAGCCCGATTGGCTACTGCCTACGGCCGACAGTGCATCTCATCCGAGCGGCGACTGTTTCCCCACGCGGCATCAGAATGGGCCGGTAGGGTAGTGTTAGGGGCAAGCGACGCTACCCGAGCTGGTAGGGCAGATGCCAGAAGCCATGAGGGCTATGTGGAGCAAGTTAGTTCGAGTAAGCTGAAAAAAGCGTAAGAAACTTGATGTAAATCGTAAAAGTTATTATTTTTTTCGTTGATCACAGTTGTTATCATTCAATTGATTGTAAAGTGCAATAACCAGAGTTGGACGTCTTCGAATATGCAAATTCTTGAATGATAAAAACATTTCTTTCGTTAGTCATTTCAGAATTAGTATTAAATTAAGATAGATTCATTGTTTTAAAAGTATAACTGCAATGAGTTAGATTCGGCGGTCATTTTGAGGATTAATAGTGAATCAAACAAATATATTATTTATTTTACAATGGATACTGTATGGGTTCATTGTTCGATTATTTAATGAATACCGAATCCAATAGTCATTATTTATTTTCGGAATTCATTTATTATTCATTTTTGAAGTGGATGCTAGAACAAATTGTATTTATTATTGGGAAAAAAAACCGATCTGGCTTGTAATTAGTATTGTTTTTGTATCCGAAAATGCGAATTCCTGGTGGACTTATTGACGCTTTACAAAACTTTCAGTAAATGCAGGCGACCTTTATGTTAATCTCAGCGCGATTCAATACTTGTATCTTTTTCAACAACAAACAGCTAACTGATTCTGGGACGCATGAACTTAAGTTTGTTAAGTACGATAAGTTAATATGACAGTTAACTTTGCCTTTTTTAAATCAATCTACGTAAAAATAGGTATAACAGGGTTTTTTGAGTCCCCGATTATGATTCTGATATCAAAGTTACAAAATTCAAGATGGCGGATATAATATGGTGGTTATTTTTGGTTAACTTTGCGTTTTTTGAATTAATCAACCAAAAAGTTAGTATAAGAGGGTTTGTTTTGGTCGCAATTTACGATTGTAACGACAAAATTATAAAATTTATTCGATTCATAATGTATTTTACGTTTATATCTTTCGTTACGTTCATAGCATATTAAGTTCAATACATTTTATAATAATCATTAGATTTATTGAACTGCTACGTGACTTACACATCCTACTTAGCAAATATCACTTCATGAGTACTATAGCCCGTCAGTTTAATGTGATTTGAAAAAAAGTCAAACATCAGATTTGACGAATTTCTGAAGCCTTGTCGAAACAAATAAAATCGGTCGATACCTTACGTTCGTTCCATTGGTCGAGTTCCGTTGCTGAACGTCGTTTACATCCTTTCGATTGCGTTCGTTTCGTTAATTTATTAATATTTACAATTAAACCTTTGAAATGAAAAGTTTTCGTATTTTTAGACGCCAACTTGCTCACTTTATTTGTTTTATTCAATTAAGATAATTTAAGTGCCTTTTAATTAGGGATGCGTTAGTCAAGACATCTGTTTGATGGAAGTCTATTAAAAATACTTTTCATCCAAGATAAATATGGTTAATCATCACGCAAAAACAGATACTCTCTCAGTTCTGTAATGATTATGAATTATTAGGATGAGTTATTGTTTTTTTTTTTTTCAATCAATATTAGTATTTATATATAATTTAGGTTCAATAAACCTTCGTCATTTACTTTTGAAAGTATTCCAAAAACATTTTTATTTGATGAATGCCATCTCTGCTCTTAATATTTATGGTAGTTGATGGTTGTAAAATGACATATTAATCGATTAGAGTTATTGTGACCATATTTTTTATTACCCGAAGTGCCATTAGTAGAAAATATGGTTTGAAGCATAGCCACTGATTTCTCAGGATAAACGGCGAACAACAACTATGGCTTCAATTATCGCTACAAATTACGATTTACATCTTGAGAGCACAATTCACCATATCCCGAGTTACTGCTACGAGTTTAATGTACATAATATTGACGAATAGAAAATAAATATTTAAGTTAGACACAGATATTTTTTTCGTCCGTTTTAGCTAAATCTTCAATTTAATGGTATCCAATTACTAAATGAATGCTGAATCGAAGCCAATACTCATTTTGTAATGAATATTAAATTGAATCAATTTATTCGCTTCTGAAACGAATACGGAATCAACTAAGATGTATTTCTTTATTTTTTGTCTAAATACTGAATTCATTAGATTCTGCGTCGATTTCAAAAATGAATAAAAATCCTTCTCGTTACATTATTCACTCAAGAAATTCATAATAAATCCAGCTTGGTTGAGAATTCACTTTTCAATGGAAAATAAATAAAATGCTTTCTGTTACTTATGAATGAAAAAAGATTCAAATACAAATACATAACCTTTTTTATGAAGAAATCATCGCATACGGTGCTTCACGGCAACAGCTGCCTGACTGTTACTTTTGACCGATAACCCAGTCTTCAACATTCCGGATAGATCAGTGAGCCTTATAGATTCCCTACAAAATAGTGCAAAAATAAAAATTTTGACACTACGAGAAATTTTTTTTTCGTCGTAAGCGACCAATGTAGAGAAATTTTGTAATGACGAAATGCTGCAAAGCATATCTAAGTCAGCGGAGCCTAAGACACTGATCGCTAGATCTAAAGTTCCCAAACCCGAAACCCAATCCAAATGTCACTAATGCAAATCTTTAGAAACATCTACTGTGGCTGGTAATTTTCAAAAAATGTATGAACCAGCCATAATGGACGAATTCTTTAGAACCATTTTCAGTATCAGCGGGGTATGTTGCATAATAATAACTTGCAGTGCTCATTTAAAAGTATGTACAATATGAGTAACACCTAAAAAATTAATTTGTATAAAATGCCACGAATAATTGTAGAAAAAACTGGTAGACTGGTTTTTCATTCCTTCATTCTTGAATTCTTCAACCCTTTGTGTCGCAGCCCACGTACAGGTCACTAGTAGCTTAATGCGTTAAATGTATGGTCTCTTTTTTTTAATTCGATGTTTCGATGCGGAATATTTATTTTTGCTATTGTTCAAACGTTCGATCGTCATTTTTAAGAAAATGTGGTTTATTGTTGTTGCATAATACCTTTTCATAGAATTATACGATGCATATTTATCGAAAGAAATAATGGATATTTACAACCCAGCTCTTAAATGATACTCACAGTGCACGACGATTTTGTAAAAGAGAGTAAGCTGTTACAAGCAAAAAGATAGATTTTCTGCAGGTCCTAACGAAACATTATTTCGTTAGCTAATGCGGACGAAAATCAATACACTGTTTGAAAATACTTTTTTATTAGAATAGAGAACTTCAGGAAAAATTATAAGTTTTAGAAAAAAGTAAATTTGGTTAAAAGATCTGAATTTCAGTTTTTGAAAATCGTACGCCCTAGATAATTTGTAATATTTGGTAAAAATTTTGAATGTTACAAGAATGCCTAAATTTTGCTGAAAATTAAGGCAGCTGGTAGGGCAGAAGATTGATTTATGTCTGTCAGGCTTTTGTTGAAACGGACAACAGTTCCCAATTGTTTCTTAAATAATTCAAGTGTTCGGTCTCATTTCTTCATAAAAATTTCGATGTTTCATTTCAAAAGTCCTCTCTATTCGTGCTTGTTAAAACGATTCAAAATAATTTCATAGCAACTGCAAATTATTGTTGGAAAATAATATCTTCTAAGGGAATATTATGCATGTTTACTTAAATAACAGTTGTAAACTAGTACACACAGTGTACAACAATTCGCAAAAGCGAGTTAGCCATTATGGAAAAAAAGATTAATGTACAGAAACTCATATCGAACTATCTTTTTGTATGCCAACCCGCGTAGAAAAAAAGAATCTTTTCGAGAATCTTTTCAAGAATCTTTTCAAGAATCTTTGAAAGAATCTTTGAAAGAATCTTGAAACGAATCTTAGAAGAATCTTGAAAAGAATCTTAGAAGAATCTTGAAAAGAATCTTAGAAGAATCTTGAAAAGAATCTTAGAAGAATCTTGAAAAGAATCTTAGAAGAATCTTGAAAAGAATCTTGAAAAGAATCTTCCTCCGGATCCTATACGGGATTCTTTTCAAGATTCTTTCAAGATTCTCTCCAAGATTCTTGAAAAGATTCTCGAAAAGATTCTTATTTTCTACGCGGGAATTAACTAACTGCAATTCGTATTCGGTATGCAGAGTTTACGGTGGTCTACAAAAGCGTGTCAGTTATTAAAAAACCTAATGATATTTTTAAGAAATAGAATAAAATGAAATAAAATTTTCTGATGGAGTTTTTAATTTATCGTATTACGTACACGAAATGTGTCGTACAAATCATAAGGCATTGGGTCAGCTATGCTCGGCGCGCTAGTTTGTAGCCGTCTGGTACGGGCATATGCTGCTTTCATATATTCCCCCTCACCGTTTTCTCTGACTGGCCCAACTACTCGGTCTGCACGCATAAAGTGAGAACCGTCGGTTTGCCGCTCAAGCGCACTTGCACTGTCTAGTTTTACCGTGTCCTATTTGAATCAATGAAACCACTTAGTTAATACAAATAAATCGAGTACATGATTAATTTGATGATCCATTTAATAGAAGCAATTGAATATCAACCAAGTTTTAATCAATATTGTCCACTATAATAAATATTGTATCAAATATTGGTTCAAATCAACGAGAAATGTAGTCGGCAAGATTGAAGATATAATATGAATAAGTACGTTGTCTAACGTTTTCACAGGATAGTTTCATTCAATTAACACAATAACTAGTCAAAATATTAGATATTTGGTTGAGTCAATAAAATTTTGAATTCACTCAACAAAACAAGCAATCAAATATATATATATATATATATATATATATATATTATATTTTTAATTCTCGGTTGCTTTCGTAGGCCTTCTTCAGGATTTTACGTTTCCTCTCTCCCCTTTTCTTCGTTCCTTCATACAGACCCCTCTAGAGTGTGTCTGCAGCCACTTATCCTAATGCACTACTGTATCGCATTTGCACGAGGGCACAGGGAAACTGCGGAAAGCCTGGCCGACACAGGCGGCTTTATTTTTACTGAGTTTCTACTGTAAGAGAATACATTAGAAACTCAGAAAAAAACTGCCTCTGGCTCAGCAGTTGACGCGCAAACCAGTGCACGGCTAAGTGGTCACCTATCCAAGTTTTTGACCGCAAATAATGCTGCTTAACTCTAGGGAACGCCGAAGCCACACACCGACCGCGCGTCCCCTGCTGTCGGTTAGCAATCAAATATATTAATGGCTTAAATGAAGGCTTTATTTGAATATTATCAAATATATGGTTTGTTTCAACATTTTTAAATAAATGGATTAGTTGAAAGTTTAGTGTATCCAATTATACATATCACTCAGTGTATGAGATGATATTCTTCTTTCACTGTACAAAGTAAAAATAAGGATGCAAAGTAGAACTTTGCACATTGCTGCCTCCTCAATTTTCATCTTTCGCAAAGCCGCCTCTATGGGGAAGTTTATTCATTTTATTTTTGGCTTCCTCATAGAAAAAGCTGTACAAAAGATAAAAATTATTGACAAAGCAATGTTCCACTTAGATATAATAAAAAATTTCAGATTTATAGAAATTTGAGTCATCAACAAATAAGATTTGGTAACAAATTGTCGAAAAGAGAAAGAATAAGGAATTAAAAATCACGTGAAATCCGAACCGCTTAACCGATCGTCACCAAATGTTGTTCTATCGAAACCAAAGGTCCCACTTCACGCATCACTTTGTTCAATTTTAATACAAAGTTTCAACCCGATAGCTAAAAATTCGTTCGAGCTAGAACGTTTACGTGTTTTTTTCCAAATTTTAAAATTCTTATAAAAATTAAATGAAATACGATGGCCCTTCGCTCAGGCATATACAAGCAAACACAAATGTACACACACCCACACACACACAAATAAACAATTGTAAAGCGTGAAGCAATAAAAACATTACTACTACCAAAATGAAATAAAAATTCATACCAATTAAAGATTAGCCAGTACTGTACATGTTGTTTAAATTTGAGCTGAATCGGTCGAATAGTTTACAAGTTACAGTTATATGAATTTTCGGCCTTTCATCGCACATACACACATGTAATTTCCATGCACGTTACTCGCAAGTTACATACAAGTTACATGTAAGTTACATGTAAGTTACATGTAAGTTACATGTAAGTTACATGTAAGTTACATGCAAGTTATATGTGATTTACATGCAAGTTACATGTGAGTTACATGAAAGTTACATGTAAATTACATTAAAGTTACATGCAAGTTACATGAAAGTTATAGGTAATGTTACTTGTAACTTTCAGTTACATTGCTGTTATACTGTTGTAACCGTATGTACTAGGCGTAGAACTCTAAAAAGTTTAATTAAATTTTTTATTTTTATATTTATTTGTTATTTTGAAAATATTTTTATATATTTGATATTATTTATTTTTTAATTTATGTTTTGAGTTTTATGTTGGCCGGTTCAGCCGCGGCTAATGTTTGGCCGGCTTAGCCGCGGCTAATTTTAGGCCGACTTAGCCGCCTAAAGAATTGGAAGTACCACATTAGTATTTTTTCTCAGAATCTTCATACAATGTGAAACACCTCGTAAAATTAATGGCAACATCGAAGGTGTTTTTTTTTTGAAAAAAATTGTTTATTGTTTATTTTTGCTAAAATTGATTTTCTTCCGTTGAAAAAATTATGACTTCAATGCCACTGAAAAGTAAATGAAAAATGAAAAACTCAATGTCCCTAAGAGTTTTTTGAGAGATCAACATTTTCTGAAATATAGTGTATTCAAAAGTGAATTTCAGAGACATATAGTCTTTATTTTTAAAAACAGTAAATCCTCAACAGCGCCCTTTAAAAATCTGAAAAAAATTACAGACACTCATTCCAACTATTACGACAAACTAACGAATTAAAAAAAATGTCCGGGTGTTCGACCGAAAAAAGTGGCCCAATTGATATAGTATGCCTCATATCGTAAAAACGGAACGGTAAAAAATTCTCGATTTCTTTAGTATTTACGTATTATGCTTCTGTAAAATATTCCCATTATCTTTTCTTCTAACGTATTGAGTAGAATTTGAAAAAGATAAAGTTTCGTTTTTGGGTATCTGGTATAGGATATTGGTACTTGGCAGTCATGCCAACTTCGAGTGCGAATCTCAACTTACGGTAGATGAATCTGATTTGAATTCCCCAGCAATGTTTCCAACGACACGTACGTGTACTATGCCTTAAGTTGCAGCTGCGCAGCAATTTATTAATGTTTTTTTTATGCAACGTCTATTTTAGTTAGTTATAACGCTTGGTGATAACATAAGCTTACTTGGAAAGCAATAACCTTTTCATTCTCTTTAAAAAGACATTCGAGCAAAAATTACGTTTTACTTGACCCTTCTCCTTAAGGACTTCCAAAGAAAGCAACAAGTTCTGACTCGTTTCCACATCTACTCCCCAGAATATCTCATCGCCTTATTGGTGAAATATTGCTATAGTCCGGTAGCGAGCGACCGAGGGTGATAGCGATCACTTAGAGCTTTTTGCTAGGAGACTTAGAGCAAGACAGACGTTGCCGTCATTGTACTATTTCAAGGAAACTATACACGTCTCATGAAAAACCTTGTATTTTCGTTTTCATATACCGCCCACCCTTCTGTTACATAAAATCTCCTCCGCACGAAAAGTTAATTGTTAGAATATTCTATGGCACCTGCCCAGAATGCGTAAGGGCAACCGAAGTATAATGAAGATATTTTTCTTTCTCATGTAAAAAATTATATATAAAGTATTCTCTGTCGATTCAGTCACTTTTTTTCGACTCTCTCCGATCTGCCATATAATTGATTACTATAGTGGTATCAAAGTACCACTGAAAGGCACTATACCTGCATTTTTTTAGATTCTTGAAAGCAATATTTCAGACAATGCAATTTTTTTCAAGTGCAAATATCTCGGAATCTTGAAGATACTGAAAAAAAGTCTCCACATAGAAGTTGTAATTTCTTGTTAATTTTCGAGCGAAATGTTTGAAATAATTGTCACATTTCAGTGGGTATGATTTTTTACCTGAAAACAGAGGAATTTTTTTGTTCAGAAAACGAATATTTTTTTTGCTTAAAAATATTACAGAATATTCCTGCATAATTATCGATATTGCATAAAAATCATGGAAGCGGCACGGATCGAGATTCCGGCATTAAAAAAACTTCAGTAACTTCGAGTAAAAAAAATCTTTCAGTAATTTCGAACTGGCGAGGTATTTATACTCAAAAAGAAAATGGTATTCTCTAAAATATTGTTTTGGAGAATCTGAAAAAATCTTATAGATTGCCTTTTAGTGGTACTTTGATATATGCAATTATAGGGCAGATCAGAGAGGGCTAAGAGAAGTAGCTAAATCGACAGAAAATGCTCCATATGGAGAATATAAAAAATATATATAGTTGTAATCATAGAATTATGCACATTTACACTCTATGTACAATTTATATAACAACTATGCATATATAAACCCCACTACCTTTTTGCTTTCACAAATAAATTGTCTACAAATTGTGTATAGAATTTCTACATATATGCTCAATTACATATATCAGACTAGAATATATTTTTGTACTTGGGGTATTAAGCTTAAAATCAAATATTGGATAATTAACAATATTAACACTATTGTCTGCGCGAATTGTTCCCGAACGCGTGTTCTGAAAGAAGTCAAATCGGTAAGTGTGAGCATTTTATAAAACGTCTAATTTTTTACGAATTATTTAAAACACGATTGCAAAGCAGGGCCTGATCATTGCTCCCTCATCTTCTACCGTTCTCAAAGCTTCGTCTATGAGGAAGACAAGTCTGGTTTGCATGTAAATCTTCGTAGAGGTAGCTCTGAGAGAGGTTGAAAATGTGGAAACAACGTGCGAGTTTTAAGTTCGTTTTTCAAGCTTTAATGTTTTTATTTACTTTATCATTCATATCTCGGTCTCAAAAGATGCGAACAAAATGCATCAAGTTCACTTAACCGTTCAGATAAGATAATACTGAGTATCAATAATATTGGTCTGATACTCAACTCCTATGTATCTTATCTCCATATATTCTCAGATAGAGCCAGTTGAACAAATAACAATTGGCCAATTTTTCAATTTACTCTTATCTCAATACAGGTTACAGATAAACATTTTTTTAAAACCTGATGTACGCCTGACATCCACGATTGAATGATAACGAATTTTTAAAAATGTTCGGGATTTTCAGCGTTTGGAATTGTACGGAATATCTCAAATATATTTTACGCAACAGAATCACCTACCATTTTTAAATTTACAGTTTAGGTGTATCAATATCCGTGGTGTTTCCATCCACATTATTACGTAATATTTTACGCTATAAAGCAAATCCAATAATCATTGGTGCTGAACATTCAACTCGACCTTGAAAACGCATCGACCGTGCATCACGTAATGACGCAACAAGGCAACATAACAAGTAACTGTTTGCTCTTGCACGGAGAAAACGGTTTTGCTATGCCAGCGAATCGTTTGTTAAAATAGTGACAACATTGCGTTATCTGCTAACCTAGCAAACAATTTTGTGGTAATAGCAAAAAAATTTGTTATTCTGGCAAAAAAATTTGTTTTTTTAGCAAAAAAGTATGTTAATCGAGCAAAAAAAAATGGTTTACCTAGCAGATAACGCGATGTCATCACTATTTCAACGAAAGATTTGCTTGCATAGCGAAACCGTTTTCTCCGTGTGAGCGTTTCGACGCTTACGAGGCTAACGTGACAAATTACATGGATACAAATAACTTCCGCAAGCCCCTTGGGAAACGAAACATCTTGAGAAGGTTGAAGAATGTGGAGAATGTTTTCGGAGAATATATACGCGATTTTCTCAGTATACTATATAATTATACTAGGTATTCTTATTCATCGCTTTGGGGATACTGTCTCGCGGCAAGTTGTGATCATTGGAAAAAGAGAGGAAGAAGCGTGGTAGCAACATTCAAGTCGTAAATGTTAGTTTGAGTTATTGGACACGGTCATGGGTTATGCTTGTATATGTATAGTAGGATAGGCTCCTGACGCTTTTAGAACTTCCCTTCCCATTTCCCTGCGTGATCGGAAACCGGAATGACGATGGTGATTCGATTTTCCCAGAGCCCTCTCCCTCATAAATTCCTTCATGTACCCCTAGTCCTCGAAGGTTTCTACATGATATACAGTAATTTCCTGTTGGGAAATTTGTATCTTGTCACTCTCCTACTCATGTTGACGAAATACGCGGAAACAAAATCGGCCAGTTATCCTTACAACTTTGGTCTGCGTCAGCAGCGACTAGATTGTTAGATGATAATTAACTCTCCACAAATTTCGAGCGATTACACCGGTTTCCTGCTTAAATCTCAACTATTTTAGGCCCCCCTAAGCGACTGCAACGCCTCCCCACATCATTTATGGAACGCTTATTGAGTTTACTGGTTACTTATTTATTTTATATTACTATAACTTCTTTCCTAAAAAGGTCTCCACATAATGAAGTTCCACGTTGCACACTGCTTCCTGATCATTTTCTACCTTCCGCTGATTCAAAAAGTACAGGGATAGGTTTTGGCTACTTCATAGACGAAATTTTGTTTTACTTAGTACATTTCGATACGAGGGCGAATGAAGTTTTTCGAATAAGTGTTGTAATCATACTAGATAGGAAGAGTTCTTTCGCACCAGTATCGAACGATATTTTATCTCACAAGGCGCGAAAAGCGGTTTTTGCGCACGCAAAGCGAGCGAATAAACGGCTCATCTCGCATACCGTGAAATAAGACATGAAGAGTAATGAAGGAATAATTTTTTTATTATGGGTTTAGACTCGAAATATTGTTTTTCAATGTAGTAAGTAGTTGATTTCTTAGATTAAAGGTGCTAAAAACAAATATATAATGGTAAAAAATTTGTTTTTAGACATTTCTTATCGTGACCTGTGCTAAATTATGCAAATAATGACTTGGAAATTTTTGTGAATATGATTTTTCCACTTGACGTTAGATTTGGTTGCATTTCTCTTATTTATTATTTTATAAATCAAACACGGTTTGCGATAAGACACTGCGAAAAATTATAGATGCGCTGTTCGATGTAATTATGGCAGAAATAAGTTAGCACAAGATTGCAGTCGATCGGGTTTTTGCTGTGGAAAATCGTGGAATACTATAACTCTCAAGTTTTGTGCATCTGCAAAATTTACACTTTGACCAGCCGTATCAATCAAATTAATGCGGTTTAATATTATAAAACTTTTTATTCCGTGAGTTTCATGTCAAAATATCAGAGTAGTCAAGATATCAAGAATAAATGATGCAAGAGAAAGGAGACATTAAGGCCTTTTCGGCCCTCGATACTTCCCATGTATCGAACCTTCCACAGAATCTTTCAGTTAAAAGTAGGGTATGTCTCAATTTTACTCTCTTGGTCTTGAATACTTCTATTGAAAAAATTTCTATGAATAGAATTATTGTACACAAAATGTCTATCAACAACCTTTGCAAGGAGTTTCTGTTGACGACATATCTTTGCAGAAAATTTCTATTGACATGTTCGCTCTATAGCGACAGAGCTTTATTGTAAAACATCTATCGATGTGACTTCATGGGGATATGCGTCGTTTTGACATGTGTATCAATCGGATTATTCCTTGAATAAATATTATTTTGATGCAACGCAATTGCAATTAAACAATAGTATACTAATATGTAAAAACTTTGCACATTGCTTCCACATATAAAATTTGAAGACAACTGTAAAGAGGATATTGTAAAATTTCAATTTTTAACAAATCTACCTCTATGAGGAAGACATTTATTATTTATTTTGGCTTCCTCATATAGGTAGATTTGTTGGAAATTGAAATTTAAAAATATCATCTTTACAGCTTTCTTCAAATTTTATATGAGGAAACAATGTGCAGAGTTCAATTTTGCATCTTTTTTTTCTCCTTAATTATCCACGTTGTGTGCAGCTATGGAACGGCGTTAAAACACCCTCGCATTGATTTTTGATAAAGTACAAATTTTTATCTTACTCTCTTAACTTTTGTGAAAGTTCAAGAATCTTGAAAGAATCTTGAAAAAAATCCCGTATAGGATCCGGAGGAAGATTCTTTTCAAGATTCTTTACAGGATTCAAGATTCTTTTCAAGATTCTTTTGAAAAATGTTTTTTCCAGCTTGATTAAATTGATCAGTTATATTTGGTTGGTCAGATCCGGAAAACGGCGTGATCTGATTAGATTGTAGCGATAAAATTGGGGGAAAAAAAAAAAAAAAAAAAAAAAATAAATAATGTCGATCGGGAGACTCGAACCCAGGCCGCTCACCGTATTAGGCCGTTATCTTAGCCACTCTGCCATAACATCTTTCTTGGATAAATGTAAAATCAAATAGTATATAAGTGTCACCTGCTTTTTTTAGGACTTAGTTTTTTTCCGAAAATGACGGATCGATGCACGTTACCAATCCCTGATCGTCAAGGATGAATTTTGAATCGTACCAGATACTGTAAAACAGAGCAAAGTGGTAACGTTCATCGATCCGTAATTTTGCGGAAAAAAAACTAAGTCCTAAAAAAAGCAGGTGACACTTATATACTATTTGATTTTACATTTATCCAAGAAAGATGTTATGGCAGAGTGGCTAAGATAACAGCCTAATACGGTGAGCGGCCTGGGTTCGAGTCCCGCGATCGACATTTTTTATTTTTTTATATTCCCCCCCCCCCCCCCCCCCCCCCCCCATTTTATCGCTACAATCTGATCAGATCACGCCGTTTTCCGGATCTGACCAACCAAATATGACTGATTAATTAAATCAAGCTGAAAAAACATTTTTCAAAAGAATCTTGAGAAGAATCTTGAAAAGAATCTTGAATCCTGTAAAGAATCTTGAAAAGAATCTTCCTCCGGATCCTATATGGGATTCTTTTCAAGATTCTTTTCAAGATTCTTTTCAAGATTCTTTAAAGATTCTTTCCAAGATTCTTTCCAAGATTCTTTCCAAGATTCTTTCCAAGATTCTTTCCAAGATTCTTTCCAAGATTCTTTCCAAGATTCTTTCCAAGATTCTTTCCAAGATTCTTTCCAAGATTCTTTCCAAGATTCTTGAAAAGATTCTCGAAAATATTCTTTTTTTCTACGCGGGGCATTTATTAATAAATATAAAATCCATAAAATCCGAACGGCTTGACTGATCGGCACCAAATTTCGTACGTAACAGAAATGTATGGTATTTTCCGACTGTAGAACATTTCGGTTCATTTGTTGAGAATCTACGTGATTTAGAGAAAAAATTGTTTTTTTTTAAATTCAAAATTCTATGGAATCGGAACCGCTATACCGATTTCTTATTTATTAAGTTAGAGCAATCACATTTTTTTGAAAAATTAAAAATTCTATCAAATCTGTATACATTAATACATTCAATTCAAAATCATGTCAATCACAGAGGAGTCAATACTCTAGTTCCGTGCGATATTTGAGCTCAATCCATTGTGCCGTTCGTGAGTTATGGACAATTGAATTGAATCACTGACACACGCACACACACACACACACACACACACACACACACACACACACACACACACACACACACACACACACACACACACACACACACACACACACACACACACACACCGCAGGGGGAGGTCTGAAACCCCAACGTGGCGCGTCCCCAGGTGGCGGATAGGGGGAGGCCCTCTGTATAGATATGGATATGGATATGCATAGAGATATACTCTATATAGATGGAGATATCTCTGTGTAGATGGAGGTATCTGTATACATATAGAGGGTAGGAGGCAATTAAAATACCTCCCGTGGACCAAACAGACACGGGGAAGAAACCTCGCCAACAAATCACCATGGGAAGTACATTAAAGGATGTACCGATTAGGGTGCAGGGGCACGGAACCCCAGTACCGGCGCTTCCAGGGAGTGAGCGAGCGGGCTCCCACGCGTCGTCATCGAACGACCGCAGTACCATGGAGGTTGACCACTTGGCCCCCATAGCACACCATGCTACAAGTGAAGAAAAGGAAGAGAGGTGGAGAGAGGAGCTCCGTAGGCTAGGCTGCCAAATCACTAGCCTCCTGGATTTCATCAAGGGCAAGTCAAACGTCCACGGTGAAATCCGAAAGCTCGCCAGCTCCATGAACACTTCGTACAACCGGGTACTCAGGCTCGAGAAAGAAGCAGACAAGACGGCGGCGGGCATTGCCCCGGCACCAAAAAATGCTGTCTCGACACAGACGACACCGAAAACTTTTGCAGTTTTCGGTGTCGTCGGAGCGGAAACTGACACTCAGTCGATTGCTGGTGATATTAAGAAGAATGACACCAACAATAACAAGAAGAGATTTAGAAGTTCACCTGACCCAGTAAACACGCAAACGACGAAGAAGTTGGACGCAAAAAAAAGTCCGCCGCTGAAACCAGCGGCGTCCGACGCTGAGAAGAAACAGACGACAATGGCCTGGAATCTTGTTCAGTCCAAGAAGGACTTGAAGAAGCAGAAAAAAGAGCAGCTACGGAAGGAGCAGCCGACGAAGAAGCCCCGGCCGGAACCTAAGCGCAAGAAACAGCGCAAATGGATAAAACCAGACGCACTGATTATCCGACCAGCTGAGCCGGCAAAGTACGCCGAGATCTTGCGTCGCATAAAGAAGGACGTCCCTGATGAGCAGGTCCGCACGACGGTGGATAAAATCAATAAGACCAGAAGTAGGGACTTGTTGATTACGATCTCGCGGAAGAGCGCTGACAAAGGCCAAAGCCTGCAACAGACCATCGCAAACATCCTCAAGGAAGAGGCCAAAGTGATCTGCAAAGGGCCACAGGAGATCATCGAAATCCGAGACATCGATGACGAGACGACGAAGAACGATATCCAGACTGCTATACAAAAAGAAGCTGGGGGAAACTGTGAGATACCACTGGAGGCAATCAAGATCCGTAAGGCCTATAGAGGTACCCAGTCTGCTACAGTGACTCTACCAGCGATTGTAGCTCAGACACTGCTAGGAAGAAACGGCAAAATAAGGATCGGTTGGGTCAACTGCCGAATAAGAGCAACAAAAAGACCAATCCAATGCTTCAAATGCTGGAACTTTGGGCATTTCGGTTCTCAGTGTAAAAGTGAAGTGAACCGGTCTAATCTGTGCATCAGATGCGGACAAGAAGGGCACAAGATCGCTGACTGTAAAAACCCAGCTAAATGCGTACTGTGCGTCGAGCGTCAGGGCGCAGAGAAAGCCACTCACTATGCAGGCAGTAACAGATGCCCGGTCTTCCAAGAGGCGCTCCAGAAGATAACAAACGCCAGAAAATAAAGATATTGCAGCTCAATCTCAATCACTGTGAGGCTGCACATGATTTGCTCACGCAAACAGTCCGAGAACTAAAGGTTGACCTTGTGCTTATATCAGAGCCGTATAAACACCTCAACGGCCAACCATGGGAAACTGACACCACCACCAAAGCCGTCATCTGGTCCTGTGGCAAACTTCCTTTTCAGAGTACAGTTAACAATAGCAGCGCCGGCTTCGTAGCAGCATCAGTAGATGGCATCCGCTTCTACAGTTGCTACGCACCACCTAGCCTCTCCATTGTTGACTTCGCTGATTTTTTGGATCGACTGACCGAGGACGCAAAGCAGTATCATCCAGTGACAATAGCCGGGGACTTCAACGCCTGGGCAACGGATTGGGGCAGCGAGCGCACTAATGTGCGAGGTAAAGCACTACTAGAGGCCTTTATTGCGCTAGACGTAGTCTTACTTAACAGCGGTGACACGCCAACGTATACCAAAGGAGACGCAAGCTCTATAGTAGATCTCACCTTCGTCAGTAGCATCCTCGCGAGAGCTAACTCCAACTGGAAGGTGACGGATATTTACACAGCCAGCGACCACAACGCGATTACCTGGGAAATATCAAACAACCAGAGCCCCAGGAGACCAATCAAGCAAACTAACAGCTTTGGTTGGAAGGTAAAATCTTTTGACCCAGAAGTACTGCTAATAGCCCTCGATAGTGATCCGATAAACCCTGGGTGTGCAGAAGAGCAGACTAAGGAACTGATGAGGAGAGTAACACAAGCTTGTGATGCCAGTATGCCTCGTAAACGTGGCATAAATTCAAGACCTTCAGTGCACTGGTGGAACGATCACATCAGTGTCCTCCGTAAAGAGTGTCATAAGAAGAGAAGAATCTCTCAGCGCGGCTATCAACGGCCCAACTCAGCGGAGCTGATCGCAGAATACAAGAAGGCTCGTCGTGAACTGAATAAAGCCATCAAAGAGAGCAAAAGAAGATGCTGGAAAGAGCTTATATACGAGGTGGATAAAGACGTGTGGGGTAGGCCGTATAAGGTGGTCATGACCCACCTGAAAAAACAACAAATGCCATCACCTACGTGTCCGCAACTCCTGCAGAAAATCGTCACTGCACTGTTTCCACAACAACGCAACTTCAATTACCAGTTGGCTCCAGGCGAACTGGACGACATACCATCTGTCACTGAAGAAGAACTAATGGAGGCCTGTAACCGTGTAGGAAATAATAAAACGCCGGGATTGGACGGAATCCCTAATATAGCCTTGAAGACCATCATAAAGGCAGCACCAACATTATTCTTAGACGTTTACAACGCATGCCTCAAAGAAGGGACTTTTCCTTGTAAGTGGAAACAGCAACGATTGGTACTGTTACCGAAAGGGAAGAAACCACCAGAAGAGCCGTCAACTTACCGTCCACGATGCATGCTAGATACAGCAGGTAAGATTTTTGAGCGTATAATTCATCAAAGAATAGAAGTAGTTGTAGATCCACTCCTGGCGGACAATCAGTATGGATTCCGGAAAGGACGATCAACCCTGGATGCAATCAATCTGGTTGTTAATATGGCCAAGGAGGCAATTGCAGGAACCAGATGGAAGGGTGGTACGAAGAAGTATTGCCTGGTGGCGACCTTAGACATCAGAAGCGCCTTTAATTCCGCCAACTGGGACTGCATTATGCAAGCTCTTCAAGAGAAAAACGTGCCAGGATACCTGCGTAAGATAGTGGCAAGCTATTTTGCATATCGAGTCTTAAAGTACGACACGAAGGACGGTCCAAGAGAGTATGATATCACCGGAGGCGTTCCACAGGGCTCTGTTCTTGGCCCACTGCTGTGGAATATCATGTATGACGGGCTCCTAAGATTAAAAATCCCGAGGAATGTTAAACTTGTGGCGTATGCGGATGATGTTGCCGTAGTTATCGTCGCTAAACATCTTGATGAGATTAACCATATGTTTGATATCACCATTGAGCAGGTCAACCAGTGGATGGATACAGTGAATCTCCAACTGGCGAAGCATAAGACAGAGGCAGTGCTTATTACCAGCAGAAAAGTGGTAGAGACCATCAAGCTGAGAGTCGGCGAACAGGAAATCACATCACAACCTTATATCCGATATTTGGGAGTGATGCTTGATGCCCGACTCAACTTCAAGCAGCAGGTGGAACATGTCAGTGCCAAAGCGTCAGTAGTGAGGGCCAGTCTCGCACGACTGATGCCTAACATCGGAGGCCCAAAGCAGAGCAGACGACTACTCCTCTCATCTGTAGTCACATCAGTGCTCACGTATGGCATATCTATTTGGGCTGATGCACTAGGCTTACAGGAATCATGGAGAAAGGCTGGACCAGTATACCGACTGAGTGCCCTACGAGTAGCTAGCGCCTTCCGCACAATATCAGAGGAAGCAGTGTGGGTAATTTCCGGAACTCTACCCCTTAGAGTCCTAGCAGAGGAAAGACGGGCCCTCCACCAACGAAAGAGGTCAACTACACTAAGCGCCGAAGAGCTCAGAACTGAAGAACGGCAGAACAGCATAAGCCGATGGCAGCTCCAGTGGGATGCCGCAGACAAGGGTAGGTGGACGCACCGTCTTATACCACGGATCGACGTCTGGCTAAACCGGAATCACGGGGAGGTCAACTATTATCTAACGCAGATGTTGTCGGGACACGGCTGCTTCCGAGCATATCTTCATCGCTTTAAGCACGATGATTCTCCAGAGTGCCCGTCCTGCCCAGGGGTTGCTGAAGATGCGGAGCACGTCTTTTTTGTATGTCCTCGTTTCGATCCACAGCGCGAAGAGTTGGAGAGGATCCTGAACCAGAGAATGCAACCAGATGCATTAGTAGAAGCAATGTTGTCAACAGAAGCTGCCTCGAACGCTACAAACACCTTCGCCACAGAAGTTCTCACAGAGCTGCGTTCCATTGAAAGAAGAAGAGCAAACGACAGAAGTTAGAAGAAAGGAAGAAATCACCTTAGCTACCAGATGGAAGAGCAATAGCTAGATCTTCCCCTCACGAAGTAATGCCTAGCGGCGGTTTCCATGAGGATCAGAGGCCAGAGTTAAGAAAAAGTTTTAGTCGGTATTAGCATTGACAAGTCACCAGTCAATGCTCGAGCCCGGCATATCCAGGCAAAACACCTAAGCCTGGAATGCGTAAATGCATTTTCTCACAACCTCTTATAAAAAAAAATAAAATAAATAAATAAAAAAAAACACACACACACACACACACACACACACACACACACACACACACACACACACACACACACACACACACACACACACACACACACACACACACACACACACACACACACACACACACACACACACACACACACACACACACACACACACACACACACACACACACACAAGGGTGTGTCGAATTTTTTTTTTTTTTTCATTTAATTGTTTTAATCTATAGTTTGTACCTTTTGAGTTGCTTAAAGGTACAAATTTTGAGCAACTCAAAAGGTACAAACTATAGATTAAAACGATGCAAAATGAAAAAAGAAGAAAAAAAATTTCCGACACACCCTAATACACACATACATACATCCAGGAATATTTTATAGACCACTTTTCTCGATGTTTTAAGTGATTATGAGTATGTTAACATAAAAATTTCGAAAAAAAAAAATTTTTACGAAAACAAAGCTTTCTCTATGAGGAAGCAAAATGAACAAAATCGATGAGGGTGAAGGTCATGGCCTGCTGATTTGACGTAAAATGCCCCATGTACATAAATATATTAAGGAACATTTGTCTTGACATATGCATTGCTTCCAAGCATTCAGGCGTTAAAACAGCTGCGAGGACTTGTAAGATAGGCTTGAAGAGGTTGCGCAATCTCATAAATTAGTCGAGCGAACTCGCTCACGACAAGTATTCGAGATTGTTATAAGCACCGTGAAAATCGTTGTAGCAATTCAGTTCTGGCCATCTCATGACAGCTGAGGTGGCTCAACTACTCTTTTTCTTTGTGCGGTGAAACGTAAAATTCTTCCGAGGCAATCAAATTTTGTCTTTATTATTTTTCGTTATTCTCAAGGGAATATTTTATGTCGTGTCACTACAGAAGAAACTAATTTTGTGCTATAACATTGACTGAGACTTTGAGGATGAATAGATACGTTCTGTCCAACCGTGTAAGTAAAGTTAGTCATCGAGTAGATCGGTTCACGCTCGAATATATATATGAGCTCACATCCCGTCCGTAAGTCTACCAATGTCGTCAATTTAAGAAAAATCGCAGCAACAGCAGAAACGAAATGGAGTTTTGGGTAGGTGAAGTTGCAATTGTTACTGGCGCCAGTTCGGGAATTGGAGCAGAGACGGCCGTGTATTTGGTCCGTTCTGGTGTTAAGGTCGATGGCGTTGCAAGAGGAATTGAGAATATTCGTCAATTAGCAGACACTCAAGAACCAAAAGGGTAAACTTTATCCCATCGCGTGCGACCTCCAGAAGGAAGATGATATACTCAAGGTCTTTAAGTGGGTTGAAAGTGAACTCGGTGGTGTAGATATTCTGATCAACAATGCTGGTATTCTCAACAGCGACCCGATTATCGGTGAAGCCCTTTGGAATATCGTACGCTTAGTGTTTGTTTATGATCTAGGATTAAGGGGGCAACATCATTTTAGCGGTAGATAAAAAGATGTAACTTTGACGATCGATTTTGGAAGTATCAAAATAAGAATATGGTGGATTTGATGTGACTGCGATGCTAATACCAATACTTCGAAATTGGAATAGAAGATGAACATCGCACACTGGGAGAAATGATTTTCCAATTATTCGTGTACTTGGTAATAAAAAACATATATATGAAGCATTCTTTGTCGATTCGCATAATTGGATAGTTCAAAGCACTACTAATAGGCACTATGTGCATTTTTTCAGATTTCTAAGAACAATATTTCAGAAAATGCAATTTTTCATTCCAGTGCAAATATCTCAAAAAATTAAAGTTAGTGCAAAAGAATGACTCTATATAAAAGTTGCCTAATTTTCTCAGCTTTCGAGCGGAACGTTTGAAATAATTGTTACGTTCCGGGGAGTACTATTTTTTAGCGATAAACGAGGGAATAATTTTTATTTTTTTCATTGAACGGATATTTTTCAGATTGACAAAATTATAGAGGATTCCTGCATGACTGCAAGAATGCATGACTGTTGATATCTAAAAAAATCGTTAGAGTGGCACCAATCGATGTTGTGATATAGAAAAATATATTCATGTGACGGTTCCGAAAAACAGAGCGATTATAATTTTTTTTAATTAAAAAACTTTTATTCGGCTGATAACATTACAGAGTTGTCCTGCATAGGTCCGGCTGAATCGATAAAGAATGCTTTATCGTCGCCAGTCCACTTGTGGTAACCAAGGGGACGGATCAGAAAATACAAGTAGTGTTTTTTTTTTGTAAGGAGTACTCTGTCGCTCACTGGATTAGAAACTAATAAAAATTCCCTGCTTTCAGGATCACAGGATCAGCCCGAAAGATTTATTTGCAATTTTAACGACCGGTTGGCTGCTTATGCTTATGGTTCAAAGAACACTGCTAAAAGGATTGTCGATTAGTTAGAATTAGTTAGATTGGTTAGAACTCATTTTCTTCGCAGTTACACTGCGCAACTTTTAATTAAAACTTTTTTTTTAGGTCCTTAAAGCAGAATAATAGACAATTGTATAAAATTGTCGTAATAATTTGGTCATCTAAGACGCGATTCTTCTAAACTATGGCCTTTAAAAAAATCGCTCAAATGAAAAGGTGAACAGTGTAACTGCAGAGAGAACGAGACCTAGCGAAGGTCAATCCTTCAAGCAGTGTTCTTTGGATTCTGCACAGAGGGTCCCATGGATTCAGATACGTTCTAAAGGGAGCAAAATAATTTCAAATGTTTACTTTAGTGAGGGGTAGCGTATAGTCTTTGTAATGAGAAAACACTTCTTTTACCAACGCGACCCCCTCAATCATATATGAAAATTATTTTAAAAATTCTATTATTTGATATGCTTTGGAAGCGCTTGAGGTAGACCCAAAAAAATCTGAGAAATTTGAGCAACTATTTTTTACGTTCTATCATACATTAGCACAGTTACAGCTACATCTGCGAGGTGAGGTACGAATGCTTATCAATGATTGACGAAATAATATGATCTAAATAATCTAAATAATGATAGGATCTAAAAGCCGAAAATTTGCTTCTCATCGGCTCATGATGTGCTAAATATTCAATATTTCAATATACTGTATAAGGGCGCTGTAGCTACATGTTGCTTCAAGTCGCCCACGCAGCGCGCGTAGATATTCTAGTTCTCTTAAAAATTTATATTGATGATTTGAAAATTTCGATATACACGGAAAGCAAAAATTGGTTGCCACAGCTAACTCACATGGTTATATACGCTCTAAGCAACAAAAATGGTTGGTAGTTCAGACCGTTGGGAGGTGTTGGTTGTCAGAGGTAGTAAACTGTGTTCGTCGCGTTCACTAATTTAGTGCATCAACCAGTTATATTTGTTAATGTAACCATTGCTGTAAGTCGCACAGTAACGTAAATTGGATTTCCGATGAATTTTCGTGCTTGGCTGTACCGATCGAGAAAGCTAGGTTAATTAGTTTATTAGTTGAATCGAAAAAAAAAAATGTTTCCTGCAAGTGAATGGGAGATTAGTCGGTGGAACAATCAGAAAAAAAAGACAGATGTATTTTTTCTTTAATTAAATATAGTCATCCAAGCCGCATTTTTCTGCTTCTATTTTTTATATTTTATATATATTTATATTCAAACCGGTGTGATGGTCTAGTGGTTAGAGTACTGGCTTCTAAACCAGAGCATCGATAGGTCGCGGGTTCGATTCCCGGAGCCGTCGAAAAATAAAAACATGGACGTGATGAAGCTCCAGATGTATACGTGAGACACACACAGGTAAGGGGTCACACGTATACAGCTGTAGTCTGTGTTTACATTCTCGACGAAAATCGTGACGTAGCTCCGGTGCCGTGAGGCGAACTCGAGACCGGCTATATCAGCATAAGGTTTTTCCGCAATGTTTTCCTATGCCCTTAGCAAAAATGTTATGACAAATGCGATATAGAGGGGGAAGTCGGATGCGGCCGCATGGGGGCCTGGTTACTGATCCGGACCAGGCCCTCAGGGAGGACTGGCTACTGACCCGGGCTGACCCTGTAATAGGCGTGATGCCTGCAGACGAGGGAAAATGCGAAATAAAAAAAATAAAAAAAAGTATATACATATATTTATATTCTATTTACCAATTTATATACTATTTACCATTTTTAACAAACAATTCCAGAACAATGAAAAAATTTTAGGCTCATGAGTGAAATGTTTTTCGCAGAAAATCCTAGGCTCATGCTGGTCGGATGGGCAAGCATCATATAAAGAAGAAAAGAAAACATAATCATAGTTAAACAAATATATTTATTCAAATTTATTACCATTTTCAAAAATTTTGGTTAAAGATGTATGAACATCATCGTTTGTTTATCCCTTTGAAGCATAGTGACATACTGGTATGTCACCTACTTCAACTCTGTTTTTCTTCAATAAAAATTTTTTTTAGCGTATAACGACGAATGTAAATGTATATTTAGGATGTTAGAAGACCAATTGCTACTACAATATGACTATTAAGGGTTTATGTTTCACTAAGTGGATGTTAATAATTACTATAGTACAAAAAAACACGTTTTTTATATAATAAATGTAATTATAGTTAATCCGCCAGGTAAACAATGAACAAAAAATGAGTTCAGAGATGTTTTTTCGGTCGCTGATTACGAATTCAAGCTCGAAATCCAAAAATTCAAAATGGCGGATTCAATATGGCGGACCAAAATGCTCAAAGTAGCTTGATAAAGATGAAACTCAGTATGCGGGGGTCTTTTGGGTCGCTGATTGCGAATCTGAACTAAAAATCCAGAAATAAGTAATGGCGGATGCAATATGACAAACGAAAACCGGAGATTTTACTGGAATTACTAGAACATCGGAGATGCTCAATATGTTTTCAACTGTGCAATTTTTTGACCCGTTGGCGTTTTACACTGCGCAAGCATGAAAACAGAATAAACTACGTAGCCGTAAGTATCTGATAATACGATAGCCACTACGCGATGTAAACGGTTATTCGGCTGGACTGCATGCAACCTAATCAGCTATCACAAAAAATCCAGAGTACTGAGTTACATTCAAATCATAATACTACCTTTATTTTGGTTCAATACTTCTAATGCCTGTATCTCGAATTCAGTTTTGTAATGTGTGACGTCTAATCGCTCGAAGTAATGACTTTTGTTCAAGTCAAGTAACTTTTTGCACGTTGGGACGCCATACTAGAACGTTTTTAATTTATATATTTTGACTGACTTCAAAATTAGCGACTTCAATAACCCTGAAGCACCGAGTTTCCTCTACATCAAGACAATTTTATGTTTCAGTCCACCGAATTGAATCTGGCATTCGTTATTTTCAAATTATAAGCTCAGATTAGTATCAGTGACCAAGCCATTATCCTATATTGGAACTGCCATTTTTATTGTTCAATTTTAAACTGAGATTCGTTTTCAACGACTCAAAAAGCCCCTGCATACCGAGTTTCATCTTCATCAAGCTACTTTGTGCATTTTGGTCCGCCATATTGGATCCGCCATTTTGAATTTCTGAATTTTGAGTTCGGATTCGTAATCAGCGACCCAAAAAACCAGGGCCTACCGAGTTACATCTTCATCAAGCTACTTTGCTACTTTGTGCATTTTGCTCCGCCATATTGGATCCGCTACTTTGAATTTTGAGCCCAGATTCGTATTCAGCGATACCATAAACCCCCGAATACGGAGTTTCATCTCCATCAAGCTACATTAAGCTTTTTGGTCCGCCATATTGGATCTGCCATTTTGAATTTCTGGATTTTGAGCTCAGATTCGTATTCAGCAATGCAATAAACCCCCAAATACTGAGTTTCATCTTCATCAAGCTACTTTGTTCATTTTGGTCCGCCATAATGGATCCGCCATTTTGAATTTTTGAATTTTGAGCTCAGATTCGTATTCAGCGACGCAATAAACCCCCCGAATACCGAGTTTCATCTTCATCAAGCTACTTTGAGCATGTTGGTCCGCCATATTGGATCCGCCATTTTGAATTTCTGAATTTTGAGCTCGGGTTCGTAATCAGCGACCCCAAAAACCCCTGCATACCGAGTTCCAGCTTCATCAAGCTGCTTTGTGCATTTGGGTCCGCCATATTGGATCCGCCATATTGAATTTCTGGATTTTGAACTCAGATTCGTAGTCAGCGACCCAAAAAACCCCTGCATACCGAGTTTCATCTTCATCAAGCTACTTTGTTCATTTTGGTCCGCCATATTGGATCCGCCATATTGAATTTCCGGATTTTGAGCTCGGATTCGTAATCAGCGACCCAAAAAACCCCCGGACCCCAAATTTAAAGTAGATCTTATGTCATGAAAAATGTATGCTTCAAAGGGTTATTAGACGTTTATTTATTAAGTAGACGAGTTTACACCGATAGGCGGACTTCTTGGCTGACGTTTCTGATTCAATAATTGATTGCGCCTCTGCATCAAAATCTCTTGATATTTCGTCCGGGTCCATCAATTCATCCGTCGAAATCATTTTGATACGAGGATTTGTGTCTCTAAAATAAATAAAAATATCACGTAAGCCGCGTCGTGGTTATAGGTTAAATGATATACGTGCGCGCGTAAATATAATCAAATGACTGACAGCAGCGGAAGCGGAAATTTTTTTGCTCCCGCTGATATAGAGGGCGTGCGTGTAGTTTTACCAATGCACGAATCTTGAACTTTCTGCATCGAAATTGATGCCGAAATTACGTGTTATGTTTGGTATAAAGTTCAATTTATGGGGAGTGTGGAGTCGTGTTACTGATCTGGCTTATTACAATTATAGCTATAATAGCATGAGAGCTGTGTACAGGTGGCCGTCATGCCAAAGACTCTGGAGCACCTTTAAGTGCTTAATCGTAGCGCTTATTACCATTGGTGGCGCCCTCATTCGCAGTTAAGAACAACTCATGACATCTCTCTTTTTTACAAAAGCATAAGCTAACACATTTGCATTGGAAATTCATACAATTTAACACAGTGTAGTAAAGCACATTAAAATGCTTATACAAAATTATCACAGTTTTCTTAACTCATTTTTGATAGCTGTTCTACTACAACAATTGATTAGTAACATAACAGTCTTTTAAGTACGATTGACGTTTTACAATTCTTGAAGAATGCGTGCGTATTTCAGATGGTGCTGCAACCGGAGAGTCAGGAACCGGGCTTTCCACAGATCTTCTCGTTTCAATCGAATCAGCATTATTGCTCAAAACATCTTTATTATTGCTTGAGTTATGATTCACCTCACTACTCAAAGACTCAGCATTAATATGTTGCTCGTGATCCATATTTAAATCTACCATCGGAATTGCAGATGATCCCTTTAGAATATGTTTACGATCACGCTCGAGAACAGAACCATCCGGAAATTGTACTTGATACGATTGTGGTCTTTCGCACACACCTTTAGTAACTCTCGCAGGCATTAAAGGTTCACAACTGGCTTTCTTAATTAACACGGTCTCATTTAAACTTAAAGGCTTAACCTCACGCGCTGATTTATTATACGCAATCTTTTGATTATTCAATCTTTGTTCTAAAAGATACTTTATCTTCTTGTCATTCGGACGTTGATTTGGCACTTTAAAAACAGGTAACAAACCTCTTATGTTCCTTCCAAATAAAAGCTCAGACGGAGAGCCAATCTGATTAGTATTTAGTATCGGTGTATTTTTATATTCTAGTAACGCTAGATACATATCTTTTCCGTCGTGATCACACTTTTTCAGTAGTTGTTTAATAATACCACCATGACGTTCAGCCATACTGTTAGATCGTGGATATCGAGGACTAGAAGTTCGATGCACAAAATTCCATGTCTGGGCAAATTCTTTAAAATAGTAGCTGTAGTCCGTCCGTCAGAGTACAGCATGTACGAGATTCCGTGTCTCGCAAAAATCGATATTAAAACCACAATAACTGCACTACTTGACGTATCGTGTAATTTTGCAATCTCAACAAATTTTCTAAAGTAATCTACAGCCAAAAGAAATTCAAATCCCTTGTAATAGAACAAATCCACAGCAATAGACTGCCAAGCACTTTCCGGAATTTTCCGTGCTAAATATGTTTCTTTACAGTTTGACCTCGGATAACCTAAGCACGATTCGAAGTTTTTTACTACTTCCATGATTTGTTCATTCATGCCAGGCTAATAGAAAATCTCTCTTGCTCGACTTTTACATTTATCAATGCCTACATGATCATAATAAATCCTCCCGAGCAAGTACTTTCTGAGTTTTTGAGGATCTACCATCAAGCTGTTTTTGAAAACTATTCCGTTCATCTCTAAATGTAAAATACGGTCGAATAATCTCAGGTACGCTCAGTTTGTTCTCCGGCCAACCACTTTCAATGAACTTCCGAAGCATTAGCATGTCTTCGTCTTTACTCGTCTCTACTTGAAACTCTGAAAATTTCTGCTGAGACACTGGACGATTTTCGATAACCATACACTTGAGCTTCAATTACTTCGTGAAAGCTACCCGATTTTTCTTTTAAAAATGCACGAGAAAAAGCATCAGCTACTCAAAGTTCCTTGCCGGGTTTGGATGTAACAATAAACTTATGAAGCTGCAACCTCAATCGAATCCGTTGCAATCGAGTAGGAGTTTGATTCAAAGGTTTCTTGAAAATTGCCTCGAGTGGCTTATGATCTCCTACTACTACTTCTCTTCCAAAAATATAATGATGAAATCTTTTCCGTCAAAGACTTTGAAGGATATTCCACAGGCGGATTATTTTGTAGAATTGTCGCTCCTGCACCTTTTTAGGATGCATTAACACTCGAAGTTACCGGTTTCTTTACATCAAAATATTGTAATACTGGACTTGTGATCAGAGTATTTTTTATAGACGCCAAGTATTAAAAAGAAAAAAATTTCGTTGAAAAATACCCGCTTGACCGTCGCGGCTACCGCTACTTCAAGAGACGCGGTAGCGTCGAGACGCCAAGTATTAAAAAGAAAAAAATTTCATTGAAAAATACCCGCTACCGCAGCTACCGCTACTCTTATTGTCCGGGGAATCGTGTGCCACCGACCTTTTTTAAACTGCTTCTCGACTTTACTCTAAACAAAAGACGCGGATCGAAAAAGTTTCGGGTTCAATATTTTTTTTAAATCTTCTAACTGGGCCTTGTCTCAAGAAAATCGGTGTACGCAATGCTGATATATTAATAATGTGATTTTTTTGCCGGATACTTTTCGATATAATTTGTCAAAACTCACACATTCCCAGACGGCGAAAATGTCACTCGCGGACACGGTTTTATATACACGCGCAACGGACACAACATGCGTTCGCTCGAGAGCGAGCGTGTGACGTCGTCCCTCATCCATCCCGTCTATGCGAGCCGCGGCAGTTAGCGAGCCTGAGTGAGACCGCGAGAGCGAGACATCAGTCGCGTGAGCGTGAGCGAAAAGTTCGCTAGTCCCCTCGCCCCTCAACGTACCGCGGCCGACGAGCTGTCAGTTGCGCGTGGCTGTTATTTTTTTTTTAAATTAAAAGAAGAATAATTCGTGTTTTGTGCGCGTGTTAATCGAATTGCTCGGCCATTGATCGAGTTAAAGAATATATGTGCGTTTCTTCGTGTCAGACATCACTCGTGATTACTTATTTATTTTGGTTACGTGGGTAAAAGTGCAGTGACAATTATAAAAAGCAAAAAGTACAGTGCTAAATAAATGGAAAAATAGATCACACATTTGACCAAGTGGATCTTTTTAAATCTATAATGAAATCAAGCAAGAACTGTAATTAATTATTTTGAATCAATATTTTTTATATTATTTATTCACTTCAGAGTTATATTATTTTCATGATTTTTTTGAAATTCATCATGGAGCTATTTAATTTTCATGTTTTTTTTTAAATTCATTACAGAGTTATTTTATTTTTATGATTTTCATATTTTCATAATTCTGTAATGTGTGAAGTGCACAATTTTAACTCGGTGTACTTTTTAGACCAAATCCGTTAACCAATTTTAGTGTTCAATGTCTTATATTAATTAAATGCACTCTCCGACAGATCGAATCATATATCGAACACTAAAATTGGTGTACAGGTTTGGTGCGAAAGTCTATCGACAGAATTTGTTCTGCAAAAATTATATATCGACAGCATGTTTTTGCAAAAAATTTCTGTCGACAGCATCTTTTTGCAAAACATTTTTACGGACAGCATTTTTGAACAGATCGACAGCATTTCTGAACAGAAAATTTCTATCGGCAGTATTTCTGAACACAAAATTTCTATCGACAGCATTCCTGAACAGAAAAATTCTATCAACAGCATTTCTAAGCAGGAAATTTCTATCGACAGCATTCTGTACGAATCGCCAGCATTTCTGAACAGAAAATTTTTATTCACAGTTCAATAATTCTGCAATGTTGGGAAGTGCACAGGGATAAAGTGACGCCAAAAGTAAAGTTTTTCACTCGGTGTACCTTTCAGACCAAACCCGTTAACCAATTTTAGTGTTCTATGTCTTATATTAATTGAATGCACTATTCGACAGATCAAATAAGATATCGAGCACTGAAATTGGTCAACAAGTTTGGTGCGAAAGCTATGAGTGAAAATGTTCACTTTTGACCTCACACCATTCTCGTACACTGTACGTTTTTACAAAATAGTAGGATTATAATGCTTATATTTATTTTAAAAGGTTTACATGTTACTTTTTTTTAATATAATTTTTTTATTTTCTTTTATTTTTTGGTTATTTTTTTTTTTTTTTTTTTTTTTTTTTTTTTTTTTTTTTTCATTTTTAAATTTAAATATTTTTTCTATGCTTCATATTTGATATGTATTTTTATGTTTTTTATGACTGTAGACAAAAACATCCTGATGCAGGGATGTCATTGGTGGATGGTGTCTATGGCTCTCATGAACGTACTCATTATCCACAATGCAGATGAACAATACAAGGTAAGGATATGTAATTTTTCATTCATTAATCTCAGTCGTCAAATAAATCAACTAAAAATATCTGCAGCAAGTCAAGTACATGTTGTTCATCATTGATATATATATATTGTCACAGTATTTTTATTCGGTACTAATAAGCTTACAGTCAAAGGAAAAAAAATTTAGGAATTGACAAGAAAACCTTGCAGTTGAAATTTGAAAAAATGTGAACTACAAAATTCAAAAAAAAAAAAATTGGAAAAAGAATAAAAAATTTTCATAATGAAAAAAAGAGAATTCGAAGTATTTGACGAGTTTAGATGCGAATATGAACGTTCCATGATGATGGACCATGTGCGATACTAAGCAAACTGGGAATTATCTTTTTTTCATGATGAAAATTTTCAAATTTATTTTAATTTTGTAGTTCACATTATTTAAATTTTAACTGCAAGGTTTTCTTGTTCATTGCTAATTTTTTTTCCTTCGACTGTAAGCTTATCAGTACCGAATAAAAATACTGCGACAATATATATATCGATGATGAACAACATGTACTTGACATGCTGCAGATATTTTTAGTTTATTTATTTGAAGGAGACACAGTTTTTGGGGGAAGTATTGGGTTCCACTAACGTAAATGTACTTGTCTCAAGTTTTTTCACACATGGTGTTTTTTGGGGGGGTCTCATTACTTTTTGCAAAGTTTTTAGATAGATTTAAAAAAATCCATTGTACGAAAATTGTTCGAACTAAACCCTTCTCCTTTCTCATCCGGACTTGGGGCAACGGCAGAGTTTCTGATACAATTAAATTTTATCAAGCAAAACATATTTTCGGTTAAATCTACGAAGACGTCGACCTGGACGACGAATACTACGGAGACGTCGACCTGGACAACGAATACTATGGAGACATCGAACTGGACACCGAAAGCTATAGAGCGGTCGACCTGGGCATCTGAAATCGTAAAGAGATCGATCTGGGTACCAAAAACTATGGAGAGGTCGACCTGAACATCGGAAAACATGAAGAGATCGACCTGGAGAACGGAAACTACGGAGCTATAGACCTGGACATCGAAAACTATGGAGGAGGCGACCTGGAAACTTTAAACTATGGAAAGACCGACTTGGACAACATCAACTGCGGGGCCGTCGAGCTGGACGTGATAAGCTATAAAGCGGTCGACCTAGACATCGAAAAGTAAAGCCGTATCAACCTGGACACCGGAAACTATAAAGCGATCGAACGAAAACTATGGAGAGTTTGACCTGGACAACAAAAACTATGGAAAGTTCGACCTGGACATCAAAAACTATGGAGAGTTCGACCTGGACAACAATAACTATGAAGAGTTCGACCTGGACTACAAAAACTATGGAGGAAGCGACCTGGACACTGAAAACTATGGAGACATCGACCTGGACATTGAAAACTATGGATGAATCGACCTGGAAACTCAAAACTATGGAGAGGTTGACCTGGACACTCACAACTATAGAGAGGTCGACCTGGACAAGAAAAACTATGGAGGAAGTCGACCTAGACATCGAAAAATATGGAGGAATCGACCTGGAAACTTAAAACTATGGAGAGATCGACCTAGACATCGAAAACTATGGTCCAACTCTTATTGGCATATAAATAATATTGTAATGATTCAATTTAATGAATACTGAGAATTACATTTTATTCTTTTAAACGATCAGCGAATAAATATATATATTCTGGTGTGGATGCGGATACCAGTCGGTTGAGATCACGTCCCTGCGAAAAATTAGGCTCAAGCCCCTGCGAAAGACATTAGAGTCCCGGGATTGCGAAAAAGGTCTTAATTTTTTGGAATATTTTAGAACTATTTCAAGAATAAAATTACGATATCAGTCCACTGGGGAAAGCTGCGGAGGTCGTTTTGGTGTCAAACGAAATGTTTTTGCATGTAGTATTTTATTGAACCTGAAAAAGCTCGGAAACGCTGGCATTTCGTTGATATAACATATTAACCTGGAAAAAAAGTGGCTAAAATGAGTTGCTGGGAGTAAGAGCATAAGCCCTTCGCCCGGGTACATGAGATCTCCTGCGCTCATGAGCGTTATCATCTTACCTCGCTCCTTCGGTGTTCAGGTGGTAAGGGTCACGAGGCAGTCGGAACACGCCAACGTCGTTCGGAATATACGTGCAATAAATCCTGCCATATACGCCCCGGCGTACGTATATAAATCTTCGCAATGTACCCAATCGTCCGAGGTGCTGCCTTGAGCTCTTGATCCGTCGACGGCTCATCTACAATGCACGCATTCTCGACGATTTCGTCCAAGTGGTGCAGCCACTCTCTCTTGCGATTGTCGTTGTTGGTTGCATCATGCAAACCAACTAGCGACTCCAAAACGTGAGGACCCGTAACATTGCTGCCTCGAGGCGGTTTGATCAGGGAATACATGCAAAGTAATCTGAAGACGTGCGCACACACTGTCCCATTTGGGTGGTCATTACTGGCATAAGCGCTCCTCACCATGCCATTGAATCTCTGCAGAAAAAAAAACTAATGAAATCGATGTATACAGCAGAAAGTAGTAGTAACACGCGAAGAGAGGCCACCGTATGAAAGAAAAATACTTGCACGCATCACAATATAACAAAATATTCCAATGCACGAACCCGCACTGCACACTGACCAAATCATTCAAGCTAAAATATGTACATGCAAACACTGTGATTGTGTCGTTTTGGAAATAACGGAGCAATTCAGGGGAGGCAAAACCAAGGATGCCATTAAATTTATAAACTATTGATAAAAATGCCGAAATGTTATCCAGGTTAGATCGGTTACGGGCGCAATTTGTCAAGAAGTGTAAACATGATCAGCTAATCCATATACTACATTAAATGAACATCATGTATACCTAAAATAAGTGGTATGATCATTATCATGCAATGGACGTGTTACTGAGGTTTGATTATGGTAAAAAACAGCAAATAGAAAATAAGGAACCTTCCTGCTAGAAATGAAACACAAAAACACACTCATTATACAAGCCTCGAGCTATTGTCGGATACTTTGCCATAACAGAATCAATATATGCTATTTCACGTTTATAGCAATCGTTCCAGTGAAGTTGTAGCCATCAAATAAATTAGAGCTGCCTCGACTGACCGTTGACGAGCCGCAATAGTCCTGCTAAAGTAATGCTGAAACGATATTGCTGTTTAGATGAAGCTTGTCTATCACATTTGACTTACTGAGATTAAACTTATAGAATAGCGACCAGCGGCACGAAATAGCCCAGACCAAAATGAGCACATTTATTCGGGTGATTGTGTTGTTCGTACATCCGTAAAAATAAAGATTCATTTAGGCAACGCTTCGGGCCTGCGACGATTCATTCAGTTTGTGTTCTGGCAGAAAATTCGGGTCTTTAACGGGAAACGTAATTATTCCTAACTTACTTCCAAAGCGTCCTGGTTGAGGAGAGTTGTCATGAGGTACTCAAAGTTGTGACGAGTCTTCAAAAACTCAAATAGCTCGACGACTAATTGAAGGGAAACTTTTAACCCGGTTGGAGTTTCCTTCGTTATAAATGAAGTCCAATTCTCGTTTGCTACTCTTTCCCACTCATCAAGATATTCTTGGAAGTCAACGATAGCCTGTGATAACGTCAACTTATGTCCCCGAAAGAGTATTGAAAGTTTGCGAGCGGCATTGAAAACTGGCGAATATTACTTCCATGTGAGCATTATTCGTTCGTAGCGTGGTGGATGGGCAGCGAGACATCATAGCCTGAATTAAGTCGTCAATTCGTTTCATGAAGGCTAATATTGGATTCCTTCAAACACGGATTGTTACAATCCTTCAGAATCTTCATGGCAACTTGGCTCCTTTTCGAAAATAGTTGTAAACAAAGCAATAAGTCGGTTCCACGAGTTTTCGAATTCACGTTCTGATGTTCCAATACCTCGAAGGCCAGAGGAACGCTCATTTTTGCATAATGTTTGGCATTAATGTGTTCATCTCGCAAATACGCCACTCGAAGTATCGTTCCCGTAGCGTTCTGAGCCTCGATAACTGCTGCCCAGTCACCTGGCTTGACAATCCCATGTGGTGTCTGAAAAAGAATATCTGATTACATTGAAGATCTAATTCGTTTTGTCAGAAGAACTAACCAAAGTTTCATCTTGCGCCATCGACGCATTTCGCATGGTCTTGATAAGATGAGGAAAGTCCGACAAAAACCATGACCGCCGACCTCCTCCGACGTCATTATCCTCTGACAGTACCCTCTGAATCGTCGGAACCGATGTTTTCAAGAACATCGCAAGGATGCCTGCAACTTACTCTGCCTTCGTTGACTCCAAGCAGTGTCCATACCCCACGGTTCCACGACGCTCCATCGGTTACAATGGCATCCACGAAAAACCCGGCTCTCTCGATGAGAAGGAAACGGTTGGAACATAAAAATCAGGGCGTGATCTCCTAATTCCTGCTTCTGATTTTCTGGTGTATGTTCGCCAAGATTGATAAAACCAGTATACCGAAGAGTACTCTTATCCAGTGAAACTCCCTCCCCGAGCTTCATTTCGTCGAGTAACGTTCCTGTGAAGAAAAGGGACCGTTGGTTATTAATACAAGAACCGATTTTTCAAAGAATAGCTCGACCATTGCATAGTTTTTAATTATTGGTCCATCCATAGCACTCGTTGTTACTACATTTGCTTCGGCGATTTTGAGTCAATACCTTACGATGTACATACATCGCAAAAATGTATTGTCCGAACACATACGCAGAAAAAAGTATTGTAATACACATACGCGGAGTACTCTGACATTACCATTTTACAATTTTTTGCCGTTAAAACCAACTTCAAAAAAGCGTGCTAATTACAACCTTGCAAATGGCTTCCTAATTTTTTTCTCTTCCTACAAACCTACTTCTCTGAGAAAGTATCGCGATCGATTTCGGCTTCCTAGCAGAAGAAGCTTTTTGAAAAGCAAAATATAGTACGAAAGCAATCCTATGTTGACTGTTAGTCGGTATGTGAATTAAATTGGAACTTGGTATCTCGTAACTAGCAGGAGCAAGCACGCCAAGAAAATCACAAAAATGATTAAATATAGCATAAAATTCGAACGGCTTCATCCGTGAAATTTGATTTCCATTTTCACCGGATTCAATATCTACTGCGTCTGGATATTAAATATTAGTCCTGTGACCCGAAGTTCACTCCTGAAATGGTGGGAGGAGAAAACGGGTGAAATAAATAATTAATGCAGTAGTTTTATTTAAGAACTAGAAACTACTTTAATTATTCAAGAAAAATTAACAAATACGAAAAATATGAAAAAGAAAAAAAAATGGCAAGAAACAAAATCCGATTACTCGGTTGGGAGGGCAATAAAAATTTTTTTATAAAAAATATGGGCGCCAGTTGCAAATTCGGTGCAACACCGTTTCCGAAATTCAATTTAAAAAAACGAATGAAAATTACAAAACCTCAAACCACGAAGTGGGAGAGCAAATACGCAAAATAATTAAAACAGGGGCATTAGCTGTCGGGTAGGGGTGAGACAAAGGTCAGGGCGAGGGGCAAAATGGACTAACGGTCGGCTCTTACAATGATTATACCCGTGTGTTCTCAACTATCTTTTACAATAATCAGGATGGCACAGAAAAAAGAGTTTTGGGGTCGAAAAATAACAAGTGTAATTGATTAAAGGGTAAATAAAAAAAGGGGGGGGGGGGGGGGAGAATTTATCTTGAAAATTCGTAAAAAGTTCGAAGGACGATTTACGAATTTTCAATGTAAAAAATAATTACAAAAAACAAATTATGGAGGGAAAAATTAATAGAAAAAAATCCCAAATTGTCTGAAGGACCTTTTTGGAATAGGGTGACGGGTATTAATAAATAATTGTGGGGGGTAGATTGGGGATTTCTCCGTGCTTTATTGCACGCGCAATGACAGGTGGAAAAATGGCGGGCAACGATTTATTAGTTATCGATTTATTAGTTATTAAGGGGAGTTCCTGTGGCGAATAGGGGTGGTAAGGGGTTTCACAGGGTCGTAAAAAAATAGGGGGGGTTCAAAACTTACGGTATTTTAAATCCAAAAACCGATCAAAGCACTCAGCAGTAATTTTCGTTAGTCATAATGGCACTTTTCACTTGTACTCACGAAGGCAAGGAAAAGAAGAATAATAATGGCCAAGAATCCTCTCCGTTTTCTTGCTCAAATTATCCTAATTTTCTAATTCCCTGATTGGCTGATTTGCATATGAGAGAAGCACTAACGCCGCCGCGGGCAGCAACTGTAACGCGGGGTGGTAGTTCGACAGGTGTGGGATGAATGGCGGCAGGAGTCGTGTTAGATCATCGCTCGATTCTCCATCGATGGACGGCGGCTGGCGATCCTGTCCCTACGTTGAACGGCTCCGCGATGACGTCATCCGTGCTACAATCGCGCCCCGCAACGCTCATTGTCCCTCTCCTATGCTCAGCACCTCTTATTTCGATATAGGCGGGCCGGGGGGAAGGCATTGTGGTCTGTTATTGTTTTCGGGAATGTGTTGTGGGCGTTCGGGCAGTGCCTGTAGCAAGATTTCGCCTTAGCGAAATTTCTCGTTACAGTCCATACTCGTATAGAATTTTAGCTTAATTAGTTGGAATTGACTTGAATAATAACGACAAACGGCAATTTTTAGAAAGTTTAAAATTCTATAAAATCTGAACCACTAGACCAATCTTGCCTAAATTTCATATCCACTACAACTAGATATTAATTCAACCTCGTAGAAGATTTCAGCGCGTTTGGTCGAAGTTAACTTCGATAAAAGACTATTTTTTAAACCAAAGGAGCAGCAATGAGTTTTCTCAGCGGAATTCTACAACCACTTTCATTTATTTCAGTATCGATCAGTTGAGAAACATTTCTTTCATTCATTATACAGCGACGTGGTCGTAAAAGACTACATGATTCACTTCTTCTATCAACGGGCTTCATGCTCGCAGCTTTCGTTTTCATGGCTGAAAATATGGATTCCTGGAACCCATATGCGCCACCCATTCGCTTTACGTACGTAGAGAAAATCAGTTTTTATTTATCGAAGTCCTCCATTTTGTTCATTTCCAAGTTTCATAATCGTAGTTCGAACGAGAACGACAATTCTATTGATTAATAATCAATTTCATTTTCTCATTTCAAATGTCCTCAACCTCAACCTCAACCAATAACAATGATAATAATGATAATAATAATAATAAAACGTACAGTTAAGTCGAAAAATTTATTTCTGAATCCTGAAGATAACAATAATAACATACTAAAAAACAAAATCATTTAATTTGATATTACCATTAACAAAGTTCCCGATAATGCCGTGAAAAAACGTGCAAGTTACCAGTTTACTTAAGCTACCAAGACCTCATTCAGGGTGTATACCGACAAGCGGATTTACACAAATGTTCTTAATCGAAAAATACAGCCATTGTTACAATCGCGTTTTCTGTAAAGTTTTGTGCCGCCTGCTCAGTAAGTCCAGCGTTTTTGACACTACGGTCTTCTTTGTGCTAAGATTAGCCGGCGTCCTTCTTTTCTGCAGCTTATGTCGGAAATTTCTACGTGGGAGACACCACTCGAATCTGCAGTTTTTCCGGTACATTAGATACAGTGATATACAATTGCCAGTTGTTCCTTTCACTTACATACGGTGAGTGCAACACATTGATTATATGATACAGTTTCGTGGAACATGGTATAATGACATGGTATAATTGTAATAAATCTACAGTTGTTATGAGCTGGTAACACGGATTTACAGTGTCTTTGGGGACGTTTTATTTATAACTTAAACATACCTTACTTCGTCACGTTCAGTCCCTACGCAAACTTTTATCTTCTGTAGTGTACCAAGTAGAGTCATCATTTGGTCAAATGATTTTAGCGTTCCACTGTCGATTTCACGCAAAGCCTAATTGTCGCCAACGGATATCTAGATAAAAAGTTTACGAAATTATTATACAGCTTAAATCAGACACACAAATATTGAAAGACTTGGATAGCTGGAAGTTGTTATACTTATGGTAATTTTCATATTAACGTTGATGGAGCATTATATTCTTGGTAAAAGATTTATATCAAACTCGACAAACCGAACCGATATGGGATCATCTCTGAGTAGCCAAGCCCAGTTTGTCCTCCATTCACCTTGTTTTAAATCTTCCATCAAGGTATCTAGAGAATATGCTTGTGCATCAGAGCTGTTGTTACAGTTCTCGATGACAATGTTTTTGACATCGCAATCACCATCGGTCAAAACATCTTCGTTATTTACAGGCTTGAACAAAACAAGATTATTAATATTACAGCTTGCTTTGAAAACTTCAGTTTCACTACAAGTATTTTCATCTTACGCATTGTCCGAGCATCTCTTCGTCTTGTTTAAAAGCCTGAAAAATGAAACGATATACATTCCTAAGAGGCATCAAATTTTTATTTGATTTTCAGGGAATGAAAGTAATTTCCGAAGTATGTGTCACGAACGGAGCGGTCACGTTTACGACTATATTAATCTCCTACGAGAAGCGCAGGAGTTTATATTTATTTTTAGCGAGAATTCTCTGACGCGTCCCATACGGGATGTTCCCCTGGATTTAGGAGAAGGATTTTTAAATAATCAGGAGGCAATTTAGTAGGCAAAAGTTGGTCAATATATTCGAAAATATGAAAAGGCGGTAGCGATTCAGAGCATTGACAGAGAAAGCATAATTTTCTAATTAAAATTAAACGCTTAAAACTAATCACGCCAACTCACGCATTCGGTTAGTCCGATCCGCAGGCGAACACACACGCACTTAAACCTACACGATGATTGTTCGTGGCACAAAGTTAATTGTTCCTACACTTGGTTTCTTAATTTAACACTTGACAGTCCGACCGCCGTGACGCGTGCAACTTTTACGGTTTATTTGATACCAACTAACTTGGATCGAGATTCGATAAAAGAATTATTGCCACTATGCGGGTGCTGTAAGTGGAGTCACGATTGCTTCTGACTTCTCTGTTAGAAGGTTAGCAAAATACTCTTCCTAATATCCCTGCTCGGCTGCCCGATGGCTCGCTTGCCACCGAGCAACGAGCAGGGCGATTTTTTTATAAAAATCAGCAAAATTCGCCCAGCAACTATATTCGAGCAGCCACGGTCAGACCGTCAGGAGTACATTTCATCACGTCCACCGCATCCTGGTGTGCGATTACACTCAGGATTTTAGCGGACGCTTGCGAAAACAACCACGAACCATCGCGTCTTAGGAATACTACTGAAGAAAAAATATTGTTGAAGAAACTAATCTTCAAGAAATTTTATATTACTAACGCGGGACGTGACATATGCATCACAGATCGATCAAACTTATAATATTCGTACGGTGAAAACCGGTTAATTCCTAATTCCGATTTCGATTATTAATTGATTCAGGGTTTACAGCTTCAAGAGTGTTCTTAACATAGCCTCTTGGGCAACAGAACTTGATATACGCCAATATACGACCCCCTGCCACGATCTCTCGGCCCAATCAGCAGACAGCAGGGACCATGATGGCCCGTCTTACAAAGCGCTACAGCGATACCCCCACTCCGGGCGCTCCGGCCTGTCGGCGACGCCCGCGGCCGGCAGTGAGGGTATATAAGACGGGGCATCGCGGACTCTCGCTTCAGTTGTCCGTACCGCAAGGAACGGGCAAGAGCTCCTTGGAGAGACTCAGTTATGTCTGTCAACTAATCGCACTGTAACTCTATAAAAAATAAAAACGTTACAAACTACTTCGCTTCCAACTCTAGATTGCCAAACCTATTGGCCTAATTTTTGGTCACGAATGCCAAAGAAAGTTAACGCTGCCTATCTACGGCGACGCGAGCGACGCAAGGCGGTCGCCTCGAACGCCACTCTCGGCTTGAGTTCCTCTGCTAATCAGTGGGACGCGCAGAGCTCCCAGCCGTCTCTCGACGCTTCCTTCGGGGCAGCTTTTCGGATTCCACCGTCGACTCCACCGCCACCCGTCGTACGATCAGCCTCACCGAGCCACCTCGACGTTAGAGAAATACCCCGCGAATGGGCCGCTTTCCACGCCGCATGTCGATCTGCTCCTTTCTTCCTTACGCTAGCGAGGCCCGCCGCTCAGACCACAAGGGCGATCGCTCCACTATTACTAAACCCGGAGTACAAGCGAGCCTTTGAGAGTTTGCGATCGACTTTTCAAAATAGTTACTTTGCCAGTCTACCGGCTTACATCCACCGGGAGGAAAACGTGCTCTCACGCCCGACTCCGACAATTGATTCTATCGTTCAACAAGCTCTCATACGAATACCAACGGCCCCGTGGCCACTCGTCCCTCCTCCGCGCGAGGAAAGTCGCCTCATCCGTAGCCCGGGGAAGAGGAGACAGCTACGATCACCCGAGAAAAGACGGCCGGCGGTTCGACCCCTCCGTCCCGATATCTTCCCCCCCCCCCCCCCCCAAGGGACCCTTCGGTTGAGGCTCACGGCTCCGGCCGCCCAAGCGAAACGTCGGCGTGCTATTCGCGCCCTCGCACGGGCGTGTGCCATCGCTCGGACCGGAACCCAGAGGACGCGCGGGAGGTACGCCGCCACCATTGGAGGACCAACAGCTCATCACTCCAACGACTGCCAACCTCCGCAGATATAGGAAAACATTGCCGTTTCCCTCCCACCACATTGACGCTAGGTCCGTCTACCTAGCATACGTCAAACTTACCATTTCACTCAATGGTACTGTGTCCACTTGTACAGTGTTTAATGCACTTAGTACTTACTCACTATCTTCACTATTCTGAAATATTAAACAGAACTACAATGAAAACTATATCATTCAATATTATTTTACTCGCAATTAACACCAGTGTAAGAAGTGATTTATTAACAAAGGCTTTCCAATTCTATTTACCACATTGCCGTGCTCACTCTCAATAGACATAGGGAGAGCATTCTCTTTCAATCGGCATCTCCCTCGTGGGAAACGATCTTCAGTCCCATCACGCATGACAGTCACAAACTGTCTTTGGATGTCCTCATTTCGAAAGTGTAATTCGCACGGAGAATCACTTGATATGAGTTTCTTGCTGCTGCCAGGTGCATCATTCCAAGCATCTATACGACTTTGACTCTGTAACATTTCATATTGTATGTCATTAATGGCAAAGTAAAATATAGAGAAATATAAAAGCTCAAGTGATAGCATGCAGCTTACCTTTGGCACAGAAATAAAAGAAATTGCTTCTGATTTGTTGATTTCATACGCTTTCGCTCTGCCGGGTACCCGGACTTGCAGCCACTAACAGCACAACGTCTCACCATTCTTCCTCTTGTGCAAAGATACGAAATAGAAATGTAACATAGAGTAGAATTAATATGTTAAAAGTGAACCGTCTCCCGTAAGAAATTTGAATTAATTAGGCGTTATTTCAACATATGCACGATTTGGAGCGCATAACCTCTTTAACGTTGACCAACAACATAAAAAAGTCGACGCCAAATGTTTCATATATTTGAAATTTCCCGATCGATAAAAATTCAATTTAATGTACATAGTTGACAAGCTTTGATTACGTCTAAATCGATTTAATACTTACTCAGTACTTCAAGCACTCTCTGTTTTGTTTACGAATGTAGTTTGTGACGCGAATTCGCCAAACGTAGGAAAACCCAACCACAACCTTAAATTGTCCCACTACTTCTCCTCCTTATTTTTCGTTCTGAAATAACAGGGCGCCAGGCGCTTTCGCGCCGGAAGAGAAGCAGTGTTATAAAACGAGAATTTTCGGCCCAGGCTTGGCTGCAGCTGCAATATGTAGAGGGGGGGGGGGGGGGGGGGGGTAAGACCTCAGGGAGTTCGCTTGCATAAATACAGAAATTAATTGATATCAAACGAGTAATTACGGAACTCACAAATATAATTTATTCCATATTAAAAAGAAACGATCAATAATTTATCAAACTCGTCCCCGTAAAATCAGTCGGTTTGGTGACTACAGTCCAGTCACTAAATTCGTCTAACAATGTCAAAATAATTTCCCGACAAATCACGATCGATTGCTCACACACACTCACGCTCTTTTAAACAATTTACGCGGAACTTGAAGGTCGCAAAACAAACATCAAACGCAACAAACAGCTCGACCCGCGAAATTGTTTCCAGTACAACTAAGACTTTTCCGCGAGACTGGCTCAAGGACGATTCGCACACACCTCTGACTTTATCAATACTAAAGGAAGTTAGATTAACAAAGACTCTAAATTTCTAAACATTTCTTCAAAAAAAAAATGGCTCGAAACCGTACGTCAAGAACTCACTCACACGTAGATGAAAAATCGCTGTAAATTATTCCACGCAGGGCCTACCACAAAATCACTACGATACGCGAAACACTAACCAGATCCATAACGATATTTTCTCCACGCGGGGAGTCGAACACGGACGACACGACCTCACTCTATTATTTTAATTAAACAAAAGGAAAAAAAAAAATACCAGAAAAGAAAGAATGATTAAAGAGCTCACCGGTACGAGAGAAGACGACGGGAACGTTGCTACTCAATTATCCCTATAAACTCATTTGGCGACCCGTCCTACTCGCTCTTATGCCCACAAAAAAGTATCGAGCGATAGCAATCACTCTCATTCTCGGACTTTGCTCCCCACCCTTACCTATTCAAAATTGCCCTAATTGGGGAAAAGTGCTGAAGGGCTCGCACGCATAGACTGGACCTGGCGCCTCGCTAGGTGCTTTCGCAAATTAGCATTACGTTTATCGTTGCCCATCAAGGTCCGGCAGCTTGCTACACTACCGGCCATGCGCTAAGTCCTTTTGAAGCGTATAAGCTTGAATGATGTCTGGATGTTTAAAATTGCAGGTGACTTGTGAAGCCCATGCCTTCCCCATAGTTGCTGAATAGTTGGTGGGTGGAAGCTTCATTCGTTGTAAGGCGAGCTGTGTTCTCGTAGATGAAATAAATGTCTTCCGGAACGAGGTGGACAAATGCCTAAACGACGAGGACGCTCCCTCTCCCTCTCCCTCTCCCTCTCCCTCGTGCTCTCGCTCTCTCTCTCTCTCTCGTGAGTACACTGTCGCTGTCTTTCCTGCTCTGCTGTCAATAAGATCTACTCTGCCGCTGTATGCCTTCGGGCTATTTTGTTGCAGATGTGAGCATGCCTAACTGTTGCTTATCACCCTCAAATAATTGATTGCACGCGCCTCGGCTTCTTTTCTGAGGAATTTGGGTGATAAACAACGACTCTTCTAACCTCAAATTTCGGCGAATTTGGCCTTGAACGTCGCCCCCGCACGCCGCCGTACCCCGCACCGTCGATCTGCGCATGCGCTGTCTCACGAGCTCTGCTGTCGCTTGCTACATCCACGCCTCTACCGCCGATTTTCGCAGCATCGTTATCAGCGCCTCTGCCTATCGCTGCTCATACTACCATCGTCACACCATCTCTCTTCATTATCGACGGCTTGCATCGTGGATCCCTCTACATCAACCCCAGTGACAGCTACGTCTCCGGATGCCGTTATCTAGGTGTCACAAGTGTAGTAAGAATATTGCGAACAACAAATCAGTGTGTGCGATCTGTTTAAAAAGTTTCCATCCGGGTTGTTGCGCGACGTATATTACATACAAGACTGCAAGCCAGTGTTGCATCTCTAGCTTCAGTCATCCGTCGGTCTCTCTCGCTCCGGTCGCCACAATGAGTGTCACACCGGGCTCCGACGATTTGCTCCGCCAAATAATGGCTAAGCTCGATGCGTCCGACACGAAAATTTCTAAATTCATTAAAGAACAATCGGAAACTAATCGTGATATTGCGAGCAAAGTCAGTGGACTACCAAAACTAATGAAAAAAATCGATGAACATGATGTACTGCTTCAGCAACTCTCCGAACAAAACGCGAGTCTCAAACGTGAAATTGAATTGCTCCGATCGTCGAGTCAAGCACCGCAAATGCTGCCCGCCACTGCGTGCGAACTTATTGTCTCCGGCGTCCCGAATGATCAATGCGACAATGTACAACACGTAATATCCGAAGTTTTTGTCGCGCTCGAGATCGATAATCTCGTCTCTGATGTTCTCGGCGTACGAAAAATGACCCGTAAAGTGGTGTCGAACAATAGTCGCACAACTAGTGCCGGGAGCCCCCCATCTACGTTCTCGCTCGTAGTTTCTCTCAAATCCTCTCAAATCAGGGACTTCATTATCGGTAAAAAACGCGCGAAGGGAAATCTCCCAGTGAAAGACGTTTTCGGCACTAACCAACCCGGGAATGTATATATCAATGAACTTTTGCCCTCCGAAACTTACAATCGCATGTTGCGAACCAACGAGAAGGCCAGGGCGAAAGGTTTTCAATACGTCTGGGTGAGATCTGGCCGCATTTCCGTTCGGCGTGACAATGGCACGCAAGTCATCTCAATTACTTCCGACGCCGACTTGGCACAACTTGATTGACTGCCCCCTGTACTGCGTGCGCGTCGTTGTTCCTCGCACCGCGTCTCAAATCGTCAAAAGGCTCATACGCCGATCAGTATCGCTTTATTTAATGCAAATTCGCTGCTTGCGCATATCGATTTTGTACGCGTGCACTGTCTTTCAAATCAATATCACATTATATCCGTAACAGAGACGTGGTTGCATGCTCATATCTCCGACGAGCTCATTAATATTAGCAACTATTTTGTAATATGAAATGATCGAGAGGGAAAGGAGGGGGGAGGCGTGGCGTGTTATATTCATCGATCTCTCAAAGTGAAAATTTTGGCTTCTTCTCCCAGCGTCTTCTCTAATTCGCCCGAATAATTTTTACTCGATATTCGCTCCGCCACTTCGCCTCCGCTTCTGTTTGCGACAATTTATCGCCGTCCTAAAGGGCTTTTATTTGATATTTTCACTGATGCATTAAACCGCTTTTCCCATGCTTATTCCAATATTATTATTTCTGGTGATCTCAACTGCAACCTTGCTAGTGAAAACTTCGAATCGGTCTACCTGCGGAACTGGGCGCGCTCTCTTTCTCTGCACATAGTCGACTCACCGCCTACTTTTCACACCGCGTTATCTGACTCTACGCTCGATGTTTTTATTATTGACGATTGCGAAAAATTATTATCGGCTAACAAGTCCGATGGACCGTTCATCGCGGGCCACGATCTTCTCTCAATTTCGTATGCATTTGACGAGTCTCTGATCGAGCCGCGTGTGATCAAAAGAAGGAACATCCGCAATTTTCCTCTCGAGCAGTATCGCGCGACCTTGAGAAACGATCTACCGCTTATCACTACAGCGAACCCGATCACCTCAGCGCACGACGTCGATGCGCGTACTACCCAGTTAACGCAGTCCCTTAGTAGAGCCTTTGACATTCACGCTCCGGTGAGATCATTCGTGGCTTCATCGCCGCCCGTTCCGTGGCTGTCACCGGAGCTTATCTCACGAATCCAAAATCGAAACGCGCTGTATAGTCAGGCCAAACGCACCAACTGCCTCCTCGGCTTTGAAATCTATAGGCATACTCGTGACGTACTCGATCTTGACATAAAGAAGGCGAAGAGTGATTACCAATTCGATCTGCTCAGTGCGATCCATGAGCCCAACGCGATGTGGAAGGAATTAGCTCGACTCGGTTTAGTCAAGAATAATCTCTTGTCTCCACTGCAATTGTTCGAAGCCGATGAACTAAACAGCTTTTATGCGTCGGTGGTCAACGCTACACCACCTTGCTCGCCCCAAGATTTATGCGATGTGCTAACTTCCGGTCCGCAAGTCCAGCCATCGTTCGCTCTCTCCGAGATCACGCACAGTGATCTCTCGAATGCGTTCTCCCTTGCATCCAGCACTTCTCTCTCGAGTGGTTCAGACGACATCTCTCTCTTCTGCATCAATCACAGCCTTCCTTGTATCTCTGCTGATCTTCTTCTTCTCTTCAATAGCTCGTTCCAATTTTCCTATTTCCCTACTATGTGGAAGCAGGCCTATATTCGCCCTATCTCTAAAATCAAGACGCCACTTTCGCCCTCTGACACGCGGCCGATAGCGAATCTCCCTGAGCTGTCAAAAATCCTCGAACGTCTGGTTCATAAACAGGTTTTTCGCTTCATCTTGTCTAATAACCTCCTCGATCCCAGGCAGTCGGGCTATCGACCGGGCCACAGTACACAGTCTGCACTGCTCAGAGTCGGCGACGATATTCGGAAAGGCATTGAAGCTAAAGAGGTCACTATTCTGATCCTCTTTGACTTTAGTAAAGCCTTCGACACCATCTCACATGTGCGGCTGTTAGCCAAGTTAAAAGCGCTCGGATTCACTGATCAAGCAGTTACATGGTTCCACTCGTATCTGACTGGGCGTACACAGGCGGTCGTTGATGAGCATAATCACTGCTCTCAAAGGAAGCCGGTTACCTCGGGAGTACCGCAAGGCTCGGTTCTTGGTCCTCTGCTCTTTTCCCTGTTCATCAACGATATCGGCTTGTCTCTCCGTTTCTCTGATTACATGATCTTCGCCGACGCGGCGGCTATCTTTGACTACGCGACTTCCAATGGCCTTAAGCTGAACCTAACTAAATCTAAAGTTATGATCCTTGGCAGTGACGCGTATGTTCGCTCACTTAATTCCGAAGAATTACCGCCGGTACTAGTAAACTCGGCCGCTCTTCCCTCTCTCTCTACCATGTAGCTACAGACATTGAATGCGAACTGTATAAAAGAGCTGTTAGTAGAAATCGTAAATATATTGAGTATTGTGAAGAATAGCAATCACGGTTTGGAAATAAATGCTCCTGCCCGTTTATACTACTGCTAAATGCTCAAGGATACTTAACAAATAAAGACGAAATAGATAAATTGACCATGGAATTGAAGCCTAAAATATTAGCATTGACAGAAACACATGTAACAGCTGAAATTGACGATAATGAAATACGTATAAAAAATTATGCAATGATAAGGTGTAACTCGAGTAATAGAAGAACGGGAGGGGTGTTAACATTCGTGCGACAAGAAATAAAATACAAGACAATGATGAGCAAAAATATAGAAGATAACACATGGATGATAGTCATCAGATTACTGGGGGAATACCAAGGGATAGTAGTCAACAATGTATACCATTCACCGAATATGAGTGATGGCATGTTTATAGATGAAATAACAAACGAGTGTGAGAGACTCCTAGAAACAGGACATGTTATAGTGATAGGTGATTTTAATATTGACATGAACAAAAACAACCAATATTCAAAGCGACTGATGAAAGACTTACTATGTCTAGGTTTTAAACAATATGTGACAGAAGATACAAGAATCACAAATTCATCACGGACACGTATAGATTTAGCTTTTTCAAATTTCCAAATAGCGACTGAAGTTCTCATTTCTCCAAAGATTACTGATCACCAGATAGTAAGAGTTGACTTAAAAATTAACAATAACGACAAGGTAAAGATTAGTGAGTTCTACATAAGGGACTATAAGAATATGAACGACGAACTATTTCAAGATATATTGTATAAACATGTGCAGATGAGTTTCCATAGAACGATCGATTTCAATGATACAGCAAATAGTTTAATGGAATGTATAACAGATGTAATAGATGCAATGGCTCCAGAGATTAAGAAGCGCATCCCAACAAGCTGGAAAGATAAACCCTGGATAACACCAGAAGTTAGAGAGGCAGGTGCGAGACGAGATAACGCATATCAAATTGCGACTTACACAAATCTACTAGATGACTGGGAAAACTTCAGACAACTTAGAAATGAAGCTGTTAGAGTTCTAAAAAAGCACAAAAAAAACTACTACCAGGAAAATATAGATAAAGTACAATCAAATCCTAAAAAAATGTGGAAAACGCTCAAAGAATTGGTGGGATCCAAAACAAAAATGGATAATGATCATAAGGGGATAGACATTGATGGCGTGAGACATACAGATGAAAAATATATTGCGGACAAATTTAACACATATTTTATCAAAAGTATAGATGACCTAGTGGATGAACAAAGAGCGGAAAATGAAAACACGTTAAATAATAACCAAGACCAAAATAGAGCCACAAGCCTGAACACATTTAGAGAAGTAAAATACGAAGAAATAGATAGAATAATAAATAATTTAAAAAAGAAAAAAGGTACAAACGAAGGTATAACGACAGAAATGATGAAAAAGTTATGGAATTGTATCGGCGAAAATTTTTTAATTATAATTAACCAATCACTAATAGAAGGGATTTTTCCCGAAAAATGGAAGACAGCCATGATTATTCCAATACCTAAAGTGAGTGGCAGTATCAACATAGAAGAATATAGACCAATAAATGTATTACCAATATATGAAAAAGTATTGGAAGTTGCTGCTAAGGATCAACTATTAGAACACATAGACAAGGAGGGAATATTAGTGGATGAACAGTCAGGATTTAGGCAAACCTACTCGTGTGAGACAGCTATCCAAAATACTTTGATAGAATGGAAAAAGAAATTAGACAAGAGTGAATTAGTAGGAGTAGTTTTTCTTGACTTTAAACGAGCATTTGAAACGATTGACAGAAATATTTTACTAAGTAAACTAAGCAGATATGGTATCGGAGAACAGTCCATAAATGGTTTGAGTCATATCTAAGCAATAGAAAACAGCAAGTAAAATACGGAAATACTATATCCACTTGTAAATTCACAAAGTATGGTGTCCCTCAAGGATCTGTCCTGGGTCCACTATTATTCATTTTATATATAAATGACATTGTAAGAGAAATCAAAGACTGTAAATGTAAAATGTTTGCTGACGATACAATAATTTACTTTAGTGGAAAAGACCCAAAAGAAATTGAATGTAAGATAAACACTGACCTAGGTAAAATAATAAGATGGCTAAAAAGAAACTCACTTCAGCTGAACAAAACTAAAACAAAATTTATGCTAATACATGACCCTCATAAAATCAACATGGAAAATAGCTGCGAAATCAATATAGAAGGAACACAAATAGATGAAGTGAAAGAACTCAAGTATTTAGGAGTAATAATAGACAACCATCTATCATTTGACAGCCTAGCGATGTACATAACCAAGAAAGTTGCCAAAAAAGTAAATTTTATGTATAGAATAAATAAGATTGTCTCGTCACAAGCGTTGTGCACTGTTTATAAAGGAATAGCGGCCCCGCATTTCGAATATTGTAGTACGTTGTTATTAAACTTAAGCGACCATAACTTGAATATTTTACAGAAGACCCAAAATCGGGCAATGCGTGCAATTTTAAAGTGCAATAGATATACGCCAATTCGAGATATGTTAGAAGTATTGTGCTTTATGTCGATAAGGCAACGAATAGAATATAATGTAAATGTGTTTGTATACAAAGTGAAATATGGACTGATGCCGCCGTATCTGATGAATGAACTTAGGTTTGTGAAAGATAATCATTCATATAACACGAGAAACAAAGAAAATGCAAGATTGGATTTCTGTAAAACATCAGCAGGACAAAAATGCTTAACATACAAAGGGTTTGAAATGTACAACAAATTACCGAATGAAGTGAAGGGAGGAGCTAACCTAAATGATTTCAAGAGATGACTGAAGGAACACATACTAGCGAAAGGGTTCTTTATGTAACTTGTAAATTTTATTATAACTTGGCTCACACAGTAGCCAATGGCTAATAAACAATCTCTCTCTCTCAGGAGTAATAAGCTCTCTTACAGGAGCTTAATGCTTTCCATCTTGATATAATACATCTGGACCGGCATTAAGTGCTTTTGTCAAAAATCGAGTGGAAAGTGTTGATTTCTCTTAACCTCAATCTGGAGTCGGACAGGACGTCCTGTCGTAGTGTGTGTAGGTGTGAGGCCGCCTACTACAACGAGATCACCAACGCAACAGTGCCGCCAACCTACTAGCGCTACCGTGTGCGACCACTGAGCGCAGCCAGCGTAGCTCACCAGCCGGTCTGTGTCAACGCAGCCGCGAGCCATCAAACGCAGCCGTCAGCTTCGAAGATCCACAAAATAATATGCTAGGAAACTTTAAAGATAAGAAGCAATGAACCAGACTAAGCTGATAAACTGCGCGGCGTGCAAAAAACCAGCAAAAACTGTAGTGCATGAATGTAAACTATGCCTGAAATATTTCCATCCTTCATGTGTCAAACTACACCGTTTCTATAACGAGAAAAATCAGCTTGTTCCTTGCCGAGGGGAAATTGAAATTACAAACCAGAAATCCAATGTAGAGAATGGGGCAAACAGGAAAAGAAATAGAAGCCAGGAAGAGAACGACATAATTGATGAAAATGACTCTAAAAAAACGAGGAATAGCATGGGAAATATGGATGGTGAGAACGAAATCTTCGAAATTGACAATAAAGAAACTGGAATAATGGAAGTAGATATGATAAAAATCACGAATAAAATCAGCGTAGATATTGTGGAAGTAATGAGAAGAGAATGGAGCAGCTGGATGAAAAGTGCTATTGCAGAAGAAATTAAAAAATCTACAGAAGAGCTTAGACAAGAAATAAAAATGTTAAAAGAAGAAATTAAGAAGACAAACCATGAAGAAATTAATAACAGAGTGGATGACAACACAAATACATTACCGACAAACAAAGAAGATATCGAGATTAATACTTACGCAAAAATCACAAGAAGAAAGAAGAATGAAGATATAATAATCCAACCGAAGAAGAATCAAACGAGCAAGAAAACTGAAGAGACTATGAGAAACAACGTCGATATAAGTGGATTGGGGGTTGGAGTAAATCGAATTGTAGGAGGTTCTAAAGGAAAGGTCATAGTAGAATGTGAGAAAAATAAAGATAAAGAAAGGCTTAAGGATGCCCTTCAGAAGAATTTAGGAGAAGAGTACCAAATCTACGTACCGAAGAAAAAACTACCGAAAATTAAAATAGTAGGAATAGAAGAAAATATAGGTCTAGAAGATGAAAATGAATTTATAAACAAAGTAAGTGCACAGAATGAGTTTAAAAATCAAACGAACAATTCAAAATGAAAATAATAAAAAAGATGCAAGCTAGGAATAAAGAAATGACTGTAATCGTAGAGGTAGACGCAGTGACCCATGTGAAATTAATTGAAAATCGCAAAATCAAAATCGGTTGGAAGAGTTGCCAAGTTTACGACTACGTGAGTGTAATACGGTGTTACAACTGCTGGGGGTATAACCACTTTGCCGTGGAGTGTCAAAACGAAATGTGCTGCAGAGTTTGTGCGGGTAATCATAGCCACGCAGAATGTGAATCCAGGGAAACTAACTGCATAAACTGTTTGAAAGTAATAGGAAAATATAATGTAGATGATCTCCCCTGTGACCATGAAGCAACAGATATCGAATGCGAAGTATATAAAAGACAGGTGAACAGAAATAAAAAATACATCGAATATTATGATAAATAGCAACCAACCAAAAATACACAGAAATCGAATCCTTCAATTTTACTATTAAACGCACAAGGATATCTAAAGAATAAAGATGAAATTATAAAAATGGTGATGCAATTAAAGCCAAATATATTATGTCTTACTGAAACGCATGTAACTAACGAAATCAGCGATACGGAACTATACATAAAAAATTATGATGTAATTAGGTGTAACTCGAATAGTAGAAGAACAGGAGGCGTTTTGACGTATGTGAATCAAAATATTAAATATGAATCGATATCGAGTAGGAGTATAGATGGTAATACATGGATAAATACTGTTAAATTATATGGTAAATATGGGGGAATTACAGTAAGCAATGTGTACCACTCTCCGAATATGAGTGACGGCACATTTATAGACGAAATAATTCAAGAATGTGAGAAATTAGTAGATATGGGTCATATAATAGTATTAGGTGATTTTAATATAGATATGAATAAAAATAATCAGTATACAAAAAGACTTACCAAAAATTTGTTATGCTTAGGTTTTAAACAATACGTAAGGGAAGATACACGAATTACAGACACATCTAGAACGTGTATAGATCTAGTTTATTCTAATTTTATAGTGAATACTAAGGTATTGTTGACTCTTAAAATAACGGATCACCAAATAGTAAGGATTGATTTTTTAAATAACAATAATGACAACAAAAAGATAATAGAATATTTTAAAAGAGACTACAAACAGTATCTGTAATACAAGTAACGAAATAATTTCACCAAAAAATTTAAATAAAACATAGAACCAAATTAAATATGTTAGCCAAGTAAAACTCTACAAAAAACTTGGCTTGCCAGTGACTAGCTCCCGTACATAGTCCATTGCAGTGAGGACGGGAAGACAATGTACCTCCATTTATGGCTGACTTAAAAAAAAAAATCTTGACCGACAGCAGTAGACGCGTGGTCGGTGTATGGCTTCGGCAGTCCCCAGAGTTGAGCAGCATTATTTGCGGCCATAACTCGAATGGGTGACCATTTAACCGCGCAATGGTTTGCGCGTAAACTGTTGAGCGGGAGGCAGTTTTTCTGAGTTTCTAATGTATTGTAATATGGTAGAAACTCAGTAATAATAAAGCCGCCTGTATCAGCCAGGTTTCCTGCAGTTCCCCTGCGCCCTCGTGCAAATGCGATACAGTAGTCGATTAGAATGAGTGGCTACGGACAACACTGTAGGGCGGAACTCTATGTAGAAACGGGGAAAGGGGCGACGGGTTACGAAAAAGCCTGAATAAGGCAGTCGGAAGAAATATCCCAATAAAAAAAAATAAAAAATCTTCAAATACATGGTTTCCACGGTATTCGGGCTAGAGTTTAGGAGAATGTAGTAGCGAGCGGTGAGAAGTAAAGTCAATTCAACGGTGAAACATGTATTTCAAATTTGACAACCTCACAATGTTGTCCATTCATAACATAACATTGTGCGCAAAAATTATATTTAACCTATATTTCCTGCTCGCCGGACGTTGCGTCTTCGTCCATGATCATGTTCAAAGACCATATAGGCAGCCTTCATGGGGGCAGCTTTGAAGAAGAGGAACAGCGAAACTGGAAAAGGGTTGCAGAAACCGCAAAAGCTGCGGCACGCCCGGGTAAAAATTCCAAGTCCAGGGTAAAATCCGAGCAGTCTGCCATTTCCGAAGGTTCTGCGGAATATTATGAACCTCCGTTTACTCAGCGGAACTAACGCTGTAGTTTTAATGAAAGTCCGAATTACAAGCCAAAATTTCATTTAAGTGATGCAAGTGACTTACCAATGTATATAACATCACTTCTCATGTATTCATGGCCCATTAACTCGAACACCTACATAACTTCCATCTTGTACGTTGCAAGTTCTGCATTAAGGAGCTGAAGAGTCGTAAGGTGATACGACAGATACGCCTCTAAACGCGCAACGAAAGAAACCTACGAAATAGCTAGCATCGAAAATATGCTTATATTATTATCAAACAATGCCTTCCCTCGCACTGACTCCAATGGACTATGTACGGGAGCTAGTCGCTCCCATGCCAAGTTTTTTGTAGATTTTTACTTGACTAATATATTTGATTTGGTTTTACATTTTTGTTAAATTTTTTGGTTAAAATTTCTTGTAAGTTCTTTTTAGTAATTTTTTTTTTTTCGTTACAGTTTTTTTTTTAGTAAAAGTTGTTTTTTGTTAAAGTTCTTTTTCGTTCAAGTTTTTTTTGTAAAAGTTTTTTTTTGTAAAGGTTTTTTTTACTTAATTTTTTTTTTCGTGAAAGTGTTTTTCTATTATAGTGATGGCTACAGTTTTAATACTTGGCGTATATTTTTCTTGGATCTGTGATTGAATCCCAAATCCATTCCGAGTCTTTTTAGTTAGATTTCTTAATGCAGAATAGATCTGTGACAAATTCGGAATAAACCTACCAAGATATGTGATCATCCCAATAAATGTCTCCAGCTGTTTTTTGTTTTGTGGTCGCTCCATCTCAACTATCACTCTAATTGTATTATCGTCAAGCTCAATACCTTTTTCCGAGAATTTTTGTCCCACATACCTTACTTCACTCACTCCAATCTTACATTTCAGTAGATTAAATTGACATTTCTCTCCAACGCTCCCTTTAAAACACGTTCTAATCTTTCGTTGTGCTCACGTTCATCCTTTCCCCAGACTGAAATATCATCAATATATACTTGTACTCCCTCCAGATCCTCAAACATTTCATAAAAAAAGCGATGGAACACCTCTGGAGCTGAGTAAATGCCATAGAGCATACGCAAAAATTTATATCTACCGAAAGGAGTGTTGAATGTAGTATAGATTGAGCTCCTGTCTATGATTTTTATTTGCCAAAATGCACGATCAGCATCTAACGTACTAAAAACTTTAGCTCCCGACATTCGGAAACACATATCCTCGAAAGTAGGAATATAATAATACTTTCTTCGTATTGCGTTGTTTAAAAATGGTGGATCGAGACAAACACGTAAACCACCGTCTTTTTTTCTGTACAATTACTAACGAATTCACCCAACCAGTAGGCTCGTCAACTTTCTCAATAATTTTAGCATCTATCATTCTGTGAAGTTTAGATTTCAAAGGTTGAATTAAGTTTACTGCACCTCGTCTGCAGGGTTCTACGTTTGGGATCGCATCTGGTTTCAACTTAATATCATATTCATAATCTTTAATTTTACCAGTCCCTTTAAACAAACCTAGACTCTTCAAACTCTCACAATTTACTTTTTTATTACTTTTTCTTCAGTCCAAGTGCAGGTGGGCATTTCTCGTCAATTACTTAAAACTCATTATTAGTTTTCCCTCTGTTAAAAATTTGACATTCCAGCACACACTTACCGATCGTTCTTATGTTGCATCCACTGTAGCCTGTCAATTTCGAATTTCATCTTTCAATAATTTTCTATAACAGATTTAGTTGTTTAAACTCTGCAAACGGTAATTGCAATGTGCACCAGAATCAAATTTTACTCTGAAATCACCTCCCCTCCCCCCCCCCCCCCCCCGCGTACTGTTTTATACCAATCTATATCTAGCTCAGACTCATTTTCTATACTGCCCACAAAAAAGACATCGTCATTATGAGTCGATTCGTTCTTCTCATATGCCTGTACATTATTTGTATTATTGTTCTGAAACATAGCAGTGAAGTGATTCAATTGTTTAGATTTTCGACTCGTCTTTCTATACGCAGGACACTGATTCATTTTGTGATACCTTCCACATCTCGAGCAAGCTTTCTTCTGCATGTACTCACCCGAACCTCTGTCGATCTCTATGTCTGATGATGTTGTTGTTCACGTGATGATGTTCTTGCTGATTTGTGATGTTTTTTGTGCACCGCATGAACTTTAACTTCATCATCAATGGTTATTAATTGCTAATGGGCCAATTCCGATGCTTTACATATTTGAACACACTTTTTCAACTCCAAATTTTTCTTCACGCAAGAGTCTATTTTTCAAAGTCTCATTTCGCAGACCACTGATAATACGATCTTTTATTTACCCACCACACAGTGTTCTAAAACCACACGGTGCACCAAGCTTTATTAAGCCAGTCAAAGATAAATCAAAAGTCTCGCCTTGTTGTTGCGTCCTCGCGAAGAAAATATGTCGGTCCACACTCTCGTTGGCTCTCGTCGTAGAAGAGCGATTAAAAGCTTTCAACACTTCAGTTGAACTTTCGTTCTGCTCAGCAATCCGTCCAAACTTATTATATTTTTCTAAAGCTTCCTCACTGATGACGCGCAAAAATATTGCCACTTGCCGCTCTTGTGTTTTTGTATCCAGTCCCGAACCAACTGAATACGAATCAAATTTCCGTTTCCATTTCTTCTAACTCTCAGCTATATTTCCATAAAACAATAGCGGGGGAGGGAGGTCTCAACGCCGCTTCCATTATGTCCACGCTGTCCTCGTCGGTGATCGTACGATTTTGAATGTCCGAAACATCGACAACTGTTCCGTCCGAATTATCTGCACTCGACGAATCTGACTCCGAATTTGAAAATTCTATTTCCTCTCTACTGGCTGCAGGTGCAATATTTTTGATAGATGTTCGATGATTTTTAGCCATAAAGTCAGATTAAAATGGATTCCCAACGACCACGTTTCCACAGCAACATCCTCATCTTCAAGTCGAGTACTGGCCGCGCTCCCCCAAATTCTCGTTCTTCGATCAGATTTCGAATATATCGTCCACTTGAATTAATTACCACTCCACTCCCTCGCGGACCTCCCAACCATCACGTATGGTTGGAATTCGGTAGTTTTTCCCACATCCGACCACGAACCAACCGGTCAATTGGTGCACCAAACCAACCAATGATCCAACTTTTCAAAGGTTGATTTCGAGTTGGCTTTTGTAAACCAACCGTAAACCAACCATTTCTTGGACACGATGAAAAGTTGGTTCACGGTTGGATATTATAAACCAACCCGAATTCCGACTTCCAAGGTACAATATCAATGGTTGATTTGTGGTTGATTTTTCAAAACCAACCATAAACAAACCATTTCAGACAACTCACTATCCAGAGGTTGGCTTATGGTTGGTTTTGAAAAATCAACTGGTTGGTTTATAATATCCAACCGTGAATCAACTTTTCATCGTGTCCAAGAGATGGTTGGTTTACGGTTATTTTACAAAAATCAACTCGAAATCAACCTCTGAAGCGTTGGAACATTGGTTGGTTTGGTGCACCAATTGACCGGTTGGTTTTTGGGTTGGTTTTAGGTTGAGAGGTCCGCGAGGGCTCCGTCCGACTGCGCCATGTTATGTTTCGTATAAGGTTCAATTTATAGGTAGTGTGGAGTAGTGTTACTAATGTGGTTTATTATAATTATAGCTATAATAGCATGAAAGCTGTGTACAGGTGGCCGTCATGCCAAAGATTTTGGAGCATATTTACGTGCTTAATCGTAGCGCTCATCATCATGGTGGCACCCTCTTTAGTAGTTAAGAACAACTCATGACAGTACGTTCTTTTGACCGAGGTACAAAGAAAAACAAATTAATAATATAGAATATTTAGCGTTACCGGTGCGGTGGTCTAGTGTTTGGTGTACTGGCCTCTATTCTAGAGCATCGGTAAGTCGCGGTTTTTATTCCCGATGACGTCCATTTTCTGCAGATTCCCTCGGTCCTCTAAGCTCTGTTTCCTGATACACGTGAGTTATTCCATGTGTACGACAAAAATGGTTTGACAAAATTGTACCTACTAGCAACATTTTTATTGCATGCACGAAATTCGAGTCTGAATCTGATTGGAGCGTGGCGTGTTAATATTACAGTCGTAAAGGCTTGATCGAGTTATTGGACTTGGCACGGTGGAATGTTCGTATAAGTGTAGGAGTATAGCGTCCTTCTGCTTCTGAAACTTCCCTCCCTATTCAATTTGCATGATCGGAAACCGGAATGACGATGGTGATTCCATTTTTCCAGAATAGTTCAATTTTTTCCTCATAAATTCCTTTATGCACCTTAGTCCTTGTAGGTTTTTGCATGATATACAGTCATTTTCTGCTGTGACAATTTGTATCTTGCCACTCTTCTACATCAAGGAAAGAGAGTAGTCAAATCAAATAAATCAATTTGGTTGACTTATAATTGGGTGACTTAACACAGATAGAGTCAGGATAACTCAATATGTTTCGTAGTAGACAATACAAAAACGATTCGATGAACTAACATACATTAGTAAATAACCTACAGTTGGCTGGATACGTCATAACTTGCTGCAACTAAATGGAATTGTTGAACTCACTGAATGTCTGTTGAATCAACGGACTCTACTACGATTCAAGCCAAATCCCAGATTTGTTTTTACAATTGAATTTTTCTCTCCCGTTAAATTAGACGAAATGCTTCAGGGAACAAAACTATATCAAATAATTAATCCATGCCATGTCTTTATTGGTATAATTGCAACCGGAATTGATCAACCTCAACTACCGTAAGGAGAACTACAAGTGTGTTTGACAAATAGTGTTACTGATTTCGTCGAATCATCGATTATCCATCAAATTGAGGATCATCGTCATTCTTAGTAGAATTCTGTCAATTAGATTGAATTATTTCAATATTGTATTATCGACATTGGGCTGGATTTTGCGAATGTAATGTACAATCTGGCTTGTGATAACTTACTGGTAGATTGGCATTACTGAAAATTCAGAATATTTCTAATATTATTACCTTATTGACCAGACCTATTTCAGAAATAATTTCAATAACCAATTTACGCCTAAGCCCTTTGTGCCACAGATATCGTTAAACCGTTTGTGGTCTCAGAAGGTTTTGGGGTTGATTACGAATCTTCACACAAGATTCAGGAATTAAAAATGGGAAATTCAATATGGCGGTCCAAAATGCAAGAAGTGTCTTAATTTAAATAAAAACGATACTCATGGGTTTTTAGGGTCATTGATTACGATTTCAGGGGATGTTGGAGTAGATTTTTTACCGACTTTGGTCGGTAATATATACCCGTATATCTTATCATATCTGCCCATGCACCATTGTATCTGACCATACACGAACAAAATCCCATCATATCTGTTTATATCTGTATATATCTGCTCACAGAGGATCATTTTAATTAGTCATGAAACAATATCAAACTATGCTTAAACTCATATATGATCATAAATGGGTCGCAGGACTTGTTCAAATTCCACGCCGGCTTCCCGTGTTGTATTCGAATAAATTCGATTTTGCCATTTTTTCGCTGAACAGTCAGTGAAAATAAGTAATATACGGCTTTGGAGTATAAAATCTTCAAGAAAAAGATATATCTTTGTAGATGAAGTGAACATTGTTTATAGCCGTACAAAACTCTTGTTCTGATAGTTTAATCTTTAGTTAAAACAAACAGATGCAGCACTTCTGTTAGTAAAGTAGAGAAAATTAGAAAGTTCCTGCCATGATCGAAAAAAAACCCCACAATAAAATAGCCGTCGCTTATGTACTATACAACTTGCTCATTTGTCACGAAAACTAGCGTAGCCGAGTGGTTAGGATTACAGGTTCCTACGCAGGTGGTCTGGGTTCCCGAGGACTTTTTTTTTTTTTTTGTACTGCACTACGAACATGAAGGATGAGTTACTTAAGGCCGAAATCCACAATAAGAATCAATGGACAGATAAATTTTCGGTAAATCAAACAATCTTCTCAGATACGATTAGATATGACTTCATATCATAAAACCATATCCTGTCAGATGCGATCATATCTGGTTGGAGATCTGATCCATAGACGATCAGACTTGGCCATTTTTCTTGTCTGATCAGATATCGTCAATCAGATCTTATCCATATACAATCATACCTGAAATTTCTTTCCCGGGGGGTACCAAGCTGTAACCAAATGGAGTCGGGTTTTGCATTTTGATCTGCCTATTAGAGCTGCCATTATTATTTCTAAATGTAGAGTTGAGATTCTTAATCAGCAATCCCAGGAACTCGTGTTTTTCCGTTTTCATTCAAGTTAAATCGCTTTATGCATTTTGGTCTCTCTTTTTTTCTACATCATTTTGAATTCCTAATATTGAAGTTTAGATATATAATCGACAGCCTCGAAAATCCCCAAGCACCGATTTTCATTTAAATACAGTCATTTTTTGCCTAGAGTCATAATGGCTGACCCTAAAAACCTCTAAATACGAAGTTTCATTCGAATCAAGTAGCTTTTTATATTTTAGTCCACTATATTGGATCCATGGTATTACATGTTCTATTCAAAGTGCTTATTCCTAATCAGCGACTCCAAACATTTCCGAATACCGAGTTATCCAAACCAAGTAACTTTTTGTGCCTAAGTCAGCCATATCAGAGGCGTCATGTTTAGTTCCAAATTCTCAGTTCAAATTCGTAATCAGCGACGTCGAAAACCCCCGAGTAATAAGGTCCGTCTGATAACCGTATTGATGATATCCAATGATGCAGCTCATATAGAATAACAAAAAAAAACTTTTACAAAAAAAACTCACAAAAATAAACTTTTACAAAAAAAACTTTAACCAAAAGTAACTTTTACTAAAAAAAAACAAAAAAAAGTTTTATCAAAAAATTCAACAAAAATATAAAACCAAATCAAATATATTAGACAAGTAAAACTCTACAAAAAACTTGGCGTGCCAGCGACTAGCTCCCGTACATAGTCCATTGGAGTAGGTGCGAGAGAAGGCATTTTTTGATAATAATATAAGCATATTTTCGATGCCAGCTATTCCGTAGGTCTGTTTCGTTGCGCGTATCACCTTACGACTCTTCAGCCCTTCAATGCAGAACTTGCAGCGTACTAGTTGGAACTTATGTAAGTGTCCGAGTTAATGAGCCATGAATACATGAGAAGTGATGTTACATACATTGATAAGTCACTTGCATCAATAGAATGTAATCTTGGTTTGTAATTTAGATATAATAATTTTTACGCAGACGTGCCGCAGCTTTTGCGGTTTCGGCAACCCTTTTCCAATTTCGCTGTTCCTCTTCTTCAAAGCTGCCCCTATGGTCTTTATTCATGATCATGGACGAATATGCGACTGCAAGGCAGCAGGAAATATAGGTTAACTATAATTTTTGCGCACAATGTTATGTTATGAACGGACAACATTATAAGGTTGTCAAATTTAAAGTACATGTTTCACTGTTGAATTGACTTTACCTCTGGACGCTTGCCACTACATCCTCCTAAACTCTAGCCCGAATACCGCGAAAAACACATATACGAAGATTTATTTTTATTTATATATTTTTTTATTGGGATATTTCTTCCAAATGCCTTATTCAGGCTTTCACGTAATCCGTCTCCCCTTTCCCCGTTTCTACATAGAGTTCCCCCCTAGAGTGTTGTCCGCAGCTTTATTTTCACTGAGTTTCTACGTACTAGAATACATTGGAAACTCAGAAAAACTGCCTCCCGCTTAACAGCTTACGCGCAAACCAGTGCGCGGTTAAGCGGTCACTCATTCGAGTTATGGCTACAATCAATGCTGCTCAACTCTAGGGACCGCCGAAGCCACGCACCGACCGCGCGTCCACTGCTGTCGGTCAAGATTTTTTTTTTCTTTTCAAGTCAGCCATAAGTGAAAGTACATTGTCCGCACTGCAATGGACTATGTACGGGAGCTAGTCGCTGGCACGCCAAGTTTCTTGTAGAGTTTTAGTTGGCTAATATATTTGATTTGGTTTTATATTTTTATTGAATTGTTCGGTAGAATATTTTTTTTAGTTTTTTTTTATTAAAAGTTTTTTTTCGTTAGTTTTTTTGTAAACGTTTTTTTTGTTGTAAAAGTTGTTTTTGTGAAAATTCTTTTTTGTTAGAGTTTTTTTAAAGTTTATTTTGTGAAAGTTTTTTTTTTTTGTTTTAATGGTGATGACTACAGTTTTAATACTTGGCGTATGTTTTTTTATTGGAAAATATTTACCCGGATTCGCTTTCTTTTTGGAAATCCAAACCGAATGTAATAAAATATATATCAAAATCAGGGATGTTAGACCAGTAAAAATACTATTTCGGAATCAAGGATTTCACAACCCGATCTATGAAAAAAAGCCTAGTAAAAAAAGGTCGATAGAAAAAATGACCCAATTTACCACTGAAACTTGCAAGATGATCTAAATTTGATCGGGACGCGTAATAAACGTTTGTTTCTGCGACTGAAATTGTTAATTAACTAAACAAATTGGGTCTTTGTTTTCTGCAATATAAAAAAGTATATTTGTGAACTGCTGGGGCTCCGCCCCCCCAACCCCCCGGCGGGGCTTGGCCCCTGCGCCCCACCGAGGCAACACCCCTTCCCATTCTTCCATTATTTCAGAATGTTCATAACATTTTATAATCGTAAAAAATTTGATATGCGAGAAATAATTTTTTTCCCATTCTTTTACTCAAATAGAGTCAATACAATAGAATTAGTGATTCAATAGAATCAATCGGTTTTCGGAACGATTCATTGCATCTAGATCTCTAAATAACCGAAGTTTGCAGAATTTTATGATCTACAACTGTTTATTACATTTCACCGAAGAATAAATTCGACATTTTTTCAACGTAAGCAATGGCTGTATATTTCAAGCGATTCAGAATGCCATTACATAAAAGATTTTAAAAATCGTTGTTTACATACAAAAGTCGAGGAAATTAATTCTGCCGAAATGTAGCCCGGGTGTGCCCAAAAAAAAAGTAAATCTATGATTTTACCGTTAAAAAAATGAACCTGGTGATCATTTTGGAATTATGGGAACCAATTTGTTCTGAAAAGTTGAAATTTTTTTTGGTTTATAATGAGAGAAAGAAATCATTAATTTAGTTTTCCTATTTTTTGGTAGTCCAAAAATTATAATGAAAAAAAATGAATATTTTTTATTATTTTAAGAAATTCTTATTCGTCCTTCGACTCTTTCACCAATGTTTCTTCTGTAAATTCTGAAACAAACTACTCTTTAGTAAAAGTATTTACTGTAGATGAATTTAAGGAACCAAGTCGGTCAATGTTTTTTTTTATTTCAACGATACCTCTTCCCCTCAACAGGAAAAATTGAAAATCAATTTCCTTTTTTTTCAAGATCCGAAAGAATTTATTTGTAAATGGAAAAACGAAAATGGGCTTGACTGGCTGCTTAGTGATGCTTAAACACCATATTCATGAGCTTTACACTCTATGCGTGATCCAGAATATGCTGCTCCAAGTTGCACTGCACACTTTTTAAGTGGGGTTATTTTTTCAAATGAAGCTCATGCTCTAAAAGATCCATGTCGCCAACAATATTATGACATTGTATTATTTTACATTTATCGATAAACTTGCTTTAAGGAACGTAGGAAAATTACCACGCTTAAGTGGTGTGCAGTGTAACTGAACACAACGTAACCTAACTGTGGCCATTTCTTAACGCAGTGTTCTTTAGATCACGCACAAACTGTAAAACTCATGAACGTGGCTTCAAAGCAACCAATTGATCAATCGGTTGGTCAATTCATAGTAGAAAAATCCCTTCCAGGTGATCTAGACAGGAAAGATTCTATTTTTCTTTATTATTTGCTGAGAGAGTGTGCTGCCCTATAGTAAAAGAGAGACTTTTCCTACGCAAGCGTTTGCCTTAGTGAAAAAATATATGATTCCTTTATATTCGAAGAACTCTGTAATTATGTAGTAATGTGCAGGATTAAAGAAAATAACATTAGAAGGAATGGTTTTTGGCTATTGGCGACCAATAAATCAAGGAAGAATGTGATCTTCAATAAACGTTTCGGCCCTAATGTGGGTCCTCTTCAGTATATTTTATAGGACATTGCTTTCATCTATAAATAATTAAATTGTTATTGATATTACAATGTATATAACTTAATATCTTACATATATCCTAAATATTATACAATATACTTTTTAATTGGTGCATATAATTGTTATTAATTGTCAAGTAAAGAGAAATAACTTACTATTATTGATATAAATTGGGTGGATCTGACTAAAGGTGGCTGGATTGCTTGGTTATGTGGTTTATTGTTTGAGGTTAGTCTAATAAAAAAGGAAAGATAAGAAATATTTTCAAGTTATAATAATTTAATTCAATGTCGAACTTAACGAGTGGGTGGGATAAATCATACACAGGGGTCAAGATATAAGATAAGGCTGTGTGTGGGACCACCCACACACAGCCTTAGCCTCACACACTGCAACCACAAAACATACTTTTGATTTTGAAAAAACTAAAATTTTGAAAATTGAATCAAACTACAAAAAAAGATTGATTAGAGAAATGATCTACATAAAGAAACACGAAAACTCAATTAATTTCCATCAAGATATAGAAAAACTCAGTAACATATATAATTCCGTTATTTAATAACTAGCAATTGATTAAATTTAATTAACCTATAACACAATTACTGACTTAACTTCACTATCACACACAGTTAAATTACATAACATTTATCAAACGAACAGAATACTCACAATTTCAAATTTTTAATTTATTCCCGCCCTTTATATATTACCACCGCCATCATGATAAGTAATTCTACCAGTCACACAGTGATTAAATAGCATATAACCGTTTACTCTCATGTTAAAAGCTGGCTGGGTTGCCTGGCCCTATTTATTTTATAAAAATGTGATTTTATTATTTAATTGACATATAACATGAACACCGTTTTATTATCTACGACATCAAGGTATGATTTATCCCACCCACTCGTTAAGTTCGACATTGAATTAAATTATTATAACTTGAAAATATTTCTTATCTTTCCTTTTTTATTAGACTAACCTCAAACAATAAACCACATAACCAAGCAATCCAGCCACCTTTAGTTAGATCCACCCAATTTATATCAATAATAGTAAGTTATTTCTCTTTACTTGACAATTAATAACAATTATATGCACCAATTAAAAAGTATATTGTATAATATTTAGGATATATGTAAGATATTAAGTTATATACATTGTAATATCAATAACAATTTAATTATTTATAGATGAAAGCAATGTCCTATAAAATATACTGAAGAGGACCCACATTAGGGCCGAAACGTTTATTGAAGATCACATTCTTCCTTGATTTATTGGTCGCCAATAGCCAAAAACCATTCCTTCTAATGTTATAATTGCGGCCACAACACATCATTACCAATCTTTAAAGAAAATAAAACAAGCTTGCAAAGTAGAACCTTGCAAATTGCTTCCTCATTTTTTTTCGCTTTTTACAAAGCTACCTCTATGAGGTAGTATGTTGATCAATTTTGGCTTCTTCATAGAGGAAGCTTTGTAGAAAGCGAAAAATAATGAGGAAGCAATTTGCAAGGTTCTACTTTGCAAGCTTGTTTATACTCGGAAGAAATTTTTATGAAAATTCAAAGTGACGTGAAATTTTCACCGCCCGACCGATTTGTGTAAAATTGTTACTCAAAAATAGTGTAATGATAGTCCATGTGTAAACTGAATTAAGACCCTATACCTAGTAATTGCATGAGCAAGCACTCGAATGAGATTTTTTAAATAATTCAAAATGCTATAAAATTTTAACCACCCGACCGATTAGTGTCAAATTTTTCCCAAATATCTTTTTAAATTGTCGTTCAAGTGTGATGAAAATCTAAGATAAATCTGTGGAAAATTTCGAAATTTTTTTTTTGCAGTGAAAGCTTTTTATTTCTTTATGTCTACCAAAATCGAAATTTTCTATCATTTCAACAGTTCATTAGACTGAAATCTTAATTGGGAATCAGTAATCGTGAAATCATATCGGCAATTGCAGCCGGATATCTCAGAATTTGCATGAGTTATAGTATTTGCAGACATTTTTGAAGAAATTAAAATTGTAATAAAATCAGAACGGTTCGACAGATTGTCGCGAAATTTAGTACACATAATGTTTCACGGGTAATCCATTCATATGCAAAATTTGAGCCCAGTGCCTTTTCAAACACACACACACACACACACACACACACACACACACACACACACACACACACACACACACACACACACACACACACACACACACACACACACACACACACACACACACACACACACACACACACACACACACACACACACACACACACAGACACACACACACACACACACACACATACATACATAAGCAGGGAAACTAACCGACAGCAGTGGACGCGAAAAAAAAACTTTTACTAGAAGAAAAAAAAAAAAAAAAAAAAACGTTCACTCAAAAAAACTTACTGAAAAGAACTTACAAAAAATTATTTCACCAAAAAATTTAAATAAAATATAAAACCAAATCAAATATATTAGCCAAGTAAAACTCTACAAAAAACTTGGCGTGCCAGTGACTAGCTCCCGTACATAGTCCATTGCAGTGAGGACGGGAGGACAATGTACCTCCATTTATGGCTGACTTAAAAAAAAAAATCTTGACCGACAGCAGTGGACGCGTGGTCGGTGTGTGGCTTCGGCGGTCCCCAGAGTTGAGCAGCATTGTTTGCGGCCATAACTTGGATGGGTGACCGCTCAGCCGGGCACTGGTTTGCGCGCCAACTGCTGAGCGGGAGGCAGTTTTTCTGAGTTTCTACTGTATAAGGATACAGTAAAAATAAAGCCGACTGTATCGGCTAGGTTTTCCGCAGTTTCCCTGTGCCCTCGTGCAAATACGATACAGTAGTGCATTAGGATGAGTAGCTGCGGACAACACTCTAGGGGGTCTCGAGGAATGAAATGGGGAATAGAGGGGAGGGGAGAGTAAAAAGCCGATTGGCGTACTTGAGGAACATTTCATAAAAAAATAAAAATAAAAATAAACAGGGAAACAACGAAAAAAAGGAATTGTCAAACGATACAAAAAAATTTAACACGTAAACCTCCTTAAGAAAATATAAGTGTATCACAAGCATTATGAGCTTGCAATGTCGTAAAAACGTACAGTGCACCAGAATGGTGTGAGGTCTGTAGTGCCTTATAACGTTTCAGTATTGATGATTTGTAGAGTAGAGAATCAATTTCGAAACAAATTAAAGATATGAGAAATAAATCAGTAACATTCACAAGACACACAGGCAAATAATAACAAAAACGCGGGCAATCCAATTTCAATAAATAAAAGACATAATTTCAGACACTTTCAATAATCTCTCTCTTCAGACTATTTCATTCTCAGTTTCATCAATTAACTTCATTGAATATTTCACTATACATTATTCCTCGTTATTTCCTTATAAATTAGATTTCTTCGCAAATAAGTCTTTTTTCAGGTTTGTCGTTTTAATTATTTCCCGCTCATACAATTTTTCTAAATTCACAACTTTTGATAGTCATCTAAATTCACAAAAAAATATGCTTCCATACCTTTTTTCTTCAGTCGTCACTCAATCATTTTACATAGATTTTTTATCAATCGATTCTTTTATCTGTCGCCAAATTTAAATGTGATTGTCAAATGTTCGATAGGCGTGGATTCATAATTTCCGTGTACTCATTTTATGTTTGGATGAAATATTCACGCCGAAAGCTCAGTTCACTCCCCGGGTAGGAAAATTTTCTTGAGACAAGGCCCAATTGAAAGATTTCAAAAAATAAAAAATATTGAACCTGATTTTTTTTCGATCCCCGTCTTTTGCTTATAATAAAGTCGTGAATCAAAAAAGTCGTCGGCACAAGATTCTCCGGACAATAAGAGTAGCGGTAGCCGCAACGAGCTGGTGGGCATTTTTCAACATGAAACATTTTTTTCTTATTAATACTTGGCGTCGCGACGCTACCGCGTCTCTTGATTGAAACATAGGGAATTCACATAGTTGGTTTGGTCTAGGGGTTAGCGTGCCCGTCTTTAGGTCTTTTGGTCGTTAAGTAGGTGAGTAGGTTGATGATTAAGTGGACACTTCTTTTGGAGAGTCGTAAGAGAGAGTGACCATTTTTTTCTAGTGAATTGTTATAAAATGAAATTATTGACTTATGACGCCTGGCAATAAAAAAAATTCTACAATTAATAACTGATTACTGTATTATGTATTTATATCTTGTAAGTATTAGTTATTATATTGGTTTCTCTCCATATGCCTTCTTCAGGCTTTTACGTGTTTGCCCCTCTCCCCTTTTTCCCCATCATTTCATAGATTTCCTCCCTTTTCGAGTTCCTTCATTGAGACCCCCCGTCGAGTGTTGTCCGCAGCCTAATGCTCTACTGTATCGCATTTGCACGAGGGCTGATACCGACGACTTTATTTTTACTGAGTTCTTACTGTATAAGGATACATTAGAAACTCAGAAAAACTGCCTCCCGCTCAGCAGTTGGCGCGCAAACTAGTGCCCGGCTGAACGGTCACCCATCCAAGTTATGGCCGCAAATAATGCTGCTTAACTCCGGGGACCGCTGAAGCCACATACCGACCGCGCGTCCACTGCTGTCGGTTGTGAGCATTAGTGTATTCAGTCAGTTCAAGGAATTATTCAGTTAAATATAAAAAATATCGTTCGTTAAATGAGATCGAAACATTTTGTTAAATTAATTCTTCAATCTCTCGACGGCCGGTGACCGCCAGATTTGGTTGAGTCAACAAAACTTTTAACACTTCAATCATTTTCTTTTCTCACTGTACTTATATTACGACACCGAAAATAGGATGCAAGGAGATCCTCCGAGTAGATGCTTACTGATTGATTTTTATCTTTCGCACAGTCGCCTATACGTAAAAGTGTATTGATTTTATTTTTGGCTTCCTCATTTAGTGTCGACTCACTGGTGAAGAAATAATATTTGTGCTGTAACGCAGGCGTTGAGTGAGAGTGTGAGAGGATGAACAGATACGCTACATACAACCATGCAAGCGCATCATTAAGAGAGCCGGTTTTCGGTCGGATATATATATGAGCTCGATCCCGTCCGTAAGCCTTCAGTGTCGTCGATTTCGAGATAGTAACAGCAACAGCCGGAGCAAAATGGAGTATTGGGTGGGAAAAGTCGCAATTGTTACTGGTGCGAGTTCCGGAATTGGAGCAGAAACGGCCGAGGTTTTAGTTCGTTCCGGTGTCAAGGTCGTTGGCGTGGCAAGAAGAATTGAGAATATTCGTCAATTAGCAGAAAAACTCAAGGACCAGAAGGGTAAACTTTATCCTATTGCGTGCGACCTCCAGAAGGAAGATGATATACTCAAAGTCTTCAAGTGGGTTGAGAGTGAACTCAGTGGTGTTGATATTCTGATCAACAACGCTGGTTTTCTTAGTGGCGACCGGATTATAGGTGAGTCCCTGTGGGGTATCGTACTCCTTGTACTCGTTTATGATGAGGGCTTCATGACAATGTAAAATATCTATGAATGCCACATTGTTACAAATGCGGTGATAAAATTGACACCAGTACAGTGTCTATATAAGCCCACACTAGTTACAGCGCTAACGAGAAGTGTAAATCAAATAGTGTTAAATGATAATGATACTGATATGACACTACTATTAATACCTTAGTGGTGTCAGTTTTTTAAACTCCAGAATTGGTGTTAAGTTTTGTATTCCTACTCTAGCGCTCAGTATTTGCACATTTTCTTTTAAGACCCTGTTAAATCAAATTTACGATAACAATTTTGTTTAAATATAATTTAATTGATATTATATTATACTTAAGTATAATATACATTTTACGACGATTCACATGTGAAATTATTTATATTTTAATACACTTGACCTCGAAATTTTATATTCTTCATAATTACATCGAGAACGGATAATATGTACACGGGTACGTTAGAGAATATCTACACACACATAATCGGATTTCGATCTCAAACTGTTTATGAATATGAAATGAATGAATTCAGTATCCGCACACGAACAACGAAACAGAACCGAAATGGTCAACGCAAAACGGCGATCTTCCAGATTACGATCAACTGATATCCTACGACGTACAAGTTTTTGATACTAAGCAGTGTTCGTTCGAGTCGTGCTCGTGTTAAGGTAGTTATGTCGAGAGGCAGTGGTGGGGATAGTAGCTCGTAGGCGCAGTGGTGCACGGAGTGTGGGGCAGGCACCGTCCTGCTATCGGCCCATGTTAAACACTAAATTTTTTGTAACGAGTGCATGAATAGTGGTGGATTGGGTGGTAGTTTTGAGGGAAGAACAGTGAAAAGTGACACACCGAAAGGACGGAAGTGAAAGAAACGCGAGCTATACTCGCGCCGATCGATTGTTTTAACACTGCCATAAAACTAGCCACTTTCGGCCCGAAAAACTACCATCGAAAGCACCGGTGTTCATGTACATGCTACAAAATAGTATATTACGCCACTAGGCAGCGAAAGTAGACTATGTCCAACCGCGTGTAAGAGTCCGACCCGAGCCGAAGACGAGGGTAGTAATCCTCCTAATCTATAATACTAGTATACGCCACTCCCGAGTGGCGTATACTATTTTTCACCATATCTGCAGTGGAAAGTTAGAATTACGTAAAACCCCTAGGACGCGAATTCGAACTTTCCGCGCAGGTATGGTGAAAAATGTTATACGGTCGTTTTTTTTTCTTGATTTACCATGGAAAACTGAAAAAACAACCGAATAACATTTTTAGGGTGGTTGTTTTCGCATTACGATCGATTTCCAGTTATTTTTTTTTTTTTGTAAAATAAAACAACTGTAACAAAAAAACAATTGTGGCATGTACGCACCTTGCTTTCAACACTCGTGTCTTCGTCAAATGCCCCGTGAACCGTATGTTTCGCTAGCTCAATAGAATTGTTATTTACTGACAAATAAAGTGCATGCCAAAGAATAAATATCACTTGAGTTACAACTAGACTATATCACCTTACCCAAAAGCTATCAATAGAACAACGAGAAAAATTACAACCACTATGCATACATCGCGTACCTCACATTACACCCAAACATAAATTTTCCACTCACTCTATTTATCGAATTATTGAAAGAATGTACACCGAGAATCAAGGATAATGCACCTCTCTACATACGACGCTAAACAATTTGTTTCTACCGCAATAATCAAATAACCAAGTGTACCACGGAAAACTCTGGGCTGAAGGACTTCGGTCGATGGCCTGTTGGCAGACCACATTGTAAAAAAGTGTATCATGCACGATTTATCATTTGTGTATCTCTGATCTGCGTGTGATAATTCTCGAGTACAAGATGAATTCTACAGTTGTAGACTGTTCCAGTACGCGCTATACTAAGAATCTCGATTTTCAGAACTTAATTTTTTTTTCTTGTCATCCGTGACTTGCGCTGATTTTTCAGGAACACAAGGTTTAATATTTGAACAAAAACATATTCCAGAATTAAGTTCTTGAGTTTGGAATTCTTGTGTGACTACCTTAACACGATGTGCTACATATTGTCTGTCTTTCTTAGATTGTCACAAGTGCAAGGGAGATAGCTGACTCTTCCCGAAGTGTTATTCTTCGCCACGGTTGATCTTTCGAATAAAGGTCCAGAAGGACCGACTACAGAGAATTATGACGCAGTCAGTACTTGTCGTTTTTTCCCTGCAAATCTGTTGTGGTCAAGAATAACGCTTTACAAATTTTATTACCAACCGAGCATATCATCACTGTAGGACGTTAAATGAAAAAAAAAAAAACTAACATCGGTGTTTAAGGATGAAGTTAACACCAGAATAGTTTCAACGAAATCGTTCGTGTCAATTTCACATGACAAAAGGTGTCAATATTGACACTATAATGGACAACACCATTACAAAGTTAACACTAGCCGGGTCTTACACGGTAGATTTCTAACAGTGCAGAAAGACAGAACTAAGCTTCCTATCGAAAATTGCTTTGTCACGGGTTATTTGGTGAATATGATACGAGTTGTTGTGTGACTTGATTGTATCGAACCACTATTATCAATATGAATCTGAAAATTGTTGACCATGATGGGTTGAGGATTGGTCTGCGAATTAACCATGAGGTGCATGCATAGAAAAAAAATTGGTGTTCTAGATTCGTCCAAGATTAGTTAATTATAAAACGCCAGTTTAAAATAAAATTTTGAAAAGCGCATAAGGTTCAAGTGGTGAATAAAAAGTCAAAGCAAAGTCAATGGTTTCTGTCAAAGCGTCTACCCTCTGAACAAAAAGTAACATTGAAGTTGTCGTTACGTTACAATTTTCTGTTCGGGAATATATCGGTAGCTCAATAATTAAGGGTTAGCCATAAAATTTACATTAAAAAATAAAAAAATGTGATGTAACGGCAATATAGATGACATGTATCCAGTAAATACCAAGTAATCACTGGGTAGATGCAGTTTCTATTTCGCACTTAAAAAAATGTTAATAAATCTATAATCCACGCAAAGAAAACTCTTGGGTATTGTAGTTATCAGAAAAGTTTGCCGTGAAATATAATCAAAGCAATTTATTTGTTTTGATAAGATACGAAAGCTTGAGACTCGCAATTCTCCGTTTTATCTCCCACACATCAATAAAAAGAATTGGTAATACCAACTGAATCTGCGATTACGGGTGGCGGAACAAATATTTGGTTAATTCGAAGAAATATTTGTTTCACCACCCGTAACCGCAGATTCGGTTGGTATTACCTATTCTTCTTATCGGTGCAAATATTGATAAATGACACTACAGATATATTCGTTTACCTAATTCTATATTCATTTATTATTTTAGAAAGTTCATCGGAAGTTTTTCGAAACATTCTCGACGTAAACGTCCTGGCTTTTGCGATTTGCTCGAGGGAAGCCGTTAAGTCAATGAGGAAACGCAACGTTCGCGGTCACATCATCGTCGTAAACAGGTAAAGCAAGTACATGGATATGCACACATATATCAGGCATTTTAAGTCAAAAGAAAACGGAAAATTATTCATCCATGTATTTAAAAAAATCACCAAAATGGACAATGAAAAAAAATCTCAACTCCCTAATAACTATGTCTTTCCAATGATTTTTATACGTCGCTGCTCTATGATACAATGTTTTATTTATTTTTGTTCTTTCGCGACACTTTTCAACCGCCTCATGTATTAATTCAACAAATCATATCCTCATACACTCTACACTCTATATCATTATAGGATATCCTGAACATTAATTATTACTTATTGTAATTATAAAAAAGCTAAGGATATGCTAAAAGTAGAAATTGAGTTACAACATTGTATTTTTTTTAATGTGTAAACCTCTTGTTTGCTTTTTAGTGTTGTCGGCCACAACGCAGACATTGTCCGACAACCGTTAAATATCTATAGCGCTAGCAAATACGCCGTCACCGGTATGACAGCCTCGCTTCGTATCGAACTGGCTAGCGTAGGAGCATCAATTAAAGTGACGAGTGTAAGTCCAGGATTGGTCTCCACTGAAATGCCCGAAAAAGCGGGGGTTCCAAAAGAGATTGCTGAGGCGGTCGGTATTAAGGCCAAAGACGTTGCAGATGCAATCATGTTTTCTCTGGCTACACCTCCCAATGTTGTGGTCAAAGAATTGACCATTGAGTCTCTGGCAAGAATCAGCCCGTAACAAGAGCAAGAAAAATGAATAAAATAGAAGAGTTTGTGTTAATAATGAAAACAATAAATAAGACTCTATGTGGATTTTTTTGTCACAAATTTTTTCGTGTAATACATTTAACATATCTTATATATACCATAAAAATGGTTTCACAAGATTAAACCTACACGGGCAACATTTTTATTAAATGCACGGAACTTGGTTTTTGATTAAATTGAAGCGTGGCGTTGTAATATTCTACTTGTAAAAGACTAATCGACTTATTGGACTTGGTAAAGTGGAATGTGTCTATCAGGATAGGAGGATAGTCTCCTACTACTTCTAAGATTTCCCTCCTTATTTCCTTACGTGATCGGATAACGCAATGACGATGGTAATTCCATTTTCCTAGACCACTCGTTCTAATAAATTTTCCATGGACCCTAGTGCTCGAAGGTTTTTACATGATATGCAGTAATTTCCTACCGTGACAACGTGTATTGTGATGTAGTAAGATCGGTCATTATTAATTATGCGAACTACGAAAAGCGAACCAGGCTACAGGACCGCGGTTTTGGGAGGGAGTAAGGCGCGGTAGAGATGATAGCACTGAAGAAAACGCTTATTAAGAGAAAAGGTTACAATGCGCGGAGTTTCGTCGGCTTAATGGCTACCGAAGGATTCACGAGACGTGCTGTTGTACAGAAAAAGGACGTGAGAAATATGAAGATAGTGCGGACCGAATTCTGAGTGATTGGGAAAATCCTTGAAAACGCGGATATCATGTAGGGGAAAAGATATCAGTGGAAGGTAAATAGAAAGGAGACTGTCAAATCCACGTATCGGGATAAGTCGATACGCTGAGGACACAAGGTGATGGAATTTCGAAAGTAATAAGGATAGATAGATGTATATATTTTGCTGAGACAATGTCTGTACAAAAAGTCGGAGTTGCCTGGGAGCGCTGTTTTTTTCGTTTTTCTTCGTTTCTTATCCGCTATTACAGAGAATTATATATTAACTATTTAACTTCTAATCAGTTACTCACATAAATTAACATACTGAGCAAGATTATACTTTATTCGTTTATTATAAAAGACCCAAGTTTTGCTGCATTAATCACATAGGTATACATCGTTCAGTTCTTTGATGCTTTTCGGGCACAGCAGGGTTGCTATCTTGTCTTTTCCTTCGATAAAATCAGGAGTTTGGTATTTGTCTATGTAGTGGACTCGCAGAGAGGCGTATAGCGGGCACCTGAGCAAAAAATGAGCTATATCCTCGTTTTCCCTGAGGTTACATATAGAACGTTGATCTGATCCTTCCATAATATAGGTAACGCCTTCATGGAAGATTTTCATTCGTAATTTGTTACTTAATCGGAGTTCCGCTAATACCCTCGTTTTTCCAATGGGTATCCACCAGTTTAAATATTCTTCTCGGTCATTAAAGGTACTAATGCAACGGTACATCGGGTTGTACGCTGAGTAAAGTACTCGGTTTATATTTCCGCTTCTGCAATTATTTGAGTGTTTTTCTAAAAGGTTTTTCTCTTTTTCAGCGATGGTTTCTCGACCCCCCCTGCTGTGCATTCTATAGTTAGTTTTCACCAAGACTAGCCAACCACTGTCTCAGCTGGGAAGCCCAGTTTCGTTCATAGTTAGAGTTATTTGCTCGGTCCCTTTCGTATAACTTGCGGAGGCATTGCTTAGGGAGTCTACTCTCATTCATTTTAAGAATCTTGATCCACCACGTTAGAGTTCTTTCAAGGACGTCTTTGCTTGTCCGTACTAGTCCGAATCCCTGCCAAATAAAGTGATTTGGTGTATTTCACTAAGCGATTAATTGATGTGTAATTCTAAGACGTGGTTATTATGTTGTACCATGATAAAATTAACGATTAATAGTATTATTACATCGGCGATATTTCATTTCACCCCGCATTTTAGTATTTTATAATACTAATAGCATCCAAAGACACAAAAACAATCCAACAGACATTCTTCGTACTTTGTTCCAAGTCCATTCGAACAGTTTCCTTCGTCATCGAAACCAATGATGGAACAGCACGCACTGCGGAAAAAAGAGTGACAATCTCGTCGGGCAAATTAGTCGATGACTTGAAGGAATTCAGGTCGAAATAACCACACGACCTTTGAGCCATTAAATCAATTTTTTTGGCACCTATTACTTCCGGATGTTGTGCCTTAACTGAAAAATTCAGTCCAGTAAACTCCGAAATTACCCAACGAACCATAGCGTATACTGTACAAGTATAATAGCAGATTATATAAATTGAAATACCGCGAATGGTTGAGCTTATTTCACGTTCAACTTCAACGATCTGGATGATTTTCATGAACCAACCTTATAAGAATTATTTAAAAAACTAGGAGGCTGGTTCAACCTCTTAAAACAATTTACTCAGACGCAACTGAGTACTGGTTCACATTCGTTGTTTTTTCGATTCAATGTCGTGTGTGATAACTGATTTTGATAATTATGGAAACTTTGGTGTAGTTTAATATCTTGGATAGACGATCGCTTAGTCGCGCACTGGTGTGCGCTTCGGCTGCTGAACGAGAGGCATTATTCCAGAGTTTCCAATGTATTTTCATACAATAGAAACTCAGTGAAAATGAATGTACTGGCCAGGTTTTCCGCAGTTTCCTGAGCCCTCGTGCAAATGTGATACGGTAGTAGATTAGAATGAGTTGTTGTGGACAATATTGTAGAAGGGTCTCTATGTAAAAACGGGGGAAGGGGAGAGGAGCTACGTAAAAGCTTGAATAAGACATAGGGAATAATTATCCCTAGTGGATTGAACAACGGTGAAAACAACCGTTAGAAATCACGAAAAAACCCGCTTTTCTCGACCAGGTCGGAATGAGTCACAAAAGTCTTTTGAAACAGATCGAAAACCCAATCAAGCTTCCAAGTTCCGTAGCTTGCGAATAGGTTGGTCCGCGGGTTGGTGAATACACAAGTTCAACCGGAATATCAACAGTCGCAAGAAGCATCGCTCGGTTGGTCTCAGGTTTGTGCAGGGTTCTGCGAATCGCAATCCAACCGGCGCAAGAAGCAACGATCGGTTGGTCCCTGAATTGTGCAAAACCAGGTCCAACCGGAATTCCAACCGTCACAAGCAGCAGCCATCGGTTGGTCTCGAATTTGTGTAAACCCAGATATAATAGGAATTTCAGCGGTCGAAAGAAGCACCGACCGGTTATACAACGGTGATCAGTGGGTTATACAAACCCAGGTCCAACCAGGTTTTCTAGCAGTTCAAGCGTCACTTAAAATTGCGTCACATTTTTTTTTGATCAAGATGGTCCGCCTTGGAACTCTTTCATTTGCTAGGGTACAAGCCTAACAAACAACCCAGTCGCACCTGCGGGCGCCGGGTTATTTGTTGGGGGGCTCCGCCCCCCAAATCGCTCTTCGGGACATTTTAAAAATTCGCGCTCCGTATGGTCCGGCCGTGGCGTTCACATTCCGTATAGCTCCGGACGCCGCGCTTCACGTTCTGTATAGTTTGACTGTCGTGTTTCGGTCTCCGTATGGTTAGGACGTCGCATTTCGCGTTCCATTAACGGGCATTGCGCTTCGCGTTTTATATGGTTTCAACGACGCGTTTTACACCTCATATGATTTACATGTCGCGCTTTGGATTATCACGTTAACCAATATCGTTTTTAAAATAATTATCAATAGAGTTTTCATGAAGAGTAAGTATTGAGATTATAAGTATTATCATTCCCACACCACTTTAAAGTAGATAATATAACGCATTTTTGTTTTACTATTGGATATATGATAAATCGAAGGAAAGTTGTGTTCCCAGTAAGCCTAATAAACTTATATTACTGGCGCAAAATGCTGCCTCTGGCGCTGAGCAGCCCTTAGTGTGTACATGAAGTGATGTTGAATAGGCGCGAACTTGCTGCCACTGACACGTTTGCGTTTCCCCTTGATATTTAAGATCAAGAGTATTCAATATTTATAATAATTTATGCATTTTCTAATTGTTTAATGTGTAACTTTTTCATTTTTGCTTTTAATTCTTATTGTTTCACATTATTAAAATATTTCATAGTTCTCGATACTATGTATTTTTTTGGAAATACAAATTGTGAAATATTCTATTATTGAGTTTGCTACGCGGTTATTAGTGAAGCGGATTCTTTCATAGAAATTGAACTTTTTTTTGTAATTCTCGTGCTTCACCGTCGTTGTCGGCAAGATCGGTCACAGTCGGTAAGGGACGTAAATATAGTTGGTTCGGGATGCTGCTGTGTCACTTTTTGACAGGCGACAATTTAGAAACGATAATAGACAAAAAAATAACAAATACGAGTGCCAGTGTAAATTAACAAATAAAATAATTCATAAAAATATACGTGTCGAACAAAATTTTGTAAATTAGATAAATCTGAGTGATAAATATGCTTTACGAATGTTGTGTTTGGGTTATGTCAACTTATTCTCAAAGTTTGTATAATATTCATGAATTGTTATTTCAATTGAAGTATACAAATTAATTTAATGAATGAAACAGGGAAGAAACAAGCTAAGGAATCAATTGTTTTGGTTTTATATAATGTATAATATGTAGTGTGATATGATTTTTTAGGACAAACAATATTTTTATTGTCATAAGTACTAAATTAATAAAAATTAAATATCTGTTTTTTACCTTGTTAGATAATCACTACTTTAGAATCCTCCAAAAGCAAAATAAATACAAACGTATTGGCACCTAGGTAAAATATGTGTACGCTGCGAATCTTGCTCAAATTTATCATTTTGGTGAAAAGTTAGCAAGCCGTATACATATGCGTACTCGAAAAGGATAATTTTTTTAGGTGAATGCCAATATAAATAAACAGAAAAATTATTAAAATATCTGTGCATACTTCTCATTGTGAAAATAAGGAATGTTCCAAATTTTAGCTCGTTCGGTCCATTCGGACTAAAGTTACCATGTAATACGGACGTCCGGGTAACAAAAAATCTGATTTTCATGAGAAAATTCAATAATGAAAAAATCTATATTCTGATATACCAAGAATATGTATTTCACTGTGCTTAAAAAATGTGCTGTAGAAAAAATAGATTCATTGAAATTAAATTAACATTAACCTATAAAAAGGTAATTAGGTTCGGTGGAACGCGGGTTTAATAGGCACTTTTGTGCGTTTTATCGAAACGTGAGTGCCTAAAAAATCGAGTTTATGAAATCTACTCTGAATAAGAATGCAAAATACAACCGTGCACATTTCTTTTTCATCATATTTTGCTCTTTACGAAGCTTTCTCGGTCGAACGTCATGGATAGCGAGCCGAGAAATAAAACGAAGACAGTGCTTGCGATCTTTTATAACGTCAACTTTCTAGAAGAGAGATTTTGAGAAAGATATATTTTTTTTAATCGCTTGTGCATTTTTTAAATTCAAATTGTGCAAATTGTGAGATACGGAGTACAATTTAGTTCACGTATATCATGGAGCACCGTTTAAGTAGGACTATGATGTAAATCAGTAGTGCGGTATACTTTTTATACGAATCAAACTTTTTTTTCAAATTCTCGCGTTTCATCGTCGTTGTCGGTAAGATCGGTCGTCGTCGGTAAGAATCCTAATTACAGATTTCTCGAGATGCTGCAGAGTCTTATTTGGCAAGTGACGATTTATAAACGATAACAGACAAAAAATAACAAATGCGCGTGCGAGTGTAAATTATTAAACAAAATAATTGTAAGAAAATATACATGTTGAACATAACTGTGTAAATTAGATAAATGTAAGTGATAAATATAGTTATGAGTATTGAGTTTAAGTTATGTTGATTGATTTTTCATGTGACATATTATTTATGAATTATAATTTTTATTGAAGTGTACAAATTCATTCAAGAAATTAAATGATAAAGAAAAAAAGCAGGGGAATCAAGTGTTTTTATTCCATGTGCTGTATAATATGTAATGTGATGTAATTTTTTTAAGACAAACAGAATTTTTATTGTCATGAGTATTAAATGAATAAGATAAAATATATGCTTTTATCGTGGTAGGTAATCACCACTTTAGAATTCTCTAAAGAAAAATGGAAAAAAAAAGTATTTGTACTAAGGTAAAATATGAGTCGGCTGTGAATCTTGGTCAAATTTATTAATTTGGTGGAAAGTTAGTAAACCGTATACATATGCGTACCTGAAAAGGATAATTTTTAAGGTAAATGCCAATATAAACAAAAAGGAAAATTACAATAGTATTTGTGCATACTTCCTAATGTGGAAATAGAAAATGTAAGGAATTTCCGCTCGCTCTGTCCATTTTGACCAAAGTTACTATGTAATACGGACGTCCGGGTAACATAAAATCTGTTGTTCATTACAAAAATTATTTTCTAATAGAAAATCTATAATCTTTCACACCAAAAATATGTATTTCATTGTGTTTGAGAAATGTGCAGTGAAAAAAAATGGATTTATTAAATTTAAATTCAGTTTGACGTACAAAAAGTGATTCAGGTCCAGTGGAACGCGGGTTTAATAAGCACTTCTGTGCGTTTTTCTAAAACGTGAGTGCCTAAAAACATATGGTATTAACGACAGTAAAAATGACTCACACCGATACATGGGCGTGCTACGTCTTACGATAGCCTGTATTTATACACGGAACGGTGAAGAATCAATTACGGGAAATGTTTCGGCTCATTCGCCATTAGCGAGTTAACTTTGGATTCAGCTGCGATGGCGATGATGGAAAGGTGGACGCCATGTTTTTTGCCTCGCGGAAATTATGCCTAGTCTCGCTAGATGGCGAATGACCCGACATGTTCCTCGCAAGTGATTATTCGCAATTGCATGTATAAGTACAGGTTGTCGTAAGAAGTCGTACGCACAACTGGACGTCGTTCTGCTATTCAGTACCTTAGCGTACAATACACGCTAGGGTACAGTAAAATACCCAGCAGAACCGCGATCTTAGTCGTGATTTCGACCATGATTATTGAAAGAAATCACCGCACCACGAATTTCAGAACCATGTAAGTGTCGCTTGAATTGCTAGTAATCCTGGTTCGACCTGAGTTTGCACAATCGAGAGACCAAGCAGTCTCCCCTCTTACACCAGTCAATATTCCGTATGGTACAACTCTGCAGACCAACCTATACGCAAGCCACGAGCATTTGAAACCTCGGGTGGTTTATTGGGTGGTCTCATAAGAATTATGGGTTGGTCTTGTGGCTCATTCTAACCGGGTTAGAAATATTGTTGTTTTATGTCGGCCGATATGTTAGGGACTTGCCTATAATTATTTACATAATCACACTACCAAACATGTTGAGCGAAGCAGAACTACACTTGAGTGAAAGAATTTGTGTTGGCTGTAACGTTATAAATAATCTGCACGAAACCAAAAAAGTAGTTATGAAAACATTGCGGTAGTTGTCGCAACTACAGAAGATGTTCGAATCGAAGAACCTCGGTAATCTAGTGATGATGCTGAGTCAACCTTCTTACTCGCTTTGCCGTATCCAACCTCCCGAACAGGTTGAACCAACCCAAGTTCTGTTGGCTCCATTCTTTTTTTCAGTATGTTCACTAAAATGAGCCGTTTTCCTCCCTAGGGATTACTGAAATTTTATTGTGCATGCATAGGAGTTAGAGGTTAAATATGAACGTTTTTGCACCTGTATGATGCGAACGAAATGCAGTTAGATGGTTTCAATGAAGACGGGAATAAAACTTTCCGTTGAATTATTAGTGATACAAAATTGGAATTTACGAACTGTTAAATTAAAAGAAAAATTAAGTTGTGAATTTGTCAAGTTCACGGATAAGAATTTTTTCGGCTTAGGCTTATAGCGGAGGCTTCGTTTTCATGAAATGTTATTTTCACTAGATATTAATATCACTATGCTTGAAATTGTGAAAAACGTCGGGAAAAATTCAAGTTCAACTCATTTTCATGGTGACCTATAAATTTATTTATAGTTGAAATATATATATATATTTTTTTTCTGTAAAGCGAGGTAAGTACGCTTAATGCCTCTATTGACGACTTGCATATTTTTTCACCCGTTCACTGATGACCAAGCATTATTAGTATTACATTTGAGCCAAATTGACGAAGCAGTTTGAAACTTATGCCTTTTTCCAAAATATGTACTCATTTGCTTTCATCCTTATAACTGCAGCATAGCTTAACGTATTGCATTAAAAATTTGCGTAGGATCGGAGCAGATACGTCTTGGCTATTGAACTTTATTTCATTAGAATCTTGAGACTAGTTCTGGTTGTAGGAGTGTCAACTTAAACAAAAAAATAAACAACGGCGTAAGCCTGTAAAGTTCAAAGTTCAGGTTCAAGATCAAAAAGTTTCTATATAAATTTTTGAATAAAAAATTATGTTAAAGCACAAATATTAAATTTCTATTATCCTTACCTTACCTTTCGTTAGCCTCTAAAAATTCTCCAAGTCCAAGTTCGAGTTAGAAGGTCATATCACTCCGATGGCTTATTACAGGGACTAATGAGTCGTGACGAACAAACTTATATATGCTTTTTCATAAAAGAGGTGAAAATTATACGGCCGAGTCACTATTAAGAGAATTAGATTTGTGCTGTGTCACTCTGTTGTTGAGTAGGAGTGTGAGAAATTTAATTGTTGTACTCTGTGTAACCGTGCGAGAATAGTAAGTCTTTAAGTGAAGTGGCCTTCGCTTGGGCCTATATATAAGATCACATCCCGTTCGTAAGCCTATTAGTGTAGGTTTCAAGAAAGTGGCAAGAACAGCAAGAACGGAATGGAGCATTGGGTAGGAAAAGTATCAGTTGTGACTGGTGCGAGTTCAGGAATCGGAGCAGAGACTGCTGAAGCTTTAGTTCGTGCTGGTGTTAAGGTCGTTGGTCTTGCGAGAAGAATTGAGAAAATTCTTCAATTGGCAGGCAAACTCAAGGACCAAAAGGGAGAACTTTATCCCATCGCGTGTGATGTCCAGAAGGAAAATGATTTACTGAAGGCCTTTGAGTGGGTTGAGAGTGAACTCGGTGGTGTCGATATTCTGATTAACAATGCTGGTGTTCTCAGCTACGACCCCATTATCGGTAAGTCCCTTTGGGATATCTCGTAGCGTTCGTTTATGATCTCGGCTTTAAGATCATCTTAAAAGGTGTTAAAAACAAGAGAGAGAGAGAGAGAGAGAGAGAGAGAGAAAGAGAGAGAGAAAAGTATACATTTAGCTTATACCTACTTCGGAAGGCCCGCATCCTCCTACTCTGTACATTTTATTTCTTATATTTTCACTTCCAAATTCACGTTCACTTCCTTACCATACACTCTACATCTTTCGTCTACTGCATAGATTTACTTCCATTTTCCCTTCACATTTTATCCCTTACGTACATTTTAAGCATTTTCACATTTTCGGCGTTTTTAATTTGTGCTACTCGCGCGTTGAACATGTTGACCTCTTTTTGGGTCGCTTTCGATTTCTCGGCCGTTGCAGTTCTCATCCGTTTCATGACTAACGCATCTTTATTCCTCGTGTTGTAGCTATGTGCCTCTCCCGTTATTTCCACAAGCTCATTCTCGTATTCTGGCGCCAGTGTGTTTTTAATTTTTAATTTTAGGATACATACATTTATTTTTTATATTTTCTTCACATTTATAACATCGAGGACATACAGCATAGCCTTAACCAGGGTGTACATGACTAGTGTCAGAATCACGCGCATCGCTCGTGTTGTGTTCGTTGGAGTGACGTCATGCTCTCCTCGCTACAGCTTAGCATTACTGAACTGCAATATTTCAAATGTGGCATCATTACTGTTTTATATACCGTTACTGTTGTCTCTAAACTTAAGTACCTTTTCATCCGATTTAGGAACCCAATTTTCTTTTCGATTTTCTAAACTTAAATGCCCCATATAAATCTAAATACATTTTTTTTGTCGGTCATACGGTTCGAGACATTTTCCTTTTTGATAAATGTATGAACGATTAAACTGTCCCATAATAGAGCCGTTTGAATAAAAAAAATTAAAAATCCTCATATCTCATCCGATTTCTATTTTATCGTATTGAAATTTCGCTAAGTTTTTATAATAATGAAAGACGATATTTAGAATTTTTTGAAGAACAAAACACTTTCATGGCTGAATTTCGGTGAAATCGCTCGTATCCCGCGCAAAAAAAGTATTAAAAGAGGATTAAAAAAGTATACAAAAAGTATTTTGAAAAAAGTATTAAGAGTCTCGCGTATTGGACTTTTTAATAATCAGTTTAATACTTTGTTTCGAGACTTGAGTATTAAAAAAAGTATTAAATGGTATTAATCATTGAAAAAAGTGTTAAAATCGTCGGAAAAAATACGTTTTAATACTGTTCTTAATACCTGGTGATGTTCTTTTTAATACTCAAATCACAGAAAAACATATTAAATTGAGTATTAAAATCGTCATTAAAAAATACGATCTAATACTAGTTTTAATACACATTTGATACTTTTTTAAATACTTGAATCTCTGACCGAAAGTATCAACTGAGTATTAAATTCTTTTCTAATAATACGATTTAAAACTTTTTTTTTTGATACTTAATACTGTTTAATACTTTTTTTAATACTCAAGTCTCGAGAAAAAAGTATTAAACTGAGTATTAAAAAGTCCAATACGCGAGGCTCTTAATACTTTTTTAAAACCATTTTAATACTTTTTTTTTGCGCAGGATGTTTTTCATTTTTCTAAAAAATAGTTACATTATACAAACTGCCATCTATCTTGGTAAGACCACTGTAAAAAATTGTATAACATTTCTCAAGGACATAAAAAAACTATTCATCATACAATTCAGTTTTATTTGTGATTATTATCATCATTGTTACTATTTAACAATGAAATCCTTATCAAAACATTGAATCATTTTTTAAATCTATTATACACAACCGAAAATCTCGGCTTGTACCATAACATTGAGTCTCGTAAAAGGAAAGCACTGTTTAGATTTTTATAAGGTGTGGCATCATAAATTTTAATATTCTCCATTTGCAAAAATTTGTTATAAATCGTGTGGGAGTGTGAATTCTCCTCGTAATCTCTTACAAAAATTCGAACGGTGTTGTCTTTATATGACGCTCGATATTATAGCATAAACCAAGATTTTTAAATGTGTATAGTAGGAATAACATATTATTAAACATTTTGTTAAGCATTCTGTTGTCAAATAATAATAATAAGAAATCACGTACGAAATCACATAGAAAATAAATTATATGAAGGGTACTTTTCACGTGCCCTTGACCGATATCACACCAATTTTGACAGCGTTCGTACCAAGGAATATGGCAGTTTGCCTTATGTAACCGTTTTTTTTTAAATATAAGAAATCTGCTTACGCAACATTCTGCTGTCGGTATTTCTTTTTAAAATAGTTAACATTAGAAATTGAATATTTAAACTCTATTGTTAAGTTCATACACCGAAAAAAACTATCATTACATTATTATTTTGAATAATAAAAAAGAAGAACTATCGTTGAATTGATACACCAATGATTGGCATTAGAAAACTATGGTCACTTTACTACGTTTAATGGGAAAAAAATTAACTTAATTTACTTTGCTACCGAGGACAGTAAATAATGAAAACTGTTGGTTCGCTGCTATCGTGAGTAGTAAAGAACAAAAAATGTTGTTACCGTATTGCCGAGAGCGGTAAATAACCGAAATTACCATTACTTCATTTCCGAAATAATTGTGATTCTTAAAGTGGTCAATTAATTATATAGTTAATTACGCTTATTTCTAATTAAAATCTAGTGTTTATTGGTTCAAGAAAATATTTTACAAGTCGCGAACGTTCCATAAAAACGATATTAAAGTGGTTGAAATCAAACGTTTCGAAATCCGGTAAGTTTTTATTGTGACGGCAGTAACGAAAAAGATCTAATCAGGCAGATCGATCTTTTGACCCAGAAATTGATGATTGATGTATTCTGAAGTTATGATTCACAGCCGAAAAAAACCATTAAGGTCGTGTAAATAATATTGCAGATCATCTCAACGTTCCGATCTAGTGAACATAAAATAATATTAATGTTGTTATCTTCCATTTTCCGAATAATATTCATTAGATATATGATCGTTACTAGTTACAACTGAACGATTTTAGTTGTAATAAGCCGAGCCAATTTATTTCGGTACCAAACAGACAATATTTAAATTTAATATTCGAGTTAACTATCGCTTCGAATCAAATGTTTATGATACTCGAATCAGAGATACCGTTGGTGTATATAGATCAGCCAGTAGGTGTGTTCCGTGCGAAGGAAATGCGCATTCAAATAAAAATATATACTCATTTCAAACAAAATACTAATAGGATCATTGAACTATATTAAAATCTCATAAATCATTCTCTCGAGTCCAAGGTTTCTTGAGACAGTATAATTGTCGGATAGAAAAATGGAATATAACGACAACATTGCTGTTACTTTGTTTTCACTTGGTATATGAATTTTCCCTATGGCAGTTACAATAAAAAATGTAAATTAATTTGTAATCCAGAAATCCATGAAATTGTGAAGTATTATTCTGATAACGAAAGCGTGCCGTGAGTTACTAACAAAGCAATAAATAATTCCAATAATATCATTTGACAAGCAACAAAAGTAAGAGATTGGAAATACTCCTTTCTTATCTTCCACAAATATTTATAGCCAACGGTACATTCGGGCAATTGATTCTACCTTCATTTATCTTTTCAGAAAGTTCATCAGAAACTTTTCGAAATATTCTTGACGTAAACGTTCTAGCATTTGCGATCTGCACGAGAGAGGCCGTTAAGTCGATGAGAAAACGTAACGTTCGCGGTCACATAGTCGTCACAAACAGGTAAAACAATTACATGCACATGCACCAAAATTTTCGGATCATCTAAGCAATACATTTTGCTTTCAGGATAACTTGCCAATTTTAAATAATATATATATAAGCTTTTAATAAAAAGTAAACAAAAATGAATGTATCTATTATGTATCGTAAAATACCACAAAACTCAAAACAACGAAAAAAATAATCCCGAGTCTTGTCTTTTTCAAATTAATTTTTACAAGGCTTCGTATGATATTGGTTATGGTTCATTCATTTTTTCTCTTGCGACACTTTTCAATCAACTTATGTTTAATTTTTTATGATATGCTTATACATTCTGTAACCAATATGATAGGATATTGTGAAAATTAATTACCGTTTAAATTTAAATAATGAAGAATACAAAGGAGTATTCGTAGTGGAACATTGCTTACAATACTAGATGAAAAGATGAATTTATAAAGGTCTCTTTGCTTTTCAGTGTTATCGGCCACAACGCAGAAATCATTTTACGTCCAGTTAGTCTCTATGGTGCCAGCAAATATGCTGTGACCGGCATGACAGGCTCGCTTCGTAACGAGCTTGCTGCCGTAGGAGCCTTAATTAAGGTGACGAGTATAAGTCCAGGATTAGTCGATACAGAAATGCCCGTAAGTGCGGGATTTTCAAAGGAAATGCTTGCGTCGATGAGCATCACAGCTAAGGACGTTGCAAACGCAATCATGTTCGCTCTTGCCACACCTCCCAATGTTGTAGTCAAAGAATTGACCATCGAACCATTAACAAAAATGGGCGACCCAATGAAACAAGGAAAACCAATTAAATAGAATAGGTGGTGTTAAAAAATATAAAAATAAAGATCTGCGACCCAAGTTTGTTTGCCGAATGTAACTATATTTTAATATCTAATCTGTTTTTGTTTCATCATAATTTCGATCTTAATTTCTTAGTTTAATCTTAGTCTTAATTTCAGTGTTTTTCACCTTTTCAAAGGTATCTCTATAAGGTAGTGTGTAAATTAATTTTGGCTTCCTCATTGAGAAAGCTTCATAAAAAACAAATAATAATGAGGAAGTGATTTGTAATGTTCTACTTTGCAGCTTTATTTGGTCAAGCCATAACTTTTCGAAATAAATATATTGTTACTCAATTTCGAATATTGTTATGATATTTATTCGTATGTCTTGGTTATTTAACTATAACTGTATATTATAAAATATTCATAACCTCAATATCTCATTATCTACAATTGTATCACATTAATAAACAAAGAAGAACTTTGCACATTGCTTCCTTGAATAAAATTTAAAGAGAGCTGTGAAGAGGATATTTGGAAATTTCAAATTTTACTAAATCTACCTCTATGAGGAAGACATTTATTAATAATTTTGGCTTCCTCATAGAGGTAGATTTGTTAAAAATTAAAATTTTAAAATATCTTCTTTACAGCTGTCTTCAAATTTCATATGAGAAGGCAATGTGCGAGGTTTTACTTTGCATCTTTTTTTCCTCTTCAATTATCTATATTGTGTGCATATCTGAGACACCGTTAAAACACCCTCACATCGCATTTGATTAAGTGCAAATTTTTATCTTAATCTCTTAACTTTTATGGAAGTTAGGGCGCTCACGACATTTGTTTGAAAAATAAAAAATTCTATAAAATCTGTATACATTAATACATTCAATAAAAAATTACGTTAATTACAGAGGAGTCAATACTCTAGTTGCGTACTAAATTTAAGCTCGATCCAATGTGCCGTTCGTGAGTTATGGACAATTAAATTGTTTGAGCTGGAACACCCACACACCCACCCACACCCACACACACACACACACACACACACACACACACACACACACACACACACACACACACACACACACACACACACACACACACACATTCTCGAAGTTTTAGGTGATTCTGAGTATGTTGGCATAAAAATCTCGAGAAAAAAATTTCACGAAAACAAAGCTTCCTCTACGAGAAAGCAGAAATGTATTTTTTTTTATTCAAGTAATCAATTCCACTATAAATAAATATAAATTAACCTAATATTTTAGTTGCCATTCTAGCAAAAGAAAACAGTGTTAATCTGAGGCTGGTGGAAAGGAAAATCGAAGAATTTTATGAATATCACAAAAATTGTTACACAACGCTACTCCTAGACCGGCAAAATTCTTATTCCAGACGAACTCAGCTCTCGGTGGAAAGAAACAGTATTGCTATGTACAGATTCCGATTGCATATCGCTGAATTTATGGATTTATTCTTGTATGATTAGTTTGGAGTTGTGATTAGCCGTTTATAGGATGAATATTGGGAAGTGCTTCGGCGAATGACGGCTTCTGGATGATTTGTGTATTTAACGTTTCGCCCTGATCAGGGCCTCTTCATTTGTATGTTGACCGTCATAGCTCAAAGCGTACAATAGATGTCTACCAATCAAATGCCGTACACACAATATAATGAGCTTCATTTTCCTGTCGTGTCTGACCCTGAAACAACAGGAGGAAAAGGAATAAGTCAATGGTAGGCGCACCGGTAATCGTGATGAATATGCAAGCAATTGCTGCTATTCGTTGGATTCAAGACACGCGATGCTTTTTAGTGATAAAGCAGAAGCTCGAAATATACGCGATAATATTTATTTCTGTAGAGAAAAATTATCAGACCTTTGCCAAGGCCCCGATGACATTCCCTAATTCTCTTAGGGACCTTATTTGGAAGCTCATAAGATTTCCTAAATGTTGGTCACGCTTTTGTCTTCAGAACCGTTAAAGGTGAAATGTTAAGAGTCTTCAAAGCCGAAATGATAAGTGCCGTTTCAGGCTGAATGTTGGAGGTACGTTGGGGCTGTCCTTTTACCAAAGTGATAAAGAAATTCAATTCTAAAACGTGTGTTTGGCCTTATTCAACCGAATAATCCTGCATTTGCAATGGCATGTTTCATCTTTCTCTATACGGTGGTACCGATTCATGTCTAAAAAAACATACTTTTATTTTTTTTTCACACTGACGAGGAAGAGCGCCACAGAATGTGCTGGCTTTTTAATGATGTGGTGCTGCCACGTGCTAGTTAATACGGTATCTGAAATAAAAAATTCGAAACGCAAGTGCTGGAAGTACTCATATACACGTTAAAATTATTATAAATAATAAGCGTAATTTGTGAAAGGAGAAAAAAATTATTCAATCATATTTGCAAGCATACATTATTTTAAAAAATGTAGTTGAAATTATAACACAGTGTAGGAAGTTCGTTTACAGAAACGAGTGTAACGTAAAATTAATGTATTATTTTGCCAAATTCAATACGAAAGTCGTATTAATTATATACAGTTTGCTAAATTAATTATAGAACACGTATTATTAATGCACAGTATACTAAATACACTATACGAGCAGTATTTTTAGTAGCAATAAACTTTTTTTTAATATCAAATAAAGCCGGCTGTACCGGCCAGGTTTTCCGCAGTTTCCCTGAGCCGTCGTGCAAATGCGATACCGTAGTGCATTAGAAAGAGTGGCTGCGGATAACACTCCAAAGGGGTCTCGAGGAATGGAATGGGGAATAAAGGGTAGGGGATAGAAAAAGCCAATCGGCGTACTTGGGGAATAACTGTACAATTCTCCTAAATTCGTAAGTAAGTCATGTTTTTGCTTCCTCATCCAGGAAACTTGTACGAAATGTCTGTATGTGTTGTGTGCGTGTGTATGTGCAGATTTTCTTGTACGCACGATAACTGTCGTAATTTTCTACGGATTTTCTCCTAATTCGGCACTCAAGTAGGTTATCATATAACAAAGTTTGGGATTGTATTTGACACGAATCGGTTGAACATTTTTTTTCTTACAGCATTTTCAAATTTTCGAAAAAATCGTTTCCACGCTATAACTTACGCAATTGAAGAGGCACCGGGTTGAAATATTGTATATATATAACCCGTAAAACATTGTGTGTACCAAATTTCGCGAGAATCTGTCGAACCGTTCTGATTTTATTACAATTTTGATTATTTCAAAAATGTCTGCAAATACTATAACTCATGCAAATTCTGAGATATCCGGCTGCAATTGCCAATATGAGTTCACGATTATTCATTTGCAATTAAGATTTTGGTCTAATTAACCGTTGACGCGTCAGAAAATTTCGATTTTGGTGAACAAAAAGAAGAAAAAAGCTTTCACGAAAAAAAAAAAAATTCAAAATTTTCCACAGATTTATCTTAAATTTTCTCTACACTTAGACGATTATTTAAAAAGATATTTGCTACAAATTTGACACCAATTGGTCGAGTAGATTAAATTTTATGGCATTTTGAATTATTTGAAAAATCTCGTTCGAGCGCTTGCTCGTGCAAATTTAGTTTACATATGGACTATCATTAACCAATTTTTGAGTAACAATTTTACACAAATCGGTCGAGCAGTAAAAATTTCACGTCACTTTGAATCTTTATAAAAATGTCTTCCGCGTATTAATATAAGTTAACATTAATTTTATACAGATACATTGAATTTTCATATTATTTCCTGCATTAAATTCAATTTCATACACGTGCTTATTAAAAATACATTACAAATGTTAAGTATAAATTACTATACAGTATATGAATTTTCTAAATAGTTTTGTGTATTCTTTTTCTGAATCCCAGACTTGACTCGATGATACAGAAAAAGAATACACAAAAGAAGTTGATACGACGGAGGTGTTATTTCCACCCTCGTGAAAATGTTGCAATGGGTCGGTAGGTTTACCGGTTTTAGTTTTTTAAATGAGACCGTCTAATGTGAAATACACTGTTTGAAAAGATTGAAAGTGTTTATGCATAAACTTGGCATCGAAATTTAATAAACAATTTTGGTATAGAATACATGTACTTTTCCAGTAAAATTAAAGCAAATTATTAAAATTCAAGTACCTTTACTGTGAAATTCAAGTAAATTGTTAAATATGCTGTACCATACATTAATTTTACATTATTCTTGTATAATAAATTTCATATACTAGTTGATGGATATAAACTTTCAGTAGAAGTACACCAAATTTTAAGTAGATTATTTTTACAGTATACCTTTACTCGAATTCCAAGGTATTCACCGGCTCAATCACGAATTTGGCAGGTGGATCTTCGATGTTTGAGTAATAGCAAGCCGATTCGAGACTTTCTACGTTCACTGCGTGTTCATGCTCATCGAAGGCAACAATATTGTACACGATCGTTAGAACCGTTTTGTCGATGCATGTTGAGTACCTGTTCTCGACGATGCACGGCTTCATTATTGCATAATTTCGAGAGTTGCATAAACACCAGTCATTACAATCGCAGTCCGATACCCTGATGAAACAACGAATGCTCCCAATTCGTTTCGAGCCATCCTTATTTATGTACAAATAATCTAAAGATCTGAAATAATTATAAAAAATATTTTTTTCAGTGTCAACATTTTCTAGCTTATAGCCAAAGTGGGCAAGATTTTTTTTCTTATAGTTTTCAAGCTTTTTTTGTTAAAAAAAATATCAAAAAACGAAAATTAATCTACTACAAGCGATTGTTCAAATGTTTATTTGTGTAAAACTGGATTTTCCCCTTTTATAAGAAAGATTTTCCCGAACCAGCACAGTGTTTTAAATATTTTTCCAAAAGTGACATATCAAATGCCATAACTTAAAAATCTGCAAATATCTGAAAAATACTCTGATGAATATCAAAATATTTAGCTCAATGCCGAATTGGGCAAAATTTTTCTTCTCACATTTTTTAAGCTTGTATGATACAACGATTGTTATGTTCAATGATATTTTTCTGATATTTAAAGTTATTAAGATATATTGACTTCAAGAGGGTCGAGTCATCTGAAAAAAAAGTCACAAGAAAAAATAATCTGTAGATACCCTCGAAAGAAAAATCTCACATTTAAACGTCATTGAGTGCATTATAATTCTAAAATTTTGTAAGTTTATACAATGCACTAAGATATCTTTCAGACCAAACTGGTGAAAAAATTTTAGCGTTCGATGTCCCGTTTTATATATCGAAGAGTGCATTCTGGACTGAGTACAGCATTTTATTCAGGTTTTTTGATTCTATGATTCCAAATCTGTAAATGAATGTTCCGTTATTAAAAACTCACCAAACAGTAGGTTTCAGTAAATTTTCGCTGCATCAAAGATTGAAACTGCATTTTGCACCATTTTGGTGCGCACTATGTGTCGTATTAAAATTGCAGAATTATGATGCTATATGAGTTCTTAATGAGGCTTAAATGTAAGAATTTTCAGAAGGAAGGAACCATGTACAGAATTTTTTTTCTCATGTCTTTTTTAAGTGCCACTCGATAAAATCGTTTTATTATTGTAAGCAGAACTCTCTCTCTCTCTCTTTCTTTCTCTCTCTGTCTCTCTCTCTCTCTCTCTCATCGGAGTAAAAACTTAAAATCCTCTCTTCAGGATGAACCAGGGATTGATGTGTATCTTGACCAACGATTTGGATCCATAGGTTGCGTCGAAAACAAATTCACGAATTTTTCACTCTGCGCAAGATCTAGAGAACAGTTCTCGAAAGATAGGCCTTCGTTAGGTCTCATTCTCCTTGTACCTAGACTATATACAATTGAAGCAATTATTTTGAAAGGTAATTAACGCAGCGTTATAGACAAAAATATGTAAAATAATAGTTAGCTTAAATCGTGTGCTGTGTAACTGCAACTACAATGAGACCTAGTGAATGCCAATCCTTGGAACAGTACTATCTGGATCACGCACAGAGCGTAAAACGCATAAATGTGTTTTCCCAGCAACTGTTAACCTGATCGGTAAGTCCATTTATAACAAAATTCTTCGGGGTTATCCTCAAAGAAGGGAATTATTTTCACTTCTATATTCGCCGAGGGAAAGAGATGTCCTTATAATGAAAAGACACTTTATTGTCTGACTCGACCGGTCTTAACAAATAACACTGTTATCCAAAATTTTGGATGTAAAAATTAGAAAAAAAAATCGGAGTAAAAATAGTTTCAATTGGCACTAGAATGTGTGTAATTATGGATCAAATCAGAGAGCGTAAAACAAGTGGCCGAATTGGTGAAGAATGCCTCGTAGATGAAATAAAGATAGATTGTAAGCTGCAGTTACTGCAATTCCTGGTGATTTCGGATGGGATTGTAAATGAATAAAGAAGTTGAGGATGTATGATGGGTACGGTCCTGCCAAACGTGAGTTTCAGGGAAAATTTTAAACCCTGCCCGTTGGATTAACAATCGGCAAAAAGTCAAGCATATAGGCTGAGCTAGAAAGATCAATTCCAGATAATAATAATTTCTAAATTTTATAAACAAATATATGAATGAAAAAATTGTTGGAAAAACCACTAATATGTCAATTTTTTCGAATACACATGAATTTTTTCAAAATTTGTATTTAATTTAAATTTCTTGTTTTGAATAAAGACATGCGTAACACTCAAGATTTTTTTGTCAAACGCATTTTCAAAATTGGTTATTTTTCACGCATTAAAAAAAAAAAAAAAAAAAAAAATTGGCGAAACTGAAACTATCAAGCATCCTTAAGGTAGCTCTAGCGCTGGCTGGTACTCAACGCGCGCAAAAGTGAGTAAATCAGAGAGAATTTTGAACATTTTTCGATGAAATAAGAATCTGAAGGAAATTAAACATGTCAAAGGTGGTAAAAAGATTTGCATAATAATAATTCCAAAATGTTGTTACCAAATAGGTGAGATAAACAATTGTTGAGCAAATTATCCGCCAACTAAAATTTTTTGAATGAAAATTATATGTTGATTTTTTTTCAACACGTGCGAATTTTTTCAGATTTTATGTCAAAAATCGGAATTTGTTTTTTTTTTAAATTCGTTTCTTCAAAAATGTGTGTTAAGTCACGAATTTTAATTAAATATTTATCACAAAATCAACTCTTACACCCAAGGAGTGTCCAAACGATTGATCAAATACATTCGCGAATACAGGTCGAACATGAACAAAAACCGCAATTTTTATTAGGTACACAACATTTTGACAAATTTCATATGTATTCAGTAGAATTAACATATTATTTTTATTCGAAAAAAAAGTTAGGTTGAGCGATACTTTGTTGAACAAATATTTTTTTCATCGGTCTGTTTAACATTTCGCAATTATTATCATACTAAATAAATCTTTTCAGCTTTTTTTATATGAAACATTCTCTGTCAATTCAGCCACTTTTTTTTACCCCGTCTGATCTCCTCCATAATTGGATATTTTGAAGCACTAATAAAAAGAACACTATGTGAATTTTTCCATTTTTTAGAACATTATTTCAGAAAGTACCGTTTTTCATTTTAGTGCGAATATTTCGAAAACTTAAAGTTACTTAAAAAAATTTGTTTACATAAAAGTTGTCTTTTTTGTTAGCTTCCGAGTGGAATATATAAAATTATGTTTACGGTTCAGCGAGTACGATTTTTTACCGAATAACGGAAGAATTATTTTTTTAATACAGAAACAGATTTTTTTTCCGGACTGAAAAAATCACAGAGTATTATAGCATAATTGCTAATATCTCAGAAGAATCACCTGAGTGTCACCGTCAGTTTTCTTTGCATTGAAATAATAATTGGTGTGAAAAGTCCAAAATAACGATGGAATTATTATTGTTAATAGAAAACGGTCAAATTTTTTTGCTAGAAAATTACGAGTCTCCCTGCGTGATTGTCGATATCCCAAAGAAATCATTTGAGTATTACGGGTCAAGGTTCCTGTATAAAGAAAAAATGATTCATGTAGAAGTATCCAAATATTGTGTGGACTAGTCACACAAATGATTTTTTTATCCAGGAAAATCTGGCGGTACCACTCTGGTGATTTTCTTCGAGATATCAGCAATCATGCAAGAATACTCTGTAATCTTTTCAGCCCGCAAAAATATCCGTTTTCGAATAAAAAAAATTCTTCTGTCTTTCGGCAAAAAATCATACTCGCGGGATCGTGAAAATCATTTCATATATTCCACTCGGAAGCTAACAAAAGAAGACAACTTTCATGTACAGAAATTTTTTTAGTAACTTCAAGTTTTCCTAAATATTAGCTCTTAAATAAAAGAAACGATATTTTCTGAAATAATGTTTTGAATAATCTGAAAAAATTACCATATGAGCTTTTCATTAGTGCTTTGAAATATCGGATTATGGAACAGATCAGAAGGGGTTGAGCAAAAACTGGCTGAATTGACAGAGAATGCTCCATATGCGCGATTTTCTTCAGTTTCTTATTACATCGAGAAATGTTCTTAATTTTCTCTGAAATATCTACTTTCGAGGGCGTTGAGCACCACTCAGCGCTGGAGCTACCTTAACTGAAATAAACACTGACTACTATCAAGTGGTGAAATTTGGCCAATCATGAAATAATATTTGAGGGGGTTGGAAAATAAATATGGTTAATGGTTAGAGAATGTCTTATAGAAAAATAATAAGTTTAAAAACATACATGGTTCGCCCAGCAAGGAATGTCTCACCCTTGAGTTCTAAATGCCCATCCTTGATGTATTCGCTTCCAAGTTTTCTTACTCAAATTGAAGAAGTACCACAACCGCAATAGAACCTCCAATTTGCTTGACACGTATGAAATTCGCTATATTTAATCGACTGTCAAAAGAGATTCCGTCGTATTTTTGTTTTGAGCTGTTTCGACGTATAAGGCATTCGACTTTAGCTACGCAATTTTTCAAACTTTTGCAATCACTCTGAAAATACGTAAGGTTGTAGTACTAGTACATAAAAAAATTTCCAGACACCTCTAAGTTTCTGATTTAAAAAAAAAAATGGCTGATATCTTAAAAAACTCACCAGATTAACACCGCTAGATTTTCCTGCATGAAAAAAATTATTTGTGTGAATTGTCCACACAATATTTGGATACTTTCACATAAATAATTTTTTCTTTATACTGGAACCTCGACCCGTAAAAATCAAATGATTTCTTTGCGATATCAACAATCACGCGAGGATACTCTATAATTTTTTTTAGCAAAAAAATCTGACTGTTTTTCAATGACAATTATAATTCCACCGTTTTTTGGACTTTTCATACAAATTATTTTTTTTATGCATGAAAATCTGTCGGTACCACTAGTGTCGTGCGGCACTACGTTCACATAGCTCTTCACTCCGTGATCGCCAAGCGCTTGTTTTGTTTGCTTCTCCATGTCACTTGGTTGCTACGAAAAGTTTTTAAAAAAAATTATTAAAAAAACCAAGGGATTTTTCGTAAGAAGAAAAAATGTATGTTCTCATTTATTGGATGGCGTGTAAAAAAATAAGCGTGGAGAAGGCTTCGGTGTTGCCGAAGAAAGGAAAAATAGGCGACACTGTGACAGTCAAAGCGGCGAAGACGAGATATTTGGTGAAAATACTGAAATTCAGTGGTAAGTCAAAATGATTATAATAAATTTTGCATCCATAGCGATCCGTCGATTAAGGAGGTTCGGTGACGACTATCGAAGTTATATCAGTGCTAAATTTTCATAATAGAAAACGATAGTGTTTAATAATTGAACTAATCGCAATACGGTGTGTTATTTGAACTGAAGGTGAATTCACACAAAGAAAAAAAAAAGGAGAGAGGATGGTGAAGGACGAGTGAGTGAGTGGTTCTTAAATAAAACAACTATTTCGCGGTAAAGTAAACTTACTTGTCTCGGCGTAAAAACTCTCACGAGCTGAGAGAAAAGCCGGGACAAGCGCTTGAATTTATTAATAAAAAGAACAAGGATAAAAGAACGTAACGATACAAATTACTCTATGAATGCCAAAAATTAACAAATTATGTATGATTAATTCTTACGATCTAAGATGCAACCAAACGCGAGGTACCTTGGAACGCAACGCGAGAGAGCTCTCTTACCTGACTTCTCGAACGCCATACACCCGAACACCGCATCGCGTGGGAGGGTGCTGGGTGAAAACCGTTATTACCTCCCGCTGCTTGCCGAATCGAAATGCAAGGCCGGGTCTGGGAAGCGCAAAAATACCAGTATCGCACCAAGCGCGTCCTGACGTCTCAGGAAACCAAACGCTTTGGCGCCGGGCAACAAAGGACGTCACCGCGATGCGCTTGCCCTAGGAAGGGTTACGTCAAACACGAAGACCTTTTCCCCAACAATGTCCCTGAAATGCCTCGAGGCCACACAATCTAACGCTAACCACACACACTCGCGATTTATAACTGCGATCGCGGATTCCGATGCCGACGGTAATGACCACGTGGTCGCGCTTACGTGAGGCGAGGGATTCGTTCTGAAAATAACGAATCCAGTCCCTATACAAATACCTTTGTGACTAAATCGTAACGCGCAGTAACTAAAAGGTATATGGTAATTATACCAGCGAGCAGAAGAACAAGATATATCGCGATCGAAAAGCCTAAAACGTGACACTCGTATAAACCACGTGTAACCCGTTCGCTTACCCAAAGACGACTGGCTACCAATCGGGCGCGCGGGCCCGCCCCTTCTCTCTTGCCGAACGGGGAATCCCGGACTCGAATGCTGGAATCCCCGACGTCGCGTGTAGAAAGTGCCAGACGGCGCCACTTAGAAGTAGTGGCGGCGCGGCATTCAAATTCAAATGGCAACAGTAAATCTTTCCTATGTAATAATGACACAAACAGATGTTAACTGCCAGACAACAGTTAACGAATGAGAGGAGTGACCAGGGTCCAGGGTACAAGTATTGGTTACGTTGGATATTTTGGTGGTCCTGAAAAGGACCGTTTGTGTATACGAGTAGGGGGGAAGAATTTACGTGAAGTCTATTTCTTCCAAAGGGGATAGATGGATTTCTAAGATATCTTCTGATGTATGTTGAACTGGTGAATTGAATAATTCAGCTAACTTGGGTGCTCGCTTTCTGGGATCGCGAGACCAAGGCGTTTGATAATAGCTGGGGAGAGCGGTCTTGGATGGTGAGATGGGCTGTAATGAATCAACGTCGCGAATGGGGTCGATAAGAGGTGGTGGCGTCAATTCAGCGATGATGGTTTGAATTTGTCTTTCGTCTTGTAGGTGATCTAGGTGCCGTTCGAGCCGCGCGTTCCTTTCCCTCAGGACAGTACGAACGCGTAAGGCGTCTCGTGCGGCTAATTCGACGCCGTGTTTTAAAAAGCGCTTTCTTCCCGCTCGCTTCGGCATGCGGGAAAGAGAAAAAAAACTGAAAGATAAGAAAGAAGAAGAGGAGTCTAGTTAACGAGATACGAGCGTCCCTATGAAGGAAGGAGTGAAACTGTGGGAGCTCGAAAAAAGGCAAAACGTGCGTTCGACGACGCTCGAGGAATCGAGCAGTCCTCGAAGCACGAAGAGAGAGAGAAAGATAGAGAAAAAAAAGGGGGGGGAGATCTCGGATTATAGTTCAGATATTTATTGTTAAGCGAGCTTCCGAAAAAAGCCACGGCTTATACTCGGAGCTCGAGAAAGAAATAGCGTGCGTTCGACAACGCACGAGGGAGCGAGCGGTTGTCGAAGCACGAGAGGTTAAGAAGAAAAACGAGAAGAGATATCGTGGCTGATTTAGTTTCCTGAAAAGAAAGAATTTATTAAAAGGTTGCGACGTAATTGCGAATTTGTTCGGTATCCTGAAAAGGACGCAGAACGTTGTTCTTAGTGGTGAGGTGCGAAAAGAGTTGTTCGGTGTTGATGATTGGTAGCAGAGTTCACTTTATTAGAGAAGTGTCTCCTCGGCGGGCTCCGGAGAGACTGAACTAAATGGCTCGGAGAGCCTACATAAGTACCCCGAGAGGGTCGAGCGCCGCGCCAATCAGGAGCGAGTGGCTTATCGCGCCGGGGAACGCAGGCCTGATTTTATGATAGTGGGGATCGCGGAGATACTAGAGCCCCACCATCGACCCGACAACCAATCTACGCGCTCGCTCCGGTGGTATGTTTGAGCATAGTAAAAAGATTCGCATACGAATCTTTTCGTATATATTTTTAACAAGGAATTGTGAAGAAATTTCACCGAAGCGGAAAAAATGTACATGGCGTACAACACAGATAGTGAATGTTGATTTGCATTGAAGCATCTATACGTAATCCGGTGAAAGATCAATAGCGACGAATTGACATGAAGATTAACCGATTAACTTTTCTTTTCAATGGGACACATTTTCCTTTGGTTTTTTCCAAAGATCATCTGTAATTATTCACGGATTACACTAAGTGATGGCTCATTTTGTTTCTAAAAAGGTACTTGACGAGTCACTGCCTAGATGTTTTGTAATATTGATCGTTCAATAATTATAGCATGTCGTTTAACATAAACAAAAATACTTTTATAAACACATGCCATAATTATGAAAGATCAACACCATGAAATATCGTGGCAGTCAATTCATAGAGTAACTTTTCAGAAAGGGGATGAGCCGTCACTAGTTTAAATCGATAAAGAATTACTCATTATACTTGGATACACAAAACGGAACAAAAATGTATCCCATTACAAATAAATATTAATCAGGTAATCTTAATGCAAATTCGTCACTATTGATATTTCATTGGATTAAGATACACGCTCCAATACAAATCACTCTTCACTATAATTTTTTTATGTATTAAAGTTCAAAGAATCAATTACGAAAATTTAGCACTGATTTGATTTTGATAGTCGTCACCGAACCTCCTGAAAGCCGTTTTGGAAAACTGTCTGCATGTGTGAACACACACAGAATTTAAAATAAATTAGACGTGTAGCAATCCATTTACTGCAAAATAATGCTTGAACTTTTGCTTGGATTTTTATATATGTCAGTTCGGACAATTATTTCAGATATTTTCATGGCGATTTTTTTTTCGATTTATTATTTTTTTCAATTATTTAAATTAAATTGAAAAAAAAAACGCTATTAAAAAATCTCAAATAATTGTCCAAATTTATGACACGTACACATACATCATTTCTAAATTTTTTGAGAATTTAAAAGTGCAGAATTATCATAGACGTTAAGTATGAAATAATTACGAATGGATATCTGATTGTCTGATTTTCGACTTCTACTTCTGAAAATACTTGCTGTTTGATAGTCGTTGATTTTTATCCGATAGCAGTCGTTACTACAAGATCCGATACCGGCAAGACTTTCAAATTCTTGCATTGGTTTATTCATGTTTTGTAAAATTTGTCCGAAATAGCTGTGATATGGCTTTTATATGATTTCTCGTTTTGTTACATTATACAAGTTATGTTTAAATATATATTTTTATCTTCATTTATTTTTGTATTTTTTAAATTTTTATATATATGGGGCATTTTATACCAACTCGACCTGGGTCCGACCCTTGACCTCTCACATTTCATCCCCGATTTTTCATGTTATTGTGCTATGTCTAAAAAGCAACCATGTTTTATGTAAGATTTGTCCAAAAACTGTTTATATACTCATGATTATTTAGAACGTACATATTGAGGGACGTGATTGAATAATCTGAACAAATTATCATAAGTCCTGTATCGGATATCAATATTTTTAAGCATCGATCCAAAGTGTCTCGGGCCTCGCTTCTATTTTTTTATGAATTTTTTTCGAAACAAAAATTGAACATATTCAAATGTGTTAGAATCATATTACTTCAGGCATTTTCCTTAAAAATGTCTATACATGTCAGAACTTCGGAGAATTTTTTTAGATTTCTTCAAAGCGATTTAAAAAAATGCATTAATAAATTTATTAATAAATTGAAAAATTAAAATAATCGCTTTGAATTTTTTTTTTAATCCCCCGAAGTCCTGTCATTTATAGAAATGTTTAAACAATAGCCTGCAGTGAACCGATTCTTACGAATATAACTTTTATCAGTTATCGTTTTGAAACAAAATCTGATACTTTGGGTCTAAGTTTAAAAAATATTAATATTCGATACAGGATTTATAAGAATTTTTTCAGATTATTTGATTACGTACTTTAATATGTTCGTTCTCAATAATCATAAGTTTATAAATTGTAATTTAAAAAATCTAATGAAAATTGTGGTTGCTTTTTATAGATAGAACAGCAACATAAAAAATCAGGAATGAAAAGCGACAAGTCGAGGGTCAGGACGAGGTCGAGTTGGTACGGGATCCCCTATATATAATTAATACTATATAATATTAATACTATATAATATATATAATATATATATTATAAAATTACAAAAATAAAAATGACAATAAAAATATTAACAAAAAAATAACAAACAAATGTCACTCTTGACAAATTCGTTCCAAAGAAATAAAAAATCAATCGAAAACATGAAGAAGTATTGATGATCTTTTGATATTCCTCGGATTTCAAATTGGCTACTCATCGGTCATTATTCGCCGCGCGTGAAGTGACGGGTTAATGTGATGAACACTACTCCACCAATCAACCGTGTACACTGAATTCGGATACCGTCTACTTCTTTTGAAAGGCATTACATATGTATCAACTAATACACAACTTACTTGATTGGTGCAACGAGAAGAATATCGTACCTGTAATATGCTACTGGTTGAAGTATCTTTTTCTATTAGGTATACTGTTCCGATAGGTTAAAGTCGTATATATTTTGAGATCGACCTTCGCAAGACTAAGATAAAGTTTCACCAAAGTTAAGCTTAAAAACTGTGTATGATAAAGTACTTCCTATTAAAAGTATAAGAATCTGCATGAGCACATATCCTGGTAACTCTGAAATGTGGGCGTTGTTACCCAGGCTCGCCCCGCAGCTTTTTATGGCCTCGGAAAGTTCACTTATGTACAGTACAAAAAACAACATTGTGATGATTGAAAATTTCATCTTAGAAAACTTCTAGCACAGCACCAAGATATTCTTCAGCTCAACGGAAAAATCTAAGTTCAAACGTTTTAACTCCTGAGTACCAAAAATTTAGGAATATTATTTAACACTTTAGTTCATACGAATTGATAAGATTATAATTATCGATGAAATCTATGCAAACTCAACATAATCTCAAGAACAATCCCTGGTTAATTTAATTGACAAAATCATACAAACATTGCCATCAGGATCTTATCAGGGGTCGAGTAAGTTTCAAATATATTCATTAAAAGATTTTTTAACAGATTCAAGCTGAAATGGTACCTAAAGTGAAGGATTTTAATAGGTATCTAAAGGATACCAAAATAATTTCTCCAAAAAGTGTTTTCAAAAGAATCGCAAATAATCCTGTTTAATATTCTGTATAGAATCTTGTATCGAATACCGGAAATAATTTCTGAATGGAATTTGTAAACAAATCTTTCGAAGAATCTTCCGATAGAATTCAATAAGATCCAATTGAATCCTGTACAGGATGCTAAATATAATTTCTTAATAATAACGATTAATTACATTCTATTATTAATTGATTAATAATAGAACATTCAAACAAATGTTAAATAAAAATGTTCAACTTAATCCTGAACAGAATCTTGCATAGAATCTTTAAAAGCATTTCTGAATAGAATTCTGTAAAGAATCTTGATATGACTCTTACAATAGAGCCTTAAAAATAATACTGCAATTGAATCCCGTAAAGAATCTTGTAGAGAATCCTGAACATATTTTATGGATAGAATTTTGAAGTAAATCTTTAAAATATTTTTCAATAGAATCCTGAAACAAAACTTGAATGGAATTTTGACAAGAATCGTAAAAAGAATTTTAAACTTCAATATTGAGTAGAACCTTGGAAAAGATCTTATAACATTTTGGAAAAAATGGACTGGTAGGAATTTCAAAATAAAATTCTGTATAGAATCTTGATAAAAATCTTGCAGTTGAAACCTGTAAAGAATCTTGTAGAGAATTTTAAAAACTTTTACTTAATAGAATTCTGAAAAAAATCTTTTAACGAATCTTTCAATGGAATCCCTAGAAGAAGCTTCGATGGAATCTTGAAAGGAGTCCTGCAATGAAATCTTGACAAGAATCTTAAAATAAATTTCAAGAATCAATTCTGCTTAGAATCTCGGAAAGAATATTATAATAACGTTCCGTGAAGAATCCTGGATAAAATCCTAGAAGAAATTTCAAAATAAAATTCTGTATAGAATCTTGGCAAGAATCTTGCAGTTGAATCCTGTAAAGAATCTTGTAGAGAATCCTGAAAATGTTTCCTCAATAGAATCGTTAAAAAATTCGTTTAACGAATCTTTCAATAGAATCCCGAAAAGAAGCTTGGATGGAATATTGAAAAGATTCCTGCCATAAAATCTTGTCAAGAATTCTAAAATGAATTTCAGAATTAAATTCTGAGTAGAACCTTGGAAAGAATCGTTTAATAACATTTTGTAAAGAATCCTCGACAGAATCCTAGAAGAAATTTCTACATAAAATCTTGTATAGAATCTTGGAAAAAATCTTCCCATTGAATCCTGGAAAGCATTTTGTAAAAAATCCTAAAAATATTGTTTGAATAGAACCTTGAAGAGAATTTTGTAGAGAATACTGAAATGAAATTTCAGTCGAATCTTGAAAAGAATCTTTGAAAGAATATCCGAAAGAATTTTTGATAGAATCTTGAAAAGTGTCTTTCTCCGGATCCTATCCGGGATTCTTTTCAAGATTTTTTCCAAAATTTTTTAACGATTCTTTCTAAAATTCTTTTTAAGATTCTTTCAAAGATTCTTTGAAAGATTCTTTTTTTCTACGCGGAAGCTTATTAGTGTATTAATTTTTTAATTAATTATAAATTATTATCTACTAATAAATTATTAAAATTTGTATTAAATCAAAACTACTGAACAATCAGCATATCAAGAAATTTCCCCTATGATTATTATTACTAATGAATAAAGAAAAATACGCTTTTTTTGTCTGATATCGGTGAACACCTCCCTTAAGTGGATAACCCCCTTCGAATTTTTTTTTTTACTGGTGTTAACATAACGATTTTTTTCTCTTGCATAATTCATGCCGTGAAATTATTCGTTAATCAATAATCGTGAAATCATGTCGAAATTTGCAGCCGGATATCTTAGAATATACAGAAGTTAAAGTCTTTGCAGACATTCAAATAAAATTGAAATAGTAATAAAATTCTATCCACTGTATCGATTCTCGCCAAATTTGGTACACACCATGTTTTGATATTACTTCATTTGCGTACAAAATTTCAGCCCGATATCTCTTGATTCGCGGAAGTTAACAGCGTGAAAACGATTTTTCACCAATTTGAAATTGCATTTAAATTTAAATTTTCGAACCGACTCGTGTCAATGAAAGAAAGAATAAAAAAATAATAATTTAAGAAAGAATTAAAAATATATCTATTGTAAGAAACTCGAAAAATGTACTGGATCGAAATATTATATTTATTCGATATAGAGTGAATGTGTAATATAACAGAGTGTGTTGCGAGAAGAAGTTAACGAGTCTAGGTCTCGTTGTCGAATGCCTCGTTCAGCGCGCCGCTAGACGCTCCATCCCTTGGCACTTAACCGTGGTGGGTCCTGTGTGTGGGCCCACAAGGGTCTCTTGAAAACTGTCTTATAAACAGTGACGTCAATGAGAGGGTGTCAGCGAGCTGTAGTGAGCGCTTGGAGATGTATTTCTTTCAGTCAGCCTTCCTGACGTTTTCGCGACCTCGCGGAAGTCGAGTTCCGGCACCTGGCACCGTCATACTTCTGGTTACTCTGCGTTCTCCTATTCAAACAAAAGACAACATATAAATATTTGCAAAATGCTCTTCTATCAGTCCCAGCATGCCCAGTGGCCGTTAATTGTTGTTAACGTTGTTAACTTGTTATTTTACTTGTTTCAACACATGCTCTTCACTCGTACTTTTGTTTTCATATTTTAATATTAAATTATATTCATATATTCATGCGCACATATCCTTTTAAGCTGGGCCCTGATATCGCTTAACGCCTGTTAAACGATCATGCAAGGTACTAATATTAACTATCTCCAGCCTTTCAGTCCGGCCTGATAGTCGTCACTATCACTCTTAAACTGTATACTGAGGTAGTCCGTCTGTACCAGTGCACAACCCATGTTAATTGCCGGAACTCTCCGTTCGTTGTACCTACAACGCTACAGTTTTCGGACATGGTTGCCACCCAACAATCTCAGAACTCCCGGAGCTCCACCGAGATACAAAATCCGTGTCAGTGCACGACCCAAGCCAACTGCCGGAACTCTCCGTCCGTCGTATCCACGACACTACAGTTTTCGGCATAATCGCTACACTCTACTCTCAGATACAAGTAACTGGGCCAGACGGAACATCGATGGCTCACCTTTTGCTTTATTAGTAGCAACTGGACTCGGTGTCCGACTTTGATCCTCACTGACATCTGAGTCAGTATCACTGATGGCTGTGTTCCACGGCTTGAGCTTCTCGCCCGGAGCTATACCGTAATAAGGTTTTTGGGTACGTTGTGCACCTTTGACGTCCTCAATGATATATCTGTCGCGGTCTATTACTTTAGTGACTTTATACGGCCCAGCGTACTTTGGCAATAACTTTTTACTTGAACCCTCGTTGTTGCTAATTACCCGCCTAGTTACTACAAGGTCTCCATAATTAAATTGCCGAGAGGGAGCTCTCTTTTTGTTGTACCTTTTCTCTTGATCAACTTGATTTTCTTTGATTTGGCATTACGCGGTTTATAACCCAACAACAATTCTGTCGGACATTTCCCCGTTGCTTTATTAATAGTATTATTCAATCCCCAAATCACTTTTGGTAACTCTTGGTCCCACTTTCTTTCTTCTTCTGTGCTAGCTGCTAACGTGCTAAGAATGGTCCTATTGTAACGCTCGACCTGACCGTTTGCCCGTGGGGTCGCTACTGCGTTTGTTACGTGGTGAATGCCCCTTTCTTTGCAAAACTCTTTGAATCTATTGCTAGTAAAAGCAGTGCCACGATCACTTATTATACGTTGTGGAAAACCAAATGTTTCACTAATGTTGTTAAAAAAATCGTTCGACAAATATTGTTTTTGTATTTTTGAAAGATTTCGCAAATACGAACTTTGTAAGTGCATCTACTCCGACCAGCAAATGTAAGTTGTTAGAAGTGCTTTTCACGAACGGTCCTAAGTGATCTATGTGTATCGTATGCATAGGTTTCGAAACCTTCTCGATGGGGTGCAATTGACCTGGTCTTTTACCCGCTGACCGTTTATTGTAGAGGCAGTCCAAACACGAAGCAATGTATCGCCTCACGTAACGTCGCATCGACGCAAACCAATAGTCTGCCTGTAACTTTTCTAATGTCTTTATTACCCCGAAGTGTCCCATCTCGTCGTGACACAGCCTAACGACCCTTTGCCGAGCTGCCTTCGGCACTGCCCACTTAAGACCACTCGGAGTATTTCTAAAGACTCGATTCTCTTTCAAGGCAAAGTCTTGCTTGATCTGCTGTTCCTCTGCGTCATGTGGCTTTCGACCTAATACCTCATGGATATATTTTAGTCGCGGATCTTGCATTTGAGCTGTTAGTAGCCAATCCCCAAGCTCAATACGCAGCAACCCAACGTCTTCTATCTCAACAATGCTATTATCTGCTTCAATTGGATTACGGCTGACAGCGTCTACATGCGGCATCTTTACCCCGGCTCGATACTCTACTGAACAATTGAATTCTTGTAATTAAATCCACCAGCGCGCTACACGTGGTAGCAGATCGCCTTTTACGAATGTTGCTCGTAATGCGCTGCAGTCACTAAGAATTTTAAATTGAACTCCTAGCAAATAGACTCTAAACCTTTGTAAACTACTCACTACTACAAGCGTTTCGAGCTCATAAGAGTGGTACCTTTGTTCTTCTTTACTAGTCTGACGACTGAAATATGCTATCGGCTTTAGTATGTCATCGTTTTGTTTTTGTAGTAGTATACCACCTAATCCTAGCTTGCTTGCATCCGTATGTAATTCAGTTATTGCGCCTCGTTTTTATATTGCCAGAACGGGCCTCGATATCAGTTTTTCTTTCAACTCGACAAAAGCACGCTTTTGATCTACACTCCAACGCCAAACTTTAGTTTTCTTTGTTAGTTGAGTGAGGGGTCATGCAATCGTCGCAAAGTTACAAATAAACTTTCGAAAATAACTAGCTAAGCCTATGAATTGCCTCACACTGTGCACATTAGTGGGCACTTGAAAATTCTTTACCGCTTTGATTTTATGGTCGCCCGGCCGTATCCCATTCTCGGTCACTTCGTACCCAAGATATTCAATCTTTGTCTTTAAAAATGCACATCTACTGAGCTTCAACGTTAGGTTCGCTTCTCTCAACGCCTGTAATACGAGTTCGAGTGCCTGCAGACCCGGTTCAAGACCACTCGATGGAATAAGAATGTCATTCATGTACGCCAAAGCAGAAATACGATTTTTCAGCGGGTTTACAATTTTATTTATCATGCGTTGAAACACCGCTGGCGTATTTGCAAGACGAAAAGGCATTCGGAGAAACTCATATTGACCATCTGGAGTAACAGAGGATGTTTTCTCTACAGACTTTTCTGCGACTGGCATTTGGTAATATCCAGATGCTAAATCTAAACTTGTAAAACAATTGCTGCCCTAAAGACTGTTTAGCTGATCCTCAATTAAAGGCAAGGGATATCTATCTTTTTTTGTGATCGCATTTAGTGCACGATAATCTACGCGCAGCCGCTTTTCTCCATTCTTCTTGCGAACTAACAAAATGGGACTAGAAAACGGAGAATTTAAATCACGTATGATTTTATTTTCCTTTAATTCGTCTACAATCTCACGGACGGTCTCGCGCTCCGAGTAGGACAGTCGGTAAGGCCGATAAGTTACTGCGGACTCACTTGTTAACTCTATGTTAATTTTCGCAGCCTGAGTCTTACCTAGATCTGATGTATTTAGCGCAAAACAATCTCGGTATGAGTCCAGCAAATCAAATAAACGTTTCTTTGTCTCTTCCGGTACACTAGAATCTACATTAATTTGATCATTCGGAAGCTCACATCTTTCAAATCGTTTGACCCTGCACATTAACCGATTCTTACTCTTAAGAGTCGATTCAGCTCCGGCCATTTCTGCCCGAGCGACAACTTTCTCTTCGTGTTCGTTAATGGCTGATCTGATAAATTTATGACCGGCAATAACCCCGACTTTGTACTAACTATGCATCTGGGAATGCAATGCTCTTTGCCCTCTTCGCCTCGTACGCTAAGCTCTACGTATAAGTCACCAATATACTCATGTTTCACCGCTATCTTGACATCTGCTGCGTGATGTGGAGGGATGACCACCGTCTCCAGAGTCTGCAGTGGCAGCTTCCGCGGTGGCAGCTTTTTCATCTCAGGCAGGGTAGCCCAAGACTCGGTGAAAAGTCGTATATCGTCGTCCTTCTGAACCAATGTCACACCGGGCAGCTTCAGAAAGGGTTGTCCAACGATGATCGGCACAGTCTGCGTTTCGTTTGGTACCATATGTACCTCAACCTCTCCTTTCACCAGGTCAACCTCCAACTTGCATACTCCGCAGGGGTGTGTCAGGCTTCCACCGTATCCTCGGAGAATTGTATTTGTCGGCTGAAGTTTTAGGTTTAACTTGTCCGCTACTTCTTTTCTTAAAACAACACACTCACTTCCATTGTCTATGTAAGCAGCATGAGATACACCATTGATGAGTGCTTCGTGGAACTGTGTGTCATCACCGTTCGGCACACTTCCAATAATACGTACGTTTTTCGTTTTGTCTTTCTTCGGTTTTAGGCAAACTTTTGCAACGTGTCCTATCTCATCACAATTAAAACATCGTACGCCAGTTTTTTGCGATGAACCTTCTGAGTTGCCCTTGGATTTGTAATTATCGCGAGCACTATTGCGCTCTGTCCACTTACTCTTCCTGCCGGTAGCTTGCCACAAACGAACGTTGTTTTTATTGTCTGTACGTCTTTATTACGACTTTCTTCTACTTCGTCCATTTTTAATAGGAATTCATGTAACTCGTACGGATCCTCGAATTCCATACGTCTAAGTGTCGCTCGCAAGGAATAGTTTGTTATCCCTTGTGCAATGCAGGATGCTGCCTCCTTTCCTTTAAAATCACACGCACTCACAAGTGATGCTTTTTCGGAGAAATAAGTCATCATATTTTCATCCTTGCGCTTAACACGACCTAACATAGTCACCAGCTTATCGCAAAAGTCCCTTTTATCAGAAAAAGCTTTACGTAGCAAATCCTTCCATTTTCGCCAAGTTTGATTGATAGTCGGTAAACTGTCGTACCATAGCTTGGCCATTCCTTGCAAATTCGGCATCGCAAACGTGCTAGTTTTTTTTATCATCCCAACCATGAATTTATTCCAGTTCTTCGACTTTATGAATCCATGTTTCGAACGATTGATGTTTTGCTTTCGGATCGAAGATTGGAATTGACTTTTTCCCTTCAAATGATATCGACCGTCGGTCTGATGCCGGCTTGCTCATTTTATCATCCATCTTCTCTAGTAATTAAACAAGTAATCCCTGCACTTCTGCAGAGTTAGTGGAGCTGGACGTTTGTACTTCTATTGGTGAATGAAAACGGCTGTTTACTCCTACGTGCGAACGTTCACGTCTACTCTCTGACGACACATCTCTTTGGCGACGATAATAACTAGTTGGATACTCAGGATCTGGAGTATAATGGGAAGATCTTAATCGATCACGAGAATTTCCATTAAATCTGCGGTGACGGCTGCGTAAGCGTTCCATTGTTGATTGTATGCCGACTCTCAACAATACCACTATAAGATTACACCCACAACACACTGTCTTTCAACTTAAATCCACACACTGCAATAATTGCACTAATTCGATTTTATATCAAATACCACTTTCGCGAAGGCCCGTGATTCTGATCTCACTTCTGAGCTGTAAGAAACTCGAAAAAATGTACTAGATCGAAATATTATATTTATTCGATATAGAGTGAATGTGTAATATAACAGAGTGTGTTGCGAGGAGAAGTTAACGAGTCTAGGTCTCGTTGTCGAATGCCTCGTTCAGCGCGCCGCTAGACGCTCCATCCCTTGGCACTTAACCGTGGTGGGTCCTGTGTGTGGGCCCACAAGGGTCTCTTGAAAACTGTCTTATAAACAGTGACGTCAATAAGAGGGTGTCAGCGAGCTGTAGTGAGCGCTGGGAGATGTATTTCTTTCACTATATAAAATTTAGAATAAACGTAGATTTTCGCTTTGTTTTTCACATTGGTCTAAAATTGAAAAATTGAATAAAAATATAACTATCTGGAAACCCACTGCGTTAGCCATCGAATCCGATTGCAAAACATTTATTTTGAACTTCACATAAACTTTACGAAAATATGAAAAGCCGTATCACATATTAGATGGCCTTCATATGAAGTATCATACAATATATTTTTTGTTTAACTTAACGAATCTTTATTTTTAATCTAGACAAATAAAAATATTTTTTAAAAGAAGGTTGTAAAAAAATTATTTTTAGCTTTTTAGAAATCATTCTATGAATAGCGGTTGCCTAAATAAAATCGATACCCCATACCTGTCATTAGCAAATTTGAGGAATCGCGATTTTCCTCGTGATTTTCAGACTCATTTCGCACTTCCGGATATTCTGGATCACTCACACATTCTCCGCTATGTCGTACAGATCTTGAATCCTCAGAAGAATCAAGAATGTGGTCAGACCCATAATCGGAACTTGATTCCTGATTTATTATATTCAGAGCACGATATTTGGAACTTTTCGAATATCTCTCGAATTCAATCACACGTTTCGACATAATAACTGAAGAAAGGGATTTTTTCCTCTTTCTTTCCGTTAATCTTGAAATGAGGACATAGGGCAATGGAAATATACAGGAATCGATGACAAGTAGCAAATTGATATTAAATAAATAAATCACTGCAAGAAAAAATGAAGTTTATCGCGAAGTTCAGACTGCTCGTGCGATACAATAACCATTCCTTGATTTCGCGTAACTAGGTTTATGTTTATCTAACAAACAAGTGCGTATAGTGACGGCATCTGAGACAGCACGGAGAACATGGAGGAAGAATCCGAAGAGAAAAAATATGTTTTAGTATTGTTGATAAATGGTTCGAAAAGGACCAGCATTATCGAAGCCACCGACATCAAGAAGGGAAAGAAAAACGGCCTGTCTGCGAAATAGGGGAATAAGTTTTACGCAGTTAAAGTGTTGCGGCAAAGCGGTAAGTGCAACATCCTCTTACGAAAAAATTAAAATTTGAAAAGTCTCTTTTTATTAGAAGTGTAAAAAGTATTGTTTTAAATTGGAAATGTAAAAAGTATTTCTTTTATTCAAAAAATTGTCCATATCATTTACTTTAAGATCATGTTTTTAATTGAAGGTAGATTAAAAAAAAACTTAATTGTTCTTATAAATCAAGAAAAGCCTAAAAGTAAAATCTAATTGATAATAAAAATCACAGATGTTCATTTCAATGTTACAAGTATCTTTTTATTTTTTTATTTTTAATTAACGAAATTGAGAAATGTAAGGTTGTGAACAGAAAATTTGTCACGTATACAACTGTTGTGTTTTTTTTTCTCAAGATTTTTTATTTGATTGAAAATATTATCTGCGAATATAATGATAATCACAGTTGTTTAAAAAATTGTTAAATTAAAGAAATTTTTTTCTTTCGAAACATGAAAAAAACTTGTTTTTTTTTACATTTCAACAATGGTGGAAAACCGAAAATTTAGAGGAGCAGTACTACGTTTTCAATTTTCACCTGTTTGAGGTGTCTTTTTTTTTCATAAGTTCAAAACATATTACAAAAAATGTATACATTTGCCATTTTCTGTATCACTTTTATGACAAAAAAATCTATATTTTCAGATTTTCAGAAAAAAAAAAAAAAAATTTACCATCTTTTCACGTCACAAATGATGACGAGAATAAAAATCATAATACTGACCCTTTTAGATAAAAATTACATTTCTGAAGTTGGTATCCCCTTAAATACGGATAAACATTCTTATTATCATCGCTAACGTTTCTTATTAGGCAGCAAATCGGACCTCGATAGACTACACGTGTGCACAGACGGCCAAGTATGGAACCCAGGGAAAAATAAAACCCCACCTTATCTAGCTGCTATTTTCGAAAAGGATAAACTGAAATGAAGATTGAAAGATGAACAGCTGGCCCAAGATGAGTCACGGCGAACGATGGATGCCTCATTATCTTAATGAATCGTACGGGGAATTGGATGAGGATAAGGTAGAAATTCAGGCCAATGACAATGGCAGTATAGAGTCAGATGATTGCAAAAGTATTGAAGAGAATTGGGAAAATTCTTTCGACAAATCTTGAAACAGTAAACAAAATTACGATACGAAAGAAGACTGTGAGATTGGCGGCTTTATTGAGAGGTATTTATGTATATTTTTTATAGCTCAAACATTTTTTTGAGGTATTCCTCAATTCTGGGTAATTAAGAGAAATACTGAAAGAGTTAAAAAAAGTGGATGAGCTAAAACGAAATAGGAATTGTATGTGACATTCCAAGGTACACCAGCCACACAAATTTTGCAATAATCCGAAAATAAGGAAAGTTGTCCTGAAATGTTCAACAGTCTTCACGAAGTTTTATAACCGTACAACCTTTGTTTTTGAATTTTTTTCAAATAGATATATAAATACAAAAATAAAATATTATAAATTAAAAAATAGTGAACTATTAAAAATTAGAGCCGATCAGAGTTGGAAATGTCTAATACTTATAGAAATAATGATGATGATTCGATCAGCTCTATAATTGGGATTTTATAATAATAACATGTAGCGATTGTAATACGATGATTAAGCTTTGTAATGGCTGCAAAAATTATAATTTTTCAATAAAAATTGACGGTAATCCTTTTAAAATAAAAAGTAAAAAATGCAGAGAGAAAGTAATGCATTACTTATTTCTTCAATTTTTCCCCACTATTTCTTACAAGATTGAAGCGAAAAGTTATTTTTTAAGCTATTCAAATGCTTACACTCTATTATATAATCACTACATATTATTATTATTAAATCATCATTACAAAACAAATTGTACTGTAAACTATATCTCATGAATTAATGGGGATTTACAACTTTGATAATAACATAGTACATTCCAATATTAGGGATAAAAATCTTTTCTCAGCGAGTGTGAGTTTGTAAAACAAAAACAAAATATTCACAGATCGTTTCTCAATAACCAAAATAGATGCATATATGTTTCAGTTCAATACGCGATAAAGACAACATGAATTTCCGATTTTTTTCAATGTTTTTACGATTAACGGTTGCCAAGATATCATCGAAAGAAAAAAAATTGAAAACGAAAGGTTGTAGTATCATAAAACATATTCAACATTTTTTTCGATGCAGCATGCTCCATTCAAAAAAAAAATTTATCGCATATTTCGCGCACTTGTGAATTTCTAAAAATTGCAGTTAAAAACTTTTAAATTGCAAGTATCATAGAAAAAACGTCTATAAAGTTTTTCATTTTAAAGTTGTGACCCGAAGTTCGCTCCTGAAATGGTGGGAGGGGAAAACGGGTGAAATAGATAATAAACGCAGTCGTTTTTATTTAAAACTAGAAACTACTTTAATTATTCAAAAAAAAAAAATCAACAAATACAAAAAAATATAAAAAAGAAGAAAAAAGAAAAAAATGACGAGAAATAAAATCCGGTTACTCGGTTGGGAGGGCAATAAAAAATTATAATAAACAAAATATGGGCGCCAGTTGCAAATTCGGTGCAACACCGTTTCCGAAATTAATAAAAGAAAAAAATTAGTATATATTACAAAACCTCAAACCACAAAGTGGGAGAACAAAGACGCAAAATAATTTGAACAGGGGCATTAGCTGTCGGGTAGGGCTGAGACAAACGTCAGGGCGAGGGGCAAAATGGCCTAACGGTCGGCTCTTACAATTTAACCCGGTGATCTCAACTATAATTGGCAATAATCAGGGTGGCACAAAAAAAGGGTTTTTGGGGTCGAAAAATAATAAGGGTAATTGGTTAAAGGGGAAATAAACAGAAGGGGGGGAAGAATTTATATTGAAAATTCGTAAAAAGTCCGAGGGACGATTCACGAATTTTTTATTTAAAAAAAAAAATTACAAAAAAACAAATTGCCGAGGGAACAATTAATAAATAAAAAATCCCAAATTGTCTGAAGGACAATTTGGAATAGGGTGACGGGTATTAAGCTAGTGAAGCCTAGTGCAGAAGTCACTAGTGCGGAAGCGAACGAAGAAACAGCTCCAGCCGAGATGTGGACTTGTGTCGAAGGCTGAATTGAAACGGGAATAGGGGAAGGAACCCTGAATTACAAACCAGCTATGGAGAGGTCCGTTACGAATACCACGATTAGGGTGCAGGGGTTGGATACCCCAGTACCGGCGTCTTCCGGGAGTGAGCAAGCGGGCTCCGGGACGTCGTCATCAAGCGACCGCAGCAGCACAGAAGTTGACCACTTGGCCTCTGTGTCGCAACAAGCTACAAGGAACAAAATACAAGGTGATCAACATCGGGACCAGCGCTTGGGCAACCAAGAATGCAGGAAGACAGCGGTATGGAATCGGCATAAAAAACTGATCAACGACCTGCTGGAGGACCTGAAAGGGCGACGAAATGTTAACACAGAGACGAACTCGCTAGTGAAGAACCTAAGCGAGTCCTTCAAGAGAATGCGGCAACGGGACCGGGAAGCTGCAACCATCTCTTTAACGGAAGGAGCGACTTATCCCCCAAATGAGAAAAATACGACAGAAGAAAACACCCAAACGTCGCCATCGCTCTACAGGACGACCATCGAATCCATGGAGCGTGATACTCATGCTGCGAACGTTCCTGAAGACAAAGGAGAACTGACGCCGAAATCAAGGAAGAAAAGAAAGAAGCGTAAGGAGCGCACACCGCCGTCCACGGAAGCGCAAAAAGTTAAGAGGAGAAAGCAGCGGGGCGCATCCACTGACACGCAGCGCCCGGAGAATCCTGTAGCAAACCAACGGTGGCAGGAAGTGAAGGGAAAAAAGAAAGGACCGAAGAAGAAAAAGAAACTCCCAAAGCAGCGCGTGTCTCGTGCGCTACCCAACGCGCTGATGATACGTGCCAAGGAGCGCAAAAGTTATGCCGACATACTCCGTAAAGTCAAGGTGGGCGTCACTAGTGAACAGATCGGGGAGAGCATCGACAAGGTGCGCCGGACAAACACTGAGCAGCTCTTGATCGTCCTGGACAAGAAGGACAACTCGGAACATATGCGGAAACTGATATCTGATGCCCTAGAAGATGACATCGAAAAGGACATCGAGGAGACTACCACCAAACAGGAAGTTGTGGATGCTCTCAGGAAAGCAGCTGGAGAGGGCAGCGAAATTTCTGCGAATGCCGTGAAGACACTTCGGATAACGTACGGGGGAACCCTGATAGCGTCCGTGAGAGTCCCCACGGAGATCGCACGAAAAATCATAGGAATCGAAGGCAGGATCCGCATCGGGTGGGTAAGATGCCGTGTCAGAGAGATTATAAGGTCCACTAAGTGCTACAGGTGCTGGCACTTTGGACGTCTCTCCTCGAAGTGCCAAAGCAAGGGCGATAGGTCCAAGCACTGCATTAAATGCGGCCCAGAGGGTCACAAAGTCGCCGAATGCACGAAAGAGGCATACTGTGCGCTGTGCACCGAAAACAGAAAGGAGGAAAACTGCAACCACGTAGCAGGCAGTAGTAGGTGTGCAGCCTTCAAGGAAGCACTTCAGGCGTTGACGACAAAGCGACGATAAAAGTACTACAACTCAACCTCAACCACTGTGGAGCAGCGCAGGATCTTCTCCAGCAGACAGTTCGAGAACTGAGGCCAGATCTCCTGATCATGTCGGAGCCATATATACAACTTAGTCGCTTACCGTGGGTGTTAGATGCCACCGGAAAAGCGGCCATCTGGGCCTGCAGCAACATCCCCTTTCAGGATGTCTCAGAAATCACGGAGAAGTGTTTGTAAGCTGTGAGATGTAAGCTGGGAAACATCTACTTCTACAGCTGCTATGCTCCGCCTAGCCTAACTCTCGACGAGTACTTGGGAGTCCTCGATAGGCTGGTCAAAGACGCGAAGGGGCACTCACCAGTGGTCATTGCGGGAGACTTCAATGCCTGGGCAGTCAACTGGGGGAGCAAGGAGACAAACCCGAGGGGGCGAGCATTGCTAGAGGCAATGTCCAGCTTGGATGCAGTACTGCTGAACAGAGGAAAAGACCCGACATTCGAGCGAGGAAACAGGAGCTCTATTGTGGATCTCACGTTCGTCAGTGCTAGTCTCGGCCGTAATAACATGTCTTGGAAAGTGACCGACACCTTCAACCTCAGTGACCACCGACTGATATCCTGGGAGGAGAACACCGATCCGGAAAAAACTGGACCACTACTGAGAAGGACAAAACACCCACGGCTGGAAAAACAGCAGGTTCGACGAAGCTCTGTTCTGCGAAGCGCTGGACGACAGACCAATTAGCACAGGCCATGCGACGGAACAATCAGGGGAGGTTATGAGAAGGATAGCAGAAGCTTGCGATGCTACAATGCCACGGAAAGGTAGCGTAAACCAACTCCCGGCGGTGTACTGGTGGAACAGCACCATTGCTTCCCTTCGCCAGGAATGTATACGAGCGCGGAGGCGAGCCAAGCGAAGACACGGAAAATCTAATTTCCACGAGCTCGAGGAAAGGCACAAGGATACGCGGCGGCAACTGACGAAAGCAATAAAGCACAGCAAGATGCAGTGCTGGGACGAGCTACTGGAAGAAGTAGATAATGACCCGTGGGGCAGACCCTACAAGGTAGTCATGACCCGACTGAAGAGGCAACCGAAGTCGACGCCCACAGACGCAAAGCTCCTGCAAAAGATTGTTGCGGCACTATTTCCGCAGCAACGGGAATGCAACCACCGGACTGAGCAAAATGATCAAGAATGGATTCGTCCAATCACAGCGGAGGAGCTGAAGAGGGTATGCGCGAGAATAGGGAACACGAAGGCCCCTGGCCTGGATGGAATACCAACCATCGCGCTCAAGGCAGCAATGACCGCAGCGCCTAGACATGTACAATACGTGTCTACGGGAGGGAACTTTCCCGGTAAAGTGGAGGCAGCAGAGACTCGTCCTCCTGCCCAAGGGGCAGGAGCCACCCGATGAACCCTCTTCCTATCGTCCGCTCTGCATGCTGGACTCAGCTGGGAAAGTTCTCGAAAGAGTAGTCCACCGAAGAATTGAAGAGTTTGGCGAGAGACATCTTTCGGACAACCAGTATGGTTTCCGGAAGGGTCGCTCAACACTCGAGGCCATCGACCTAGTGGTCAACATCGCGAAAGATGCGATAGCTGGCGAAAGATGGAAAGGAGGCGAGAAGCAATACTGTCTGGTGGCAACACTCGACATCAAAAACGCCTTTAACTCGGCTAGATGGGACTGCATCATGGATGCTCTTACAAGGATAAACGTCCCAGGATACTTGCGCAGAATTGTTGCTAGCTACCTTACCGACAGAACTCTCTACTATGACACGGAGAGCAAACCCAAAGAACACCGAGTTACGGGGGGAAGGGGGGGTACCCCAGGGCTCGGTACTCGGACCTCTCTTATGGATCATCATGTATGATAGACTCCTCACACAGACGCTACCAAGAGCGGTGAAGTCCGTGGCCTTTGCGGACGATATTGCTCTTGTGATTGTAGCAAAGCATCTCGAAGACACCAAAAACCTGTTTGAAGGTACCTTCGACAGGATCCGCAGGTGCATGGAAACAGATGGCCTAAGCCTGGCAGACCACAAAACTGAAGTCGTACTGATCACTGGCAGGAAGAAGTTAGAGACGATCGTCTTGCGAGCAGGGGAGCATGAGATCACCTCCCAACCTGCCATTAGGTACTTGGGAGTGATGATTGACTCTAGGCTCAACTTCAAGGAGCAGGCAAAGCATGTGGGGGCTAAGGCGGCGACGGTCGGAGCATCCCTATCACGACTCATGCCTAACGTCGGAGGCCCGAAACAGAAGAGAAGAGCACTCTTGATGTCCGTGGTAACGTCGGTTCTTACGTATCGCATTGCCATCTGGGCCGACGCTCTAAAGGTACAGGAGTCTCGACGAAGGGTAGCAACTGCTCGCCGAATGATAACTTTGCGGGTGGCTAGCGCCTTCCGCACAGTATCAGACGACGCGGTGTCCGTCATTAGTGGCGTAATCCCAATTGAGATATTAGCCGAAGAGCGAAGGTCCCTGTATCGACGGCGGCAGGAAACGAACCTCAGCCCAGAGAAGCTGAAGGTCAAAAAACGAGGTGAGAGCCTCCAACGTTGGCAACATAAATGGGATGCCTCGATGAAGGGCAGATGGACGTACCGGCTAATCCCCAACATAGACACGTGGATCAATCGGTAGCATGGAGACGTCAATTATTATTTGACGCAAATGCTGTCAGGACACGGGTGCTTTAGAGCGTACCTCTACAAATTCAAGTATGAGGACTCTCCGTCGTACCCGGCCTGCAAGGAGGTAGAGGAGACCGCGCACGTGTTTTTCACGTGTCCCCGCTATGATACGGAACGCGCTATCCTAGAAGGTCGCACAGGACTGAAAATGACGCCGGAGATACTGGTAGAGGTAATAATTTCATCAGAAGAGGCGTGGGCAGCGGTGGACTCCTTCGCTGCTGGAGTCATGAAGGAATTGCGGAAAGAGGAGCAACGAAGGAGAGAATCGGAGAAGGAAGCAGTAAACCGAAACCCCTTACCTTGCCATGAACATCCAGGCGAGGACGGGGGACTAGAGGTACAGCTAGGAATATGGAAAAGCAACTGCTAATGCCTACCCCTGCGAAGAAGTGCCTGACAGCGGTTCTGCAGGGGAGAAGTAAAGGCAAGGTGGTGAGAGTTGCGGTTTTTAGTCGATAGTGGTCGGACGGAAACACCTAATGTCCAGACCGAGCCCGGCACAACGTGCGTAAAGGCATTTTCCCCCCTCTTAAAACACACACACACACACACACACACACACACACACACACACACACACACACACACACACACACACACGCACGCACGCACGCACGCACGCACGCACGCACGCACGCACGCACGCACGCACGCACGCACGCACGCACGCACGCACGCACGCACGCACGCACGCACGCACGCACGCACGCACGCACGCACGCACGCACGCACACACGCACACACACACACACACACACACACACACACACACACACACGTAGTAGTGTGTGTGTGTGCATGTGTGTGTGAGACGTAAACGCATACACGGCTGCAAAACCGCCCAACAGCAGCAGTAGTAACACCAGCACTACTCATCTAATCCCCTTCATCCTGCAAAAAGTTGTAAGAGATGTTGCCGGACATTGTAACGGGCAAACTCTTCAGACAATCCTTATTATCTGTAGGTACACAAAACATCACATTACACACACCGCGAGCCGTTAGCTCGAGCGGTGAGTCCCCCCCCCTAACCTGACATCTACCGCCTGGTTCGAGTCCAGGCTAAGTGGTTTGTATCTCGGCTAAATAAGGTCGGTAAATGTCGGTGCAGATCCTTTAGATTAGAAGCCCCACTGTATCTCTACTGCCTATTTGAAAATGACCTAGCGTGAGGCATAAAATATCGTAAGGATTAGTACCGGACGGTTCGATCGATCGTTAGTTGAGGCATGCCTCAATTTGCGTAGTTAACGTCATGAATCCTTCGAAGGTTAGAGTTTTAGCACCCAACTCGCGTCTCAGATGGTGTTTTGTACATTTTACACCCGCTTCCTAGAGACCACCATAGTGTGGTGGGTGCTCCTGGTGGGATGACATTGCCATTGGATGTGACCAGTAGCAAGTATGTCAGGTCGGTATCACGAAGGACTCTGCGATACGTTTTCTGCAATTCCTTGTCAGCTCCGGTAAATGACGTACCATTGTCACTATATAAATCGGAGGGTAGTCCACGACGAGACGTAAAGCGACGAAAAGCTCCGAGAAATGCTTCTGTGGAATAGTCCGACACGAGTTCTAAATGAATGGCACGTGTTCAAAAACACACAAACAATGCGAGATAAGCCTCGTGAGCTTTATGAACACGACTTTTTGAAGTTCGGACTTGCAATGAATCGGCGTAATCGAGTCCACGGTGTTGAAAAGGCCGGCTTCGTTGAAGGATAGGAGTGACCGTCGCAGTCGACTACCAACGCGAAGAATCCCGTGTTCGTCGAGAAATAGGTTAAGTTTATGGATCGATGATTTCTTAGGGATCGGTTTTTGTGCGCTGAGGGCGTTGATTTTGTCCTGGTAATGTTGTGTTTGAACTGCTTTGATCCAATAGTTCTTGGCGTGTGTTACTTTGCTGCCGTAAGGTCTCGAATCAGTTGCATAAAGCTGCTGTTTAGCAAGAGTTGCTATGCGCATGCAGTAAGCAGTAATGCGTAAGAGTTTCGGCCAAGAGGAGATATTGTCCGCGAGCTTCTATGTGGGACTCACCAAAGCGGTGAGTGTTGTTGTAGGTATGGACCTACTGTCAATCACTGCCTGGAGCGTGTGCGGCCATGCTGATTCATGCTTTTGGAGCCATGGCGGACCTTGCCACCATAGATGATGATCGCGAAGTTCGAGTGCTGTTAGGCCCCGCGAGGCGCAGTCAGCTGGATTTTGTTCAGTTGGTACATGATTTCACGCAACTCCTGGCAGTAGTGTTTGGATTGATGCTACTCTGTTGGCGACAAACGTTGGCCATGCAGACAGATGTTGCTTAAGCCACGAGATCACAAGGGTAGTCTGTCCAAATGTGTGTTGTGCCCGAAGTGAACTGCATCGTATCAAGAGTGAATTTGATGTGTTTGGCGAGGAGCGTAGCAGCACATTTCTCAAGTCACGGCACACTGATTGTTTTGATCGGCGTGACTTATGACTTTGCAATGAGCAAGCTAACTCGAGGGTGATCGTTTTTGTCGATTACTCGGAGGTAGATGACCGCTGCATATGCTCGTGTGGAGGCATCCGCAAAACCGTGCAGTTGGCACCGAGAGTTGTTCGATTCGAGATAGCTCCAGCGTGGTACCGACACAGCATGAACTTCGGAAAGGCTCGAGTAATAGTCATTCCATTTACTTGCAAATTTAGAGGTTAATCCATCGTCCCAGCCTAAAGATTGGATCCATAGTTCTTGGATGAAAATCTTTGCGATGATCAGAACTAGTGACAGCCAACCAAGGGGGTTGAATAATTGGGCAATTATAGATAATACTGTGCACTGTTTTGTGTACTGATCGCGACTTGATAGCTTTGTATTAAAACAAAATGAGTCGTCCTCTGGTACCCAACTGATACCGAGAATTATAATGGATTCACTCGAGTCAAATGTTTGTACTTTTGTAGCTTCTCGATCAGACTGAGGGATGGTTACTAGTAGTGAAGGATGGCTTGCTATCCATTTTCGAAGCGTGAAACCTCCGCGTGATAGAGGTTGAATGAGCTCATGGCGTAATTTATTTGATGTGTTCACATCGTTTGCTCCAAATAATACATCGACTACATAGAATTGATCACGAACTATCGGTGCTGCTAGCGGGTAGCTTTTTTCGTCGTCATCAGCTAGCTGCTTGAGGTCACGCATTGCTAAGTACGGAGCAGATGCAGTGCCGTAGTCGACTATTGTTAACCGATATGGTGTAATTTGGACACTTTGAAAAGAGCGCTATAATATTTGTTGGTACCTTGTGTCGTCGGGATCGACAAGGATTTGCCGATACATTTTTGTGATGTCGGCGGTGAACGCATATTGATGTGTTGTGATGCAATTTTCCTAAAAAATGGAAAAAAAAATGAAAACGACTACCCGTCTTGCATTCACAAATTCCTTTTTATAAATTCTCCCTTCCAAATTTATTTAGGGCGCCAGCCGCCGAAGCGACAATGGAAGAGAAAAGATGTTCAGTTTTATAAAGTTTGTCCAAAAAGGAGATAGTTGCCGGCAAGACTGCGAGTTAGTGATCTTACGACACAGTGGGCGGTCCGTAATTTACTCAGTCAATTGAATAATAATTTCACAAAAATAACAAAACAAAATAAATAGATTGTCGAAACTTCCAAGTAACTGGGAACAAAAGTAATTAGGTTTATTATTTCATTAATGGTACCGAACAATAGAAAACACAAATTAAAAATACTATTATTACAAAAGAAATATTTCTCCTTACTAAAATCCACGACGGCTACTATATTCACCGCCGAGATTTGATAACACGCAATAACCGCAACGGTACCGAGAGGTCCGAAGCGCTCGAATTTCCCTAATTTCCTGGCTATCTTAAAACTATCTCGAAAAGATACTCGTAATCGGTCCCCAACGGTCAAAATACGGTACCTAGGCCAACGCACAGCCCCGCAGTACCCTCCAGAATTTGAACTGGACAAAACTGGACCAATACAACACAAATCCGCGCGCAGCTCGACCAAAAACAAAAAACAGTGTATACTCGTCAATGCTTCGATGATGTACCACAGCCTTAGCTGGACACGAGTCACCCGCACGATGATTATAAAACTCAAAATATTACATGCAAAAATTCAAGCCGCGACGCGGGGCACTTTAGCGTGAGAAGTTGGGGGAGTGAGCACGATTTTCTCATTCAATTTCGGAGCTCAATATAATACTTCTTTCACTAGATATTATCTCTGTCAGGTCCCCGAAATTCTCGCACTTGATGCTGACACAACACTTAATATTACGGTCTTTGGTACCACTTCTCGAGTTAATTCTTTTTGGAAATTTATTCTCGGCCGCAACACGATGGACAAGGTACCACAGCCGTAGCTGAGCACACAATACACGCGATTAATGCAGTCCGAATAGTCACCAATGGTAAATTAATAAACGCACTGAATCTAAAAATTTAATTATTTAATGGAAGCGAATCTGTCGCGCTTATGTCAGCAGTACCCAAAAATTCCTAACAGGTCGCCCGCCGACACAACTTCGCGGTTGCTTAGAAAACTGATGAAAATTATAAAAGTAGCGTGATAGATATTATTAACGAGTCCGAAAATACGATGAAGGAAGAGTTTACCGATACGAAGTCGCCGTTCTTCGCGACGGGTTCCCGATCGTCTCCCGGTATCCCACAAAAGTGCTACGTCGGTAGTGCTCCTCTCATGCACCCGTACTCTTCGACGTCGTACCAAAGACATAATTTTATTCGGAAATTCGCATGCTCGCAATCTTTCTGCCCCACTTCGCTGATATGCTCGGCCCTTGTCAACTATTCTTGATCTCCGGCAACCAATTAGGGCCTATGACATGCGTCAACGACTTCTCGCATTTCTCCATGTTCGAATTGCTTGCCGCTATTATATTCGCTCGCACCGATAATAATGTCGTGACAAAAATTTTCAGCAGGTAAAATATAAGGTACCTGACTTCTACAAAATATAACAAGAATTCGGGGAAATTATCGGCCTGTCAGCGAATTAAAAGGGAGTAATTCCAATAATAGAAGATGATTATTTGGAGTATTTCGAGGTGTGGAAAATCCGATGCTTGTTCTCTTGGCTGCTGTTAAGTGGTGAGGGAGTTCCCTGTAAGAATGATTCCTTGCGCGACAATTATTCATAGGTCCGCTCTCCTCTCTTATTTCCTCGGTGTAAACATTAAAAAAAATATTCGGAACAATTCCTAGAGATTAGTACAATATTAATTTCCTATATAATTTTGCCTGGTGGAATGCCTGAGTAGCGGTTGAAGAGCACGGTGCGCACGAGAGACTGCTCGGTCCCTCAGAAAATCTGACTTTTTGGGAAGCTCAAAAAAAAAAAAAATACGCGTCACAGTGTGCGCCACTTGAGGATTGTTGCTGGTAAATCAGCTTGAAGTTTTGGACCGATCATAAGATGGTCATTGAGCGAAGTACCATTGGACGTTCTGTTTGATGCGTTAAATACTACTCGAAGACGTGTAGTACTGCTATCTTTGATCACGGCGTGATGCGGTAAGAAGACACCGGGATCGGATTCTGGGGAGTGAAAAGTCGTCGATACCATATGTCCGAGATCTAAATATTCCTGCATAAATTCGCGGTATGGGGAGAGTAACTCAGGTTTGCGCGCGAATTTAAGTTCCAGCTTCCGCATCCAGTTAGCTGCTGTCTGTGACGATGCTCCGATCTCTAACGCATTGATTTTCTTAAACGGCAGTTTAACGCAATAGCGTCCCTCTGGTAAGCGTTCGTGTGTCGCGGCAAAATGCGCTTCACAATTTGTTTCCTCTTCAGTGAGAGGCGAGCAGGCTGGGACCGCCTCTAGCTCCCAAAATCGTCTCAATTCGGACGTTGAATTTGACTCTAATATGGCTAGATGAGTTGATAACTCTGTCGTTGATTGTTTCGAATTTACGTCGATTGCCCCAGAACGAATCTAACCGAATATTGTTTGTTGAGCTAGAGGCGATCCAGCTGGCCCATGTCTTAGTTCTTTGCGGAGGACTTTCGCATAAATGTCCGCACCTAAGATTAGTTGAATCGGAACGGCACTGGTTGGATCAGGATCAGCTAGCTCGAGATCGACTAGGTGGGTCCAATTTTTATTGTCGATGGTACCGTTTGGTACGTAAGACGTTGATTTCTGGAAAACGAAAACTTCACTTAGAATAGATGGCTTGTCTTAGTTGCATGGAGTTAGTAGAAACAACATGCTAAAGCGACGTGTTTCTGCAGCTACTTCTCCAATCCCGAAAATTGTGGTTTGAACTCTTTTTCGCGACACTCTTAAAACCTGTGGGATTGACTCGGTTAAGAAAGAGGATTGAGATCCCTGATCTAACAGTGCTCGTACATTAACAGAGCAGCCACTTGATGTTTGGAGCCGTACACAAACAGTCGCTAACATAACATATTTTGTAGAAATCTGGTTTTTTGAGACGTGAAAGGATTCTGTGCTAGTGCCAGCTCCTTGTTTATTAGGAGAAACCGATTTTGGTGTCGATGTTTCGGGCAACCTGCTTTTAGCACCCGCGTTTCCAGAAGGGAGTTCTACGCTTGGTTGATCTCTTTTCCTTTTGAGTTGTTGATCGGTGAGATGCAACGATGTATGATGCCTTTTTTGCAGTAAAAACATGAATTTCTTCTTGGGCATTGCTTTGTATGATGGTCGCTTGCCATACAGTTACCGCATAAATTGTTGTCGCGGACAAGCTTTTGTCGTTGTTCGACAGTCTTACTCCTAAATTGTTCGCATTCGAGGAGAAAATGATCACCGTTACACGCGCTCCATCTCAAAGCTGTAGATAGGTAGGATTTGACAGAGTCCATGGTACCTTTTCCGCTTGGATTTTGTTTACTCGATTTGTTGTTCGGGGTTTTCGGAGCAATAGACTCAAGTGCACGTATGGGGTACTCAAGGAACGTATTGATCCCTTTGTAAGTAGGATAATCTACCTTTTCGCTTATTTTTATTTCCCACTCGCGACGAGATACAGAATCGAGTTTACGAACGTTAATGAAGGTCAATAATGAATGTCATCCCACGTATCTACGTTTCGATCTAAATTTTTATGTGCGTTAACAGCTTCGCTAGTTTGGTCTCTTAATTGCTTTAACTCGCGTACATTCTCAGTGCTGACTGCAGGAACATCGAAAAGTTTTTTGAGCTGAGCGTCGATTATGTGACGCGTTTGATCATATCGACTTAATGGAGTATCTCATGCGACTTGGAAATTAGTATCAGTTATCGTAATGTTTTTTAAGAGACTTTGAGCTTCGCCTACAACGCTAACTTTCAAATAATGTAGTTTTCCGACATTTGAGAGAGATTCGTTGTCACTGACGAGTGATTTAAATAAATCTCGAAATGAGATCCAGTCGGTGTAGGACTCGAAAAATGTAGGCAACGGAATGCGAGGTAATTGTAGCGAGGTACCGCGTGTGCCATCTCGAAATGACGTAACACCAGCGTTAGAGTGATGACCCATAGTCTGTGGCATTCGTGACGCGATTGCATTAGTGATATAATCGCTAACCTCCCAGTACTTATCGTCTGCTCTGCCGAAGGAGTCCTCAGTGAAGTAAGTAAGTGCTCCACAGGGCGTTGAGGCGTGTGAGTCGTGTCTATAGCAGATCGACAGTGAAGTTATTTCAACCAAGCTTCTTCAGATTTGTCAGGAGACGAGACAGATCATCAACCGATGTTGTCATGTGAGTGTCGATTTATTTGAGGTTGCGAATTTGATTCGGACGAACGTATTGATCACTTATTTATGCTATTTACCGAATTTACTAGGAACATCACTTGCGAATCGGATTAATTGAGATTAATTTTCCACGCGATGAGCCAAAATCTGGTGAAATTGTGTGTAATTGTAACAAATCAAAGGCGATTAGAATTATTTCGATGTACAATTCTGTGTAATAATACACTTTCACGCTGATTTTTGCATTGATTATGTTGTATAAAAATGATACACTTCACGGAAGTCAAGTGACACCTTGTTATGAGGAGTCCCTTCACGAGTGTGAGAGAGACAGTGTGATTGTTTTCGTGACTTTCAAGCTGCGCGGATAGACGAGCATATCAAGACCAGCCGTGATTTGCACGTATATTGGTCAACTCAACAACCACGGTTGCTGACTCCCATCGCTGTTTCGGAAAATTTCTCGAAGGGAAGTAGAGTAATCAGCGCGCACTGTTAGTGCCGGGATTGGTACCACATGCATACAATAAAGATTAATCTTGATTGATTATTGTTTTTATGTAGAAACTGAATAGTCTTTAAAAATGTTCGCTCGCACTATTTTCACGGTTGCACTCTTTACTTAAAGCATATCGGTACGCGATTGAAAATTCGTGTGATCGATAGACAGATCGTTGGAGATTTCTCGAATATGTGTCTTGAGACGGCCTCACATATCTGCGTAAACTTCGTTAAGTACTCTTTGCAACACCGCATGAGCCCCGAGCGATCCGGCTCGAAGGACCAAAAAAATGTTCACTAACTTCGCAACTTATGAACACTAGAAGATTCTTTTGTATTGATAGTTATATAGCGGAGGTTCGGTGGGGTCGCTCGGAATAGAAGTAACTCCAATGACTCTCTCAACAGTTTCAAAATGCACTAAATACTTTATTGGACACGCGGGATGTAGTAACCGAAGACACACAGCTTACTATCGCAACGGCACGTTGTATCGCGTTGACCGTCGGACGAAGAAGTAATAGACACGGAGGTACGCAGTCGTCTCTCGATGGGTGTGTAGTTGTCGACGAGAGACGGACTACGTTAATCTTTTGTGGGTTGATTTTGCGAGGTACCGAGACGCTCTCAGATATACGCAGTCTCTCGCGTTCCGTACACATTCAACCTTATTCGCCCTGCTTCATACGGACACACATGCGTGAACACCACCTGTTTGAAAAAAAACAGTGGGAGGAAGAGGGGATTTAACCGACTACTCACAGCTCCGGGAATTATGCTAATTGTTTCTACCTGTTTAGAAAAAAATGAGTAAGAGCGAGAGGGGATTTAAACAACCAATCACAGCGGAGAATTGTGCTAATTAGGCTAGACACCCGGCCAGGTAGGTGGTTGGGGGGGGGGTCTATCTCCCCAGCTCATGCCTCAAGAAGGATTGGGAAGAAGAGGGGGTTCAAACAACCAATCAGAGCTCGGGGAATTATACTAATTGGGCTACACAGCGCCAGGCGAGAGGTAGGGAGGGGGTCGGGTTTGTCTATCCAGCTCACACCTCTACTACTCTGCTCTACTACTACTACTACTACTACTACTACTGTTAACAATCTACGGTATAAAACTCGGTTGATATGGACTTCTTGATGGTGTTAACCGAAACACTGTTAATATTAATGAATTTGTTCAGGAGAAAACTGCGCCTATCAACACTGACATTGGGGTTTTTTCTTTATGCTACAAACTACAGTGTCACTTTAATACGTGCTCGGGCCAATCGAACACTGCTTGAGATCAATCACTTGTATGTCCTAAGAAATTGATTGACCGTAATCGGAAGGATTTCTGATTTGCGTTGAATTGTCAATTATTATCAGCCGTGGGCGGTTCCGGTGGATTATTCATGAGTGGATTGAAAATTCTTAGAATTCTTATAGTGTGTGTGTAGATATCGATCTTCCGTGTACATATTAGCCGTTGTCGACGACTTTGTAGAAAGCAGATCTTTGAGTTTGAGTGAATTTGAAAAAAAGAAACATTGCGCGTTAGGCGGTTGTGAGATATGTGAGGTATCCCACCTGAAATGAACTGCTTAACGCGCAATGTTTCTTTTGTTCGGACTCACTCAAACTCAAAGATCTGCTTTCTTCATAGTCGTCGACAACGGACAATATGTACACGAATACGTTTAGGGATATTTACACACACACTTCAAGAATTCGATTTTAATCTACTTATGAATCATCCATCGAAATCGCACACGACTGATAATAATCAAGAATTCAACGCAAATCGGAAATTCTTTCGATTACGGTCAACTAATTTTTCAGGACGTACTAGTGATTGATCTCAGGCAGTGTTCGTTCAGCCCGAGCGCGTATTGAAGTGACACTATTGATCGTAGCATAAGAAAAAAATCCTAATGTCAGTGTTGATAGGCGCAGTTGTCTCCTAAACAAATTCAACGAAATCATTCGTGTCACTTTCGCATTGCATTAATATTAACACTGTATCAGTTAATATCATCAAGAAGTCCATACCAACCGAATTTCATACCGTAGTTTTTTAACAGTGTAGCAAGTATACCGGTCAAGTAGCATTGGGTAATTATAACACCTTAGCGCACTAAGTGTTCCATCTATCAAACAGCCTGAATTCGTTAGCGATACGAGTAGTAGAAAGGTGAGCTGGGAAAACAGACCCTACCCCTCCCTACCTCCCGCCCGGAGCTCTGATTGGTTTTTCGAACCCCCTCTTCCTCCCATTCCTTTTTGAGGCATGAGCTGGGGAGACAGACCCTACCCTCTCCCAACCTCTCGTCTGGCCCCGTGTCTAGCCTAGTTACCATTATTCCCCGTGCTGTGATTGATTGTCCAAATACCCTCTTTCTTTTACTCGTTTTTTTCTTAATAGGTAGGAATAATTAGCATAATTCTCCGAGCTGTGAGTAGTCGGTTAAATCCTCTCTGCCTCCCATTCTTTTTTTCAAAACCGATGGGACTTATTAGCACCATTCCCCGAGCTGTGAGTAGTCGGTTAAATCCCCTCTCCCTCCTACTTTTTTTTCTGAAACAGGTGGGAATAATTAGCAAAAGTCCCCGAGTTCTGATGAACCAAAAAATTTTCCTTGTATTTCCTGAGGGAAAGTGGCACGAATTAGCATAATTCCCCGAGCGTTGGTGATCGAGATGATTTTTCCGTAGGCCCCAACGTTGGTTCACCGGCGCAAGCTTGTCCGCGCGCTGATGATAAGTCGGGCCGTGAAAATTTATCGATACCTCTACAGTCGATATTGTAGGTTTGTTTCTACGATCGGTAACTCGATTATTCGTGTGTTGATAAGTTCTCCGGGCCGGTGAGCCCATTGGTCCAGATATCAATGATGTCCAGGGATGTTTCCAGCGCACGTCTATTGTTTTGAATTATTTTCCTAATTTCTCTACTACAATCAATGGAAAAACCATGCGCGTTTTACTGCAACAGCTAACGTAAAAGCTCTTCGGCGGTGGCGGTGGCGGCGATGGCGCGCTGGACACACGTCACTATAAGCTAATACGACGTGTGGGTGGCCCAGCGCAGAGATTGGAGCCTATAATACGCAGGACACGCACGTCGCTTTAAACTATTTCGATGGGGGCCGGTACGCGGAGATCTAACATACGCGGAACTCACGATCACTTTAAACAGCTTATGAAGGAGCGAGCGTGGCGTTCAGCTTTTATAACGCGGAGCACACATGTCCACATGCTTATATTTCTCGCTCTCCCTAGCTCTTACTCCGGACTCGGTAATGTCTCGTTCTTGCATAGTCCCGGCATCGTATTAAGAGTATATGAGGCGAGAAGGAAAGTAATTTTTACAAAACATATTCAAGTAAATTAGCTTAAATTTTTTTTATTAAACAAAGAGGAACCTGGATTAACAGGAAAACCAAGATAACGATCATACAGAGAGTCTTTATAAAATTATAAAAATGATTTTTAATAATCATCAATATATATATTGTTATGATATATATATACGGGCACACACACGCGCGCACACACGCACGCACGCGCGCGCACACACACACACACACACAATGACCGAAACTATATTCAAGACGATAATATAAAAGTTCTCTTTCAAATCATGACAATGGTAATGACGACGACGACGATAGCGATAATATCAGCGATTAAGAACAGACTGGGAACTGGACGAGACGCGTTATAAAGGACCTCAAGCCGTGGATCGAAAGAAAGTTTGGGGATGTAAACTTTGACGTTACCCAGCTTTTGATGGAACACGGATACTTCTGACGGTGCCTCCACAACATGAATAGAGTACGGACGCCGGACTGTAAATACTGTGGACATGAACGAGACGACGCGGAATGCACTTTTCTTGGGTGTGACCGCTGGACAGAACTGTGACTAAGGCTCGAGACAATAGTTGGTGGCATCACTCCGGACAACGTCATTCGGGTGATGCTTTACTCAACAGAGTGGTGGCAATTTATCGCCAATTACACGGGAACGATACTGCCACGGAAAAACGCAGACGGATGTTTGACATGACCGAGAGTAACTAACAGAATGACAACACGGACAGAAACCTCCAGCTAATACTAATGTAGTTCCTAACGGGGAGGGGGGGGGGGGGGGGCGGACGAAAACGTGGACATAAGTGGTTCTCTCCCGTCTGATCGAGGTTCTCCTAACGGTTTATCTTAATCAGGGGGGCTTAGCAGGTATGCATCCCGCGATAACTGGTGTGGGAATAGAGCTTACAACTCTAGATCTGACCGATGAAGCGAGAAGAGAGTCCGGCACACGAGCGTGGACCCGTCTCCTGGAGTGGATGGATAATCTCAACTCCGGGTAAAGGGAAGACGCTTCGAGTCTCTTAAAGATTTTCCCCGTTTTAGGCCAAGATTTTTAGCCTTTTCTCTTTTTTTGCGAGGGGAGAGGAGTCGAACAAAAAATAATAATATGCGGCGCTAACCGTTATATCCGAACAGTCGCGATAATATGTGTGTGACGTGACGATGTTTACGACACATGAGCCGACAGGTCTTTGTCTCTCTGCGTTTTATCACATCGTAAGGGGCTTCCTTTGAATTGACGTGAAATTCAATTGAATCGATGCTTGGTTTTCCTCGCGATAATCACTTTCGATCATTGCCTGGATCGATTTAAAATATACTTTCTGAGAATTTCTACAATTCAATGATAAGCCCTTCACCTTCCACTCGGTTTTGATAACCTTTTAAGAGTCGGCGCTATTTACGACCTCATCACCATAAAAATTCGGGCCACCTAACTCAAACGACTTGATGTAGTCGGTCGGCGTCCATTGGTGTCCATTCATCCGATTGACCGGTGTTGACAAAAATCAGCGAGTCTGTGTCGTAATAAAGGACACGTCTTTTCAACCGTTCGAGATAGCTATAGAGCTTGAGACGCGTCTGAGCAGTCATGTACACCGTGATAACGACATTTGCTTGCGCCGATGGTACAACCGCCTCGTCAATGTACGACCAATTTACCTGATCATTCGCCGGCAGTAAACGATGAACCTCCTTGTTGTTATCACCGAGAAGCAGAAACAACTCTTCGCGACGATTCATAACACTCGTTTGTGTTAAATTTGACCTCTGTCTAAATTTACCCCAAAACGAATTAAAACAGAGTTTCGCAACGGCCGCGGGTCCCAGAATATTGCGATTTTTCCGGCATCTAGCCGAATACCCGGGAAAAACGATTCATATATAATCATATATAATCATATATAAACTGCTCATATATGATTGTATATGAATTTTGTCTCTATATGATCATGCATGATCATATATGACTATGCATGATCATATATAATTGTATCTGGGTATACATGATCCTATATGAGAAAATATAATTGTGTATAATTGTATCTGAGCATATACAATCATATATAGTTATATGTGATTATATAAGACGATGCCTAAATAGATATAATCTTCTAAAGCATATAAGGTCAGTCATGATTATATATGATCATATACAATTGTTACAATGTAATTGTACATATATAATCGTGCCCATAATTATTGAAATCGTCCGACGATTTCATTTCATATAGATTAAGTAACATGTAGACTAACACAAATTATTGAATCCTTAATACTTATATTTCTATTACCTTAATAATACATATTTTCGTAAAGTTGGATATCCATGTATTATGAATGGATATACATTTATAGAGATCAGCAACAGACTATAATCTGATAGGAACGCAAAGTATTATTATTAAGCACGGTAAGTTTATTTTTAGGAACGTTAAGGCGAATCATGAAACTGTAGTTCACACTCTACTACTTTCTCTGTTCTTTCGCATTACGATATTCGCGCTTAATCTCGCCAAGCTTTTGGGAAACTGCGTGCTTCACCTCTTTCAATGATTGGTTTACCCAGCCTTTTTTGGTCGCCACGGTCATCGCATATTCTGCAAACAGACATTAAAAAATTCGATTCAACCTATATATAATACTTTTTTCATAACTCGTATAAAGAAAACGTTATAGAATCGAAAATTATTTCGCAAATTTATCCATACACGTAATAATGCAATAAACAAAACTACAGGCCAGTTCACGAACCAATAGATCAATAGACCTTCAATTGTTCTTTGCGTATGATCAATTCCGATAGATTTATACATAATTAAGTATCACCTGGGCTAAAGTTTACATTTTCCAATACGTCCGAATTTTAATAATCATTTAAATTTTTCTTCATTTGCGTCTCAGCTATATGCTTATTCAAATAAAAAATCTTACCAATGATAGCGTTTCTAGCAGTTTCATTCAAGCAACAGACGTGTTCAGTCATTCGCTCTTTCCCCATAGACCGAGGGGTTTGACCCGTGAGCGTTGATTTGTTCAAGGATTCTGGTTTAAAAACTCCTTGCAACAGTCGTCTCACTAAATGCGTCGCCCTGTGCGAAGCACCGAGCGCAGCTTCGGCGATACGTTTTTTGCAGTAAATCCCATTACAAAGATGAACCATCTAAAAATATTCCCATTTTTTGACAAAGATCACGGAATTGTAAAAGCGTATTTTACGCAGAACTGAAATACATACTGGATCATCAGACCAATCTTTACCAAACAGTTGATCTGCATCTTCTGTGCCAAAAGTAAGCTCTCCATCTTCTCCCTCAATGCCTTCTGCTCCTTCGACATTCTTCTTGGATTTTCCTGTATCATCGTTAGGTTTCTCACGGGATCGTGACTCCTGTTTCAGCGTGCGTCCGTCTTTTTTATTTTTGTCCTTTCCATCATCCAACCGCTCTACAAAGGGCAGCGGAGGCGATCCTCGATTATCTTCGTCAACTTCCGAATCGTCTTCGTATTTCTCAACCACTGTTTTCACGGTTTGTTTATTTTTATCTTCGGTTGAAGTCGAGGGAAAGAGTTCGAAATTATTCTCAAATTCTGAATCAAAATAGCTGTAAGTGCTGACACCATCTGTAATAATGTGAAATCAACTTTTTTTTTCACGATGGGGAGGCTGCAATGAGTTTTAATTCGATGAAAGACACATGCCTCTTGGGAAACGACGAAGGAGAGGATATTATATTGGAATATTAACGGAGTTAGCTATTTTTTATTACATGGTCTTTCGTAAACAAAAAGTAATGGAAGTAAAAAGTGCAAATAGACTGTAGGTGAATGACAGTGAGTGGAAAGAAAACGAACCGTTTTTTTTGTTTATTTCAGCTTGAGCTTGTTTAAGCATTTCTTTTAGCTCCTCTTTTGTAGGGCTTGCAGGCTTTGCTGTGATGGGTCTATCTTTCATAGCTTGCACGTCGGCTCCCCTTTGGTCACGATACTTCTGAATAATACCAAAAACATTTTTTCAGTCATTCATAAATACATTTATTAGCGTTAAAAAAAGAGCAAGACGCAACCTTGATTTCTACAGCGTCAGTGGGTGAGTCGTCTGAAGAGATGCTAATATTCGCGGGGGTTTTAGCGATTTTTTGAGGCTTTGCTGTGATGAATTTTTTCTTCAAAGCTTTCACGTCGGCTTCTCTTTGGACAGTTTTCCTACACAATATAAAACATTTTTTTAAGCATTCACACATATTCATAATTTATTTATCGTTACAAAAAATATCAAGATGCAACCTTCTGTTCGTCAGCGTCGGTAGGTGAGTCGTCTGAAGAAATGCTACTATTCGCGGGGTTCTTAGCGTTTTTTTGAGGTTTTGATTTGATGGGCTTATTCTTCAAAGCTTTCGCGTCGGCTTCCTTTTGGACACGGTACTTCTGGACAATACCAAAAAAATTTTTTAGACATTCATGAATATTCATAATTTATTTACTGATTAAAAAAAGTGCAAGATGCAACCTTGTTTTCTTTGGCGTCAGTGGTTGAGTCGTCTGAAGAATTGCTAATATCCGCAGCATCCTTAGCGATTTGGTTTGATCGAGTGGGCGTTTTTGGTTTAGCTTCAATCGCGTCCGAAACTTGAGCATGGATCAAATTTTTACGCAGTTCGTTTTCTTTCGCGGCTTTCAGACGTTTCTGGAATACAAGTAATGACAAAATTTCAACGTATATTCAAAACAAAAATCAAAAGGTCCAAGATAACGCTGAAAATTTTTGCAAAATACAAAAATTTACAAAAAAACAAAGCCCACTGTATCGATAAAACTAATGCAATTCCAAATTACTTTATTTTCTCTGTTTTTTCTGTCCGCAATTATTTTGTATTAGAAAGTATTAGAAAAAAGTTTAAAGCATAATGAAACATCGTGAATAAAGTGAGAACAATATAAGAGTGAATTGAAAAAAATTAATAACGAATCGGAACCAGATCGAGAAAAACGAGACATTTTTTTAATAACCGAAATTCTTTATCGCAACTGTATTCAATTTATAAATCATTGTGAACTAATCTATAGCGCATGTTTGAATAACTATCTACTCAGCAAATGCAATGATAATCAATCTTTGATAACTTAGGAATATCTGAATAAAATTACGCAACTTTTTTGTCACAGAAAATAGATTATCGACTCAATAATAGAATATGAAAGAGGATAATGAAGTATACAAGATCAATACCACAGGTTTTGGTTTCTCATTCGATTGTCTCTTATTGCTCTTGACGGCAGGCTGCACAGGCTCGGGCGACCATTTTTTATTCCTTCTCGAAGCTTGTTTTGCAGACAATGGCATGTTCAATAGTGTTTTATTTGAAACTTTCGATGCTTTTTTGAGCTTTTTCAACTCAGTCGCAAGGAGTTGTTCGTCATCTGAAATGTTGAAAGTTTGTTACACTTTTCAATACAAGATACAAACATAAAAAATTCTACGTAGGTCGCAGTACGTGACAGTTGTGAGTTTTTCTAAGCGATAGATTGAGAAAATTACTCTTAACTACTGTATCTCAAGTTCAAGTGTATTACGAGCGAATCGAGTAAAATATTTGTCAATAATCCTTCCTGGTACCGAAATTGTTGAAATGGCATAATTGACCGATTTAAGTGTTTGTAAATTCCTTGAATTGGAGATTTATTTTTGTGACACTGCAGAAAACATTATCTTGATTTTTTCTTTTTTCCATCAAAATGGAATGAAAAGCATTGCGATTCGCGAGACAAGAGGTTATGGAACGCGAAAAGTTAGGTTAAGTGTGCGAATTTTTTTTTTTTTTTCGTGAAAAGTCATGAAAATTCTAATGAAATCTCTTCGATACTGATATTTGAGTTAAGAAATTATCTTACCAGGACGCATGAGGACAGTGCCATTGTATTGTTTTTTATTCCACGTGAAGATAACATCATCGCCCGTTTGCACGGTATGTTCGTCGCACACTACACAATCGTCCTCCACGATTGAATACGAACTGTCCAGATCACATTTTAATAGAAACATTGCGAAATATCACAATTAATTGCATTTATCCACTGCAGTACTGATCGTAGCGAAGATCAAAGCCGACCACCATCGAACAAGGTGACCGCGTGGCTGGTTATGGGACTTCCCGCGTAGCCGGCGTAGCAACACGTGCGGCGTGTTCGAACCGGCAAACTCGAACCGGCGCGAATATGCCGTTTAGCTATTCGCGCCCACGGCAAAAAAAAACAATGTCACGCAATAACAATGGGTTAGAAACCTTTTATAATTAATTTTATTTCGTATTGTTAATTCATATTCGTTGCCTTATTGCTTTTTTAGCAAACGTCTCTGTAGTAATTCGAAGAATTTTTATTTTAAGTACCGTGCTCTGTGCTGCCTTTGGCTGTCTCTCGACAAAGCAATATGGGCGCCAGTATGTCGACGACTCAATGTCAGATAGTCGTATGAGGATGAGATCGATACACATCATACGCCCTTATCATTTATATCATTAGCCTTCCAATATGAATAAGAAAGTGATGAAAAAGGTAAGAATACCAATAATTTGGTACATCGCGAGCTCGCGAGATCATGGCACTCATTCAATTGTCGATATAACGACATGATTTTAATTTAATAATATATATTGAATAGATCAAGCGATTTGCGGAGCGTGAAATCACGTTCAAACATATAATAATGGTTTAATATGCTTATGACAAAATTCTTGGATTGATAACTTTAATTCTGAAGAGTTGAACAGTTAGCCGATTAACCTCTACTTTTCAACTTTCAAATCGGTACGTAAAATCTCACCCATATGTATAGCTTGAAATTTTTTTAGTTATCTCGGTTTTTTTAAAGAAATATTTCTATCAAAATTCGTTCCATTCTGCTAAAACGATGTATTCAAAGATGCAGTTTGCCTTAAGATGTCCGAGGAAGGCAGTCCACCGTCACCGAAAGCAAAGAAATACAAATTATGGATGGAAAACCCCAATATTTCCGTATGTATATTTTCGACTTGTTAGTTATGTATCCAATAGTAGATAGAAAGTGAGGCTTCTGGATCAGCGTGTGTGCGTGTCACACGTACAGGGATGAGCGGTGGGTCAGCGTGGTTCACACGGATGTACACAGTCGCGCGTTGTCGCGAGGTGCTGAGGAGGCGGTGGGGAGGGGGGGGGGGGGTGAAGGAATTCGTAGTATAAACGGTTGATGTTTGTTGGAGAAGGTGGGTAATGTGGGTCATGTGAATGAATATGTGTATATAGTACTAGAGAGTGCCTTGATAGTATTTTTTATCTCTCTCTCTCTCTCTCTCTCTCTCTCTCTCTATCGAGGTATGCAGACATTGCACATCTGGAAGTTCTGTGGATCATTGCGGTAATGTGATCACGTGAATAATATGATTTTCTTTAGAGATTGTGGGAATTGAGGGTCAAGTGAATAAAGATTTCCAACGTTATGTCGATCATCGACCATCTTTGCATCCTGGGAATAAGAGGGGATTTGCAGAGGAATCTGCGTTATATGATGCAATAGAAATGACAGAGATAAAGCATCACGGTGTATAAATTCACGTGCAGGAAATGCACCACATCATTCCTCAATCAAGTGTATTACTCGATACTATCAATTTAATCAGTTCAAGAGTGACACCAAGAACAAGTGCGTGTGGTTCTCAGGTACGTATCAACATTATATATATATATATATATATATATATATATATATATATTGAAAATAATCATTCTTATAGTATATCTATAATTTTGAAAATAAACTCTGACAGTGGTAAATAAGAACTCAGAGAAATCAAACGTGATAACAACATGGATCTTACCAAGCTCAATGAAGTCAGCCGTCTACAAAATTTCCTTCCAACTAAGCGCCTCTCTGAATTGGCCATGCAGAAAACGTACGAAATCACCAATCTGCGATTCGTCAACACCAAGTATGGAAAGCAAGTTGTAGCGGACCTTGAGAAAGATTTTACAGTCTTTCTACCAGCGAGGACGAGTCAAATTCTCATTGATGACGTCGATCTTTTTGAAAAAATGCTGCAACGTTGCAATAACCATGGATTGGCTATACGTTATTTGGGTGGAAAATACAATCGCGTCGAATTTATTGAGCTGTAAAATTTGTACCTCAAATAAATAAACAACAACAACACGATATTTTTATTTCACTCAATGTTTCATAATGTTTTTATTTATATTATTATTATTATCCAATACAAAGTTGGTGTGAAATACATAAGGAACGAGTTTCAAATTCTTGTAAAATATAGAACGCCGTTTTCCCAGTGGGATTCGGCGACAATATCACCGATGCACAATACCATCCGGTAAATCGGATTCTCTAAATCAACGGTATTGATCATGTTGGCCAATACCTCCATGACGTCGTTCATGGGGTTATTTAATACCCATTCAATTGGTATAAACAAACCCCGCACAGCTTCAACATATTGGTGTGCTAAAACAAAAAAATAATAGAATATCATCCTTCAAGATTAGTAAGACTCACACACAGGTTGAATATAATGTTGATAATAAAACACTCACCGTTAGGCTGCTGCTGCTGCTGCTGCTGCTGCTGCTGCTGTTGAGCACGTTGCTGCTGTTGCTGTTGAGCACGTTGCTGCTGTTGCTGTTGAGCACGTTGCTGCTGTTGCTGTTGAGCACGTTGCTGCTGTTGCTGCTGCTGCAGTAGAAACTGCTGCTGCTGTTGCTGCTGCTGTAGTAGAAACTGCTGCTGCTGCTGCAGATGTGGTGGAGCTCGTGCAGCACGCTGATAATGCTGCGGAGGCACTTGTGGAAGCTGTCCTTGTCGTTGAGCACCTTGCTGCGGTGGCGGAGGGTGAAACTGTTGCAATTGTTGACGGGGGATGAAATTGACCGGCAGATTGTCTGAAAATTGAATCATATGAAATTTATATAATCCACTTTAATTTAACCGTAAACGTAAATTGCTAGAAAAATATCCATGAAAAGTTAAACAATTAGTTTCAAAAATACTTACATTGAGCCATTGACTGCGCACGTTGACGTGGTGGTTCGTGATAAAAACCTTGCGAACCGTCAAGCGGGACGTGATTTTGAGACCGCGGGATGTACGGTACATTCCATAATTGCCGGTCGTGGAATCGAGCGTTCTGAAGTCGTGCGACATTTGGTATTCGCAGATGTTGATAATAATGATGCTGTTGTTGCTGTTGCTGTTGTTGCTGTTGTTGTTGTTGTTGTTGTTGTTGTTGTTGTTGTTGTTGTTGTTGTTGTTGTTGTTGTTGTTGTTGTGAAGCGTGTGGTTGCCGGTATTGATATAGTTCCGGTGATGGATAATATGATGGGCGTGGTGGTGGTGCTGAAAACCGTGGAGGTTGTACCAGATTGTGATGATCCGGTCTTTCCGATGGGGCTTGCTGAGGTATATCCTCCGGTTCTTCTTCGTTCCCCACTCGTTCACCATCATCATCATTAATTTGATGATTTATCAGCCCTCGCACTGGAGCAATGTCCTCGTGTTCTTGTGCAATATCCGATCTTCCTGATGGGGCTTGCTGAGGTATATTCTCCTCCTCCGGTTCTTCCTCGCTCTCCACTTGCTCATCATCATCATCATCATCAATTTCCTGATGTATTAGCCTTCGCACTGGAGCAATGTCCTCCTCTTTTTGTGGAATATCGGATACCACCATTTTTTATTATTTATTATTGAAATGAAAATAAAAATCGGTTACGTGAGAGAAAAACTTGAAAACAATATTTCACAGCGAAACACACACAGACTACTTTGGAACCACTCTGAGACCACTTCGAGTCCACTTTTCGCAATACAATAACGGAAAAATTTAAAGATCGCACAGAGAGCAGTGAAACGTTGGAGTGCACGGTTCGATTGACAATGACTTCAACTCTAGAACCCTTTGGTTCAGCTAAGACGCTCGCAAGACTTTCAATGTAAACATTGAAAGAGAGAAAATCATCTCAACAAATCGATGCACACTTCATAAATATGTAACATAACACCACCTTTCAACGCGTAGTCCCTCGATGTGATCCAACGCGATGTGTATCTCAATGCTTAATTCCTCAAGCTAATAAAAGAAAAAGAAATGAGAATTGTAGCGTGAGCATCTCAGTCTCTCAGGAAAAAAGGATAGAAAATCATCTTGGTCTCTCAGAAAAGGACAGAAAATCGTATCGGTCTGTTAGAAAAGGATAGAAAATCATTTTCCGTATAAATGAGCGTGTGGTCGATGGGGACATCACTTATTTATCATACTCGAGCGTTTATTCGTACCACCGTCGTTCGCAATGGACAATAGAAAGTGTAATAAGCTTATCCATCTTGTGGAACGAGCATACAAGATCTTAAAGATCAAATCGTCACCTACTGAAATTCGACATTGGATAACAATTGTAAATCGCAATACCCGACTTCTCACGAAAATGTTGAGAACAGCTGAGTCGGTAGGTGAGAAAAACAGATTTTTAAAAACGATTGGGTTGTTGAGATGCTTGGTGATAAAATTCAAAGAATTACAAAAAAGTGGTGGTGGAATTGCAAAACGTAGTGAAACAGTACGATGGAAAGATTCAGATACGGCGTTTGCATCAAGGATACGAACTGGAGTAATCGTAAATCTTCGACACAAGAATCTTGATCAGTTTCTGAACGATTCAAGGAAACTATTGTTTTCCAGATTAAGAAAAATGTTGCAAGCCGAGTCTGGTTTTAAAATCAATGTGGTATTCTACGGTAAATTTAGCATTACGAAAAACGACGAACTTATCAAGGACATCAAACATTTCAATACAGAAAACGCGGTTATTCTTCGATCAACTGACTTAAAACAATGGTTCAATAAACACATTTATGAGAAACTGTTGATAAAAGTTCAAGATTTTCAAGAAAAGGATTCGGGCTGGTCCATGGTTGAGATTATCAATTTGACTGTGAATATCAACAAATACGTGCCACTACGCGGAGGCTTTTCAACTTACATCAAGATACCTGACAACATACAACTCAAGAAAGCCGTAGTCAACATTGAAAGCAACGATCCTTACTGCCTTCCATGGTCCGTGACGGCAGCTCTTTATCCGGTGAAAGATAATGCAAATCGCACAAGTTCGTATCCATACTTTCGATCTGTGCTTAAGTGTGAAGGAATAGATTTCCCCATAAGTTTAAAAGATATTTCAATGTTCGAAAAGCAAAATAATTTGACAATCAATGTGTATGGTATCGAAGGATGTAGTGATATCGTTCCGATCTATCTTAGTCATGAAAAAAAATCTGATAAGCCTACAATTCATCTTCTTGCACTAGAAACGGAAAATGTCTTAGACGATGAGGATGATGAGTACAATCGAATATATCACTTTGCTTGGATCAAACATTTATCTAGATTAGTGAAATCGCAAATCACCAAACATAAGCGAGCAATCTGGATTTGCGATTGGTGCTTATCTCATTTTACGACAAAAACTTTGTTGCTTAAACATAGGGTTGATTGTGAGACCATGAATCATTGCAAAGTGATTCTACCCAAAACTTCTGAAAAGGTTTTGAAATTCAAAAATTTCAAACACAAAGAAAGCGTTCCGTTCGCTATCTACGCTGATATTGAAAGCCTTTTAGAACCAGTGAAAGACGAGCATGGAAAAGAAATGAAAAAAAAAAATGAAGAAATGATTGTATATCAAAAGCACACGCCACACAGTGTTGCGTATTATCTTCACTGTTCCTTCGATGACTCAATGTCTACTTACAAAACATATCGTGGCGCTGATTGTGTTGAATGGTTTGTCAATGAATTAAAAGTATGGGCAGAATCGTTAAGTGTCACCTTAAATTCAATCGTACCACTGAATCCACTAAACGAACAAGAATCACGTGAATTTTATTCAACGCAAATCTGTCATATTTGTGAAAAACCGTTCGGCTCGGAAGATTCAAAAAATCGTGATCACTGTCACCTCACTGGAAAGTATCGCGGTGCAGCGCATAACGGCTGCAATCTGAATTATAAAGATTCACACATAATACCTGTGATCTTTCATAACTTATCGGGATATGATGCACATTTTTTCATCAAAGAATTAGCAATTTTTGATGGTGCGATAAGTCTTCTACCGATAAACAAGGAAAAATACATCTCTTTTACAAAAAGTGTTAAGGGTACAAACATCAGTTTTAGATTTATCGATTCGTTTCGCTTTATGGCGAGCGGTCTTGATAAACTATCTTTTTATCTTCACAACGATGAAAAAAAAATTACACGACGATACTGCAATAGCTCAGAGGAATTTGAGTTACTAACACGAAAAGGTGTTTTCCCGTATGATTATGTGGATAGTTGGGACAAACTTCAGGAGACTCAATTACCTTCAAAGGAAAAATTTTACTCACAATTGTACAACGAAGATATTTCAGAGTCTGAATATTCACATGCGTGCAACGTTTGGCAAGCGTTCCAGATCCAAACGCTAGGTGATTATTCAGACTTGTACCTAAAAACGGACATACTCCTTTTGGCTGATATATTTGAAAATTTCCGACGAAATTGTTTGACCACATATAAGTTAGATCCTCTGCACTATTACGGTGCTCCGGGACTTGGTTTTGACGCGATGCTAAAGTATACAGGCGTCGAGCTTGAGCTTCTAGATGACATAGATATGATAATGTTTATAGAACGGGGTATCCGGGGTGGACTCGCTCAATGCTCGAACCGATATGCTAAAGCAAACAATCGGTATATGAAAGAAGATTATAACCCGAGTGAAGACGAGTCATATCTCATGTATTATGATGTAAATAATTTGTACGGTGCAGCTATGAGTCAGTATTTACCAAACGGCTCCTTCGAATGGGAGACTAATTGCGAAGACTTAGATATTTGTAATATTCCTGATGATTCTCCCACGGGATATATTTTTGAGGTTGATCTAGAATATCCTAAAGAAATTCACAAACTTCACAAAGACCTACCATTGTGCCCGGAGCCGTTTGTTCCTCCTGGTTCTGATAAGCCAAAATTAATGACTACACTTTTCCGAAAAGAGAGATACATAATTCATTATAGAAACTTGAAACAGTGTTTAGGTCTGGGCATGAAACTGACAAAATTACATAGAGTATTGAAGTTTACACAATCAGCATGGCTTAAGGCATATATTGATTTGAATACCGAACTGCGAAAAAAATCGATCAATAAGTTTGAGGAAAACTTTTACAAGCTAATGAATAACGCAGTTTTTGGTAAAACGATGGAAAATGTTAGAAAATATCGCGACGTTAAGCTTATTACAAAGTGGAATGGGCGGGGCGCAGCTCGAGCTCTTATCGCCAAACCAAATTTCCATAGTTGTGTCATATTTGAAGAAAACATGACCATAATCGAGATGAATCGTACGAAAATAAAGTTTAACAAACCGATATACGTAGGGTGTTGTATTCTCGAAATTGCGAAAACATACATTTATGATTTTCACTACAATTATATGAAGAGTTCACTCGGTGATCGAGTTAAATTGATGTACACGGACACCGACAGTCTGCTCTATCATATTACAGTTCCGGACATATATGAGATAATGAAACGTGATATAGACAGGTTTGATACTTCTAACTACGCTCCTGATAATATTTACGGTATGCCTCTAGCAAATAAGATGGTTCTCGGCTTAATGAAGGATGAGAATAAAGGTCAAATTATGCAACAATTCGTCGGCCTGAGGGCGAAAATGTATTGTTATAAAATTCAAAGTAGTGTGGAAAAGCGAGCGAAAGGTGTGAAATCATCAACATTGAGAAAAATAACATTTGATGATTATGAACGATGTTTGTTGTATCATATAAATGTAAGAAAAAATCAACATTTGATTCGCAGTAAAAAGCACAAAGTTGAAACTGTCAAACAGAACAAATTAGCTTTAAGTTGGAATGATAATAAAAGAATCATCTGTACTAATAAGATTGAAACTGTCCCATGGGGATATACTGTATAATAAACATCAAAAACATATCAACACAATGTGTTAATTTTTATTTTTTATAAATATGTTTTATCAGAGATATCATCATCATATCATCAGACTTGTTGGAGCAATGTTTGGCGACAGTGGGCTCAAGTTCACGATGCAAAAAATTCCCACAAGTTCACGGAATGGGAAGATTCAGAAGACGAATGGTTCCAGTATGAAGATAATTTTTTTAAGACGCATTTTCATGGTTCGCAGGAAGAGTGGGCTGCATCTCGTGCTGCTGGTATTAAAAGCGGTGAACTAGAAAGGTGGATTCATAAACGAGAACTTGGTTTTGTTGCTCCACGCTATGATTCACAGAAAATAGTAAAAAAAAGAATTGTTAAGTTCCCTTGGTACTGGCCTATTGCCAAAGACATAGCTGTTTCTACTTATACAACTGAGACATTCGTGGAATGTCCCTGTGTCGTCCGAGATAGTTGGATTAATTGTGACAAAAAATGTGCGTATGAAAAACAAATTTTTCAAAAATATAAGTTCTGAATATGTATAATGAATAAATCAAAATCGATTTAACATAGCAGTTATTAACCTTAGTCCTTTATCAATGGAGAGAAAATAGTGTTGTCTCAATGGTCCATGGCTTCCAACGATGTTGCGACCTACAGAGTGAAGAGACCGAAGGAGATTGAAGAGAAACAGTGTACATATATAGGTCAACGCAGTGGGTGAAGTAATAATATCAGCTGTCACACATATACAAATATAGGTTCTTTATTTACAATATTACAAACATCAGAAAAATGCTATTGCAATGGAACAGAAGATTGGAGAATCCAGTTTCTCAATAACTTTACATTTTCACCAGCACAATTTATCTTTGCATGATGATGCGGATATGTTGTGAAGGATGATGCTGATCTTTGGCGTAGCTGCACCAATGATGGACAATCGAGATCTTCAAGGTTGACAATTCGCGCTGATTCTCCAATGAAACCAGCCAACCATTTTTTCTTCTCCATTCCTTTCACGTATATGACACAAGCGTGCATAAGAATATTGCGAATAATTTGATTTGCCGCTTCGTACGGCAAATCTCCCGACGCCCAAGTTAGTCCGTGAAAATTGCGTGTCAGCCATTCGTTCATACGCCTGTATTTTACAGGCAAACTATTCCAAGTACAAGGAGGTTGGAATATGAATGCTAATGGTTGCATTGCTTTGTGATGAACAGGAATTATAGCGAATTCCTTCAAGACAAACTCATTGATAGGTCTCTTGAATCCTTGAAGATCGACCACCCACTCCATCTTGTAATCGTTTATTACTTCACACTCTTATATTATTTTCTTCTCGAAAAACTTCGGCTGCTATCTTCAGACTGAGCTAAGATTAATCGCTCACAGAGCTTTTATGTCAATTTTTTGACCCCACCACTAATCGGGTTGTATTCAACTATGCGATCATGCAAGATCAAGCAATAGGCTGAAGTTTGAGGTGCAAACGGAATGTTTGATTCAAATTCCAAGCGTATATCTACTGGTCCTGATTTGAGAAACTCGTTTTGTTTTGAACAGTCAATGACAATTAGTGGAGCATATTTAAGGAAGTTACCTTTATTCAACAAAGGTTCACATTCTTTTCCATAATACGAGGCTTGAAAGTTTGCATACATATCGTACAGTAGAGCATATTGATTGTTAGTAATATCGAGATTTAAATTTCCATAAGGGTATGACTGAGAATTCAGATAAAGTTTGATATCTCGAAGGTTACAGTGATCGAAATGACTCGCATTTTTATTAGCAGTATTTTTTCGTGCGGTCTGAAAGCCCACGATGACATATCGAGGTTTTTCGAGTTGGTTCGATGTTTTAACGACCCATACATGTTTTTGAGTAGCAGGTAAGAGTGGATACTCGTACAATTCCCACGTACGAAAACTCATAGTAATCGATGGATCTTTGGCAATAAAGTTAAGTAGCTGAATTTTTCGTTGATCAGAAACTTTGATGTACGGTACCATCCATTCGATTTTCAACAGTGAAATCTTGAATTCTTCACCAATAGGCGTTTGTTCGATGGCATTTATATCCGTGTTGGTCCTTGTGAGAATCAACTCATGCTTAGCATTAACAATGACTCTATGATAATCCTCAGCGAAACCTAGTATAAACTGTAGTGGTATTGATAAGTCGAAGTGACCATTCTCATCAGTTATTTTTGATTGATCATCACCATCATTGATGAGCCAGCCAGCATTTTCCATCAAAGATATTTGACCTGGGCTCTGAGATACATAGTTCTTCATGAGCGTTGTGATACCAAGATTTTTATTTCGATCAATTTCGATAGCATTCAGCTCATATCGAATTTCTTCAAACAAGTGACAGATAGCATTGCTGACTAATTTTGTGTATTGAACTGCAGTTCCATCGTTTTTCATCAATCTTCCATGCACGTGCAATGAACTCGCACTTGGCAGCAAACACAAATCTTGATGTTGAACGGAAATTCGAATTTCATCGTTGTTATTGAAAGTTGCTGATGCGAAAGGTTGGTGTGCATGAGTCTCGTAATGTGAGATAGACTCATCGAACACAATTGGGTTTTGTATACTCAAAATTTTTTCCATGGTATGAAACAGCCAATACAGCAAATCCGAATTTTTATTTTCCTCCGCTCCTTCGTCCAAGGCTTAGTGGTCTGATTTTCAGACCTAGATTCTTCAAGAACTGAACGTTTTGATGTCTTAGCTTCCAGAGTGATACTCGATGACTGATTTGTTCTTGGCATAGTGGTTCACTCTTATAGCTTTTCCCAACTTTTGTATTAAACACAATACCCATTATGACGGTTTCACATGCAATCTTATAGTTATAATTTCTCCTCGAAAATTCACCAACTCCCCGTCTTGATCCACAAGTTTTAATTGGAGATGATCTATTGACTGCACAACGATCGGAAGGTAAATGACGTGTGATGGCACTTCAATAATCTTATATCCTGGTGGAACGACTGGAAAAAATTCGTGGATGGTGTGTACTGGCTGCTCGTTGATATATGCTCCAGTTGTAATATTACACTCAACTCGGAGAGAGTTAACTTTGAGAATAGCTACAGGTAAATCGGAAGTGTGCATCACATTAGCTTTGAGAATGCGTGGAGTGAAGCCCAACAGTCTACCAATCGATTCATTATGCATAAAGTTTATATCTTGATCACACTGGATTTCGCTGCATAGAGTATTGTTGTTTGGTCTTAGGTTGATTGATATATTCTTGTTGGATAGTGCACTTTGTAAGTAGCTTTGGATATCTTCAATTTCATAACTACCTGTAGGTATAGTAATAACTTCTTCTCCTATAAAAAACTTGTTATTTCCTATGTCGATGTTTGGAATTGAATTGAAGGTTAACAATTCAACGAGTCCGAGAGCGTAGTTTTTCAATGGTGATAGCTCAATAGGAGGGAAATAGTGAGCCTCGAGTATAGAGCTCGTCCCAGAGATGGTCAACGTCAACGAATCACCCATGATAGTTGATGTTTAACTAATGCTTAAAGTGTTATAAGTCACTATTTATAGATATCCATTGAGAAATTTGAGACATAGGTGTCCACACACGATTGTATCATAATCCTGATATTTTTCATGATTGTATTTTACAGTGCTACCAACACCGAAATAATCTATTAAATCTTTTGGTGGTTGAAGATTGCTAAAACTGTCGAAATAAATGACTTCATCATTTTTCTTCTTATATGCAACCCAATGTGTCCCAGGACCATCTTTATCATCGAGATTTACAATAGCTGCTTCTCTCTTTCGTGGACCATTTTGAGGCAATTCGTTTCTCATGTAAACGCCCCGAAAGTATGGAATCTTCATGATTCTAGCATACTTCATTAGATCAACATCAGTGAGTGCTCGGTGTGGTAGCTTCATGCGTTTTTTGGTGGTTTTAGATACAAACCCATCCCCTTTTTGTAGGGTTTTAGGTAAAGACCTTTACCCAGAGCGATAGCTTCCATTTTTTCATTATGGCGCTTACTTTCCTCTAGCTGACGCTTTGCAGCGCTTGCATCGTTTACCGCTTTTGCTATACCAGCAGCACCACCGGCTAGAGCACCGGTTGCGCTCAGACCAGCAAAGATCGGTATGAGAAATGGTAAGATGCCACCAATTTTCGTGGGTACTGGCAAAACGCGTCCTACTTTAACTTTCCCCTTTCCTCCAGCCTTTCTTACAGCATCACGTGCCCCTTTTAAAGCGGACTTGATAACCTTACGAGAATCAACGTTCGATGTCATTGATTTTTTAGCAGCACCAATGATATTTCTCAGTGTTGCTACACTCCCATTTTTCGTTTTTCCCACCCCCATCCCAAATTTTGTTTTAGCCTTCATTATATTGGCCACACCCCAGGCAGCGGCTTTTTCTGAGAGGTTAGCGTCTTTAGCGAGAACGCGCTTCCACGCTTGCTCAGCAAGCACCTGGTCAGCGATCTTCCGCGCTTCCGGATTCGCTCGGGTCTTCGAATAGGCGATATCGTGCTTCTTGCAAGCTGCGTCAAGCGGATTGATGCCTGGATCACCGCGAGCAAGACGTTTCGCCAACTTTGTACCGGGACCGCAGTACTGATAACCTGGCAAATGGAGCTCAATCGGAAGATTATTGATGAGTGTGTTGACTAAGCCTCTACCTTTACGTTTATTGTGTTGTATACGCTTATGCACAATCATCCTCATCGACGGACGGTTTTCAACTGAGATTAATAACTTGCATCGATATTATTTATATTTGTTATCACCCACAGCACCGTATCGTCCAGAATCAACTTTCCCATGAAAAGATGTACTACCTTTAATTTTATCATCCTTTAACTTATTATCATTAGGAGGAGGATACCGTCGGTGCAGCTCCTGCGAAAAATTCTTCAAACTTTGGGAAGCTGAATTCTGTGAATCTTCGTGCTTTTTCATAATCGACGTTTCCGCTAGTTGTGCACAGCATAGAGGGTAACTCTTAACTGAGGAACAAACCTCTATAAGCTGTATGTTTATACTTATTTGTTTAGTCACAATCAAGTCGAGGTTCAAGACACACTCGAAGTAAATGCTTGTGATGAAGATGAGGTTCAAAGAACATCCAACAAAGCTACCAGTGCTAAATTTCGATGAGCTGGTGCAAAGAAATGTTCAAAAGGGCGGAAAACGTCATGGAGAACTATTACCGAACAGCGTGCGTGCAATTATTTGTGGTCCATCCAATTGTGGAAAGACAAATGCACTTTTTGCTCTCATAACCCATCCGCATGGTCTGAGATTTGAAAATATCTACGTTTACTCAAAATCATTGAATCAACCAAAGTATCAATTCTTACAACAACTACTCCAAACTGTGCGAGGTATAGGCTATTTTCCTTTCAACGACCATGAAGAAGTTATTCCACCGGAACACGCACATACGAACTCCATCATGATTTTTGATGATGTGGCGTGTGAGAAACAAGATAATATCAGAGCATTCTTTTGCATGGGACGACATCGAAACGTCGATTGTTTTTATCTTTGTCAGACGTATGCGCGCATCCCCAAACACCTCGTGCGTGATAATACCAATCTATTGATACTTTTTCGGCAAGATGAAATGAATTTGAAGCATATTTATCATGACCATGTAAACCCTGATATGTCATTTCCCCAATTCAAAGATGTATGTTTCACTTGCTGGAATAATAATAAATATGGCTTCGTTGTCATCGATAAAGATAGTGAATTGCACGAGCGTAGGTATAGAAAAGGATTTGATTGTTTTATAAATTTAGAATCAACATCGAAATGAAGGCAGTTGAGATTCAAACTTAAAGGTGTCAACATGCAAAGTATACAGCTCAGCAAGGAAAAAGATGTGTTACGCAAAATCGCAAATGCAAGCGATGCGATCCGACGAAAACACAAAATGTTAAAACTAGGCAAAATGACGACAGAGAAAGCGATGAGTGAAGTTTTCAAGCCTGTGGTAACTCCACTGGAAAAGCTTGTGGATCATTCAGTGAAACGAGAATTACCAATCAAATGGGAAGAAGAAAAAGTAGAAAAAATAAAAAAGGATAATGGTGATGATAATTATTATACAGATCAATTCGATCATAGCTTTGACCGTTCCTTCGCAACAGCTCATGGAGATTCAACTGAAGAAGAGCTAGATAGTACTCTGGAAGAAGATTCGGTTCCAATTTCTAACTATCTACCCGAACAGTATCTTAAAATGTTTCATTCAAAACAATACAAAAACCTTGATACTTCATATGGCGTACGCAAGCTTCAGGGAAATCGTTTAATGATTGGTAATTCACCAATAACATTCAATGATAATACAATTCATATTGGTGATAAGAATTATCATTTAAGTAGAGGTTTACTTGAACTTCTGTTTAAAAAAGTTCCAGATGAATCTCTCGTGAGTTCAAATGACATGGAGCATTATCGTGAAATTCTTAACTCGACAAACGCATATCGGAAACATTACAGCAATGACAGTGACATTCGTGTAGACAAAAGTGCTAAATTTAAAAATATAATTGCTACAATGATTGATTCACCAACAAGAAAATCACAAAGGAAGACAACAGAGGGACAGTCACAAGCATTAGGCAAAGGTCTACCGCATCATATGATTGCTAGAAAGGAAAATAAAATAGATTATGTTTATTGGGACGATCCGAATGAATTAGTGGATCGACTACGATTGCTGCTTGCCTCGCAAACGGCTGGAAACTCAAGTCATTCCAATGAAATTATATCTATTATTGAAGAACTACGTGAATCCAAAATCATTTATTAATGGTGGTGAGCTACTCTTGGAGCTCAGTCTCGTTCGAACACCCAAAATGAGCGTTGACGTGTTCGGCCGTCAATTGAGAAGCAATCTTGGAATTAGGAGTGTTGGCAGCGGTAGTCGAGGACCTCCAGGAACTGGATTCAAATTTACAGCTGATGGTCAATATGATATTGATCATAGAAGATTATGTAATATTGCTGAGCCTAAAGAGCAAAACGATGCTGTCACTGTGCAAACAACGCAAAATATAGTGCAACAAGAAATTCGTCTTGTATATCATGTCACGACTTCTTTGCGGAATGATGTAGATGATCATGGTATAATGATCGAATCTCTACAATCTGAGTTCAAGCATCAACTAAAGAAGCAACGTATTGATTTTGAGACAGTACAAGAGCTGATAATTCGAAATGCAAAGATCATTACTCAGCTAGATGATAGACTGAGTACATTAGAAAAATCTACTGTCAACAAAGATAACAACGAGACGAAAATTCATGATCTTGAGACAACCGTGAACAAGCAATTGAAACAACTCGAGACGGACAGTCAAACTGGAAAGGCATTGACATTGCGTAATACTCAAGACATCGCCATTTTGGAAGATCGTTTGATAAAACTTGAAAATGGATGACAAAAAGGCAGCACTGGTTGAAGAACTCCACAGACCTTCGAGGAAAAATTATCCACGCCGTCGTGTGATTATTCGTGGAATGGATGAGACTTGGCAAGCTGACCTTGTAGACATGTCAGCTTATGCGCAATATAATAGTGGTTATAGATACTTACTGACGGTTATTGATATTTTTTCAAAGTACGCTTGGGCTGTACCAATAAAGAGCAAAACTGGTAAAGATACGACGGATGCAATGAAAACTATACTTGCGGAAGGTCGTGTACCGAAAAAATTGCACGTTGATCGTGGTAAAGAATTTTATAACCATGAATTTAAATCTCTCTTGCAACGACATGATGTAAAACTATACTCAACGTACAGTAACTTAAAAGCATCAATTTGTGAACGTTTTAATCGAACACTAAAAAGTGCAATGTGGAAAAAGTTGAGTTTGACGGGTACTTACAAGTGGATAGATATATTAAGTGAATTGATATCAGCTTACAATGACCGTAAGCATCGTACAATTAAGATGAAACCAAAGAATGTCACAGAACAAAATGAGAAAAAAATTCTGCGCAATGTATATGAACATAACTACTGAGTTAATCCAACACGAAAAATCAAGTTTAAAATTAATGATAAAGTGCGTATCAGCAAGTACAAACACGAATTCGAGAAAGGTTATACACCAAATTGGAGTACAGAAATTTTTATGATAAGTAAAGTACAGAATACTACACCTGTAACATACAAGCTTGTGGACTATCAAAATCAACCCATCGAAGGTGGTTTCTATCAGGAAGAACTCACTGCTGTTAAGAATGCTGATATTTATCTTGTGGAAAAAATACTCCGAAAGCGTGGGAATAAGGTTTATGTGAAATGGTTAGGATTCGATGATTCACATAACAGTTGGATAAATAAATCTGATATGTAAAAAGGTTTTAAATAAAAATATTAAAGGTCGCAAAGTATTTATTTATTTATTCATCATATAACTCATGACTGTTCACTCTTGTATTAATTTATTTTTCTCTGTCTGTAGTTGTGTTTTTTTCTCTGTGTCCTTAGCTTGCGCCTGCCGTTTTTCTTGTATGGCTGCGGCCCGAAGCTGACGTTTTTCTTCCAAAGCTGCGATCCGGAGCTGACGTTTTTCTTCCAGTAACTGGCGTCGTCGTTCACAATTTTGCTCTTTTTGTAGAGCTCGTTGTTGGCGTTTATCTTCTCGACGTTTTTCTTTTAACTGACGCTTCTGTTGGCGGTACAACTCAATCAAATATTCCTTATAATTATTTGGAAGGTTAAGCTCTCGCACCCATCGCAAACTGGGTAAGTTATCAATGACGATAACGTTTTCAGAATCGCACATCTTGATGATGTGATTCAGGTGTTCTACAATTAAAAAATTAATTGAATGAATATCACTGGTTGAATAATTCATAAACAGTAGTAATATACTTACGATTCACACACTATGCGTTTATGTTGAAAGTCAGGAGCTACGATTGAAATGATCGTAAATTCAAATGACACACGACTGATATTATAAGTTTTCGGACGCTTATTTATAGGGCACGATGCTCTACCCCACTTAGTTATAATCAACACTATTTAACGCAAAATAATATTTCATGTGACTCCATCACCCACAATGATCCACAGAACTTCCAGATGTGCAATGTGATCTGCATACCTCGATAGAGAGAGAGAGAGAGAGAGAGAGAGAGAGAGAGAGAGAGAGAGAGAGAGAGAGAGAGAGAGAGAGAGAGAGAGAGAGAGAGAGAGAGAGAGAGAGAGAGAGAGAGAGAGAGAGAGAGAGATAAAAAATACTATCAAGGCACTCTCTAGTACTATATACACATATTCATTCACATGACCCACATTACCCACCTTCTCCAACAAACATCAACCGTTTATACTACGAATTCCTTCACCCCCCCCCCCCTCCCCACCGCCTCCTCAGCACCTCGCGACAACGCGCGACTGTGTACATCCGTGTGAACCACGCTGACCCACCGCTCATCCCTGTACGTGTGACACGCACACACGCTGATCCAGAAGCCTCACTTTCTATCTACTTCCAATCCTACACAACTTCAAATAGCTCTCACGACCTTTTGATTAAGTTTTTCAGTGCCAATTCTTCATTCATGTTGGTCAATGAGAGAATGTAAATTTGTATGATATAGAAAAAATATGATGTACAGAGCGCAGTAACATTTTCTATAACATATTAATGCTGGGCAATTCCTATTCATACCTATGTACCTTGCATACTGTCACACCATTTTCTATTGAGGCCATACTCAATACATTATTATTTAATTATATAGCTGCAAGGAAAGTTGAATTGATAGTAACTGATTTAAGAATAGGGAGAGACATCTTAAATTTGTGTGAAATTCTTGCTTTGTTTCTAATAATTCTCGTCCAACATCAATTCCTGTTCCACGAGCTGGGATTTTTTCGTTTAATCCGATTGGTCATTGTTTTCTGGATATCACTCGAGATAATATAGACAATATAGTTTTACTTTTATTTCAAGTTTTATCTAATCTTGTAGCTTGTTCTACTTTTTCGTGATTATTCAAATGGAACATACTGCTGAATTGACATTGCAAAATTTACGTTGAAATAATAAAACTTTTTTTCGTTTAAATTGGCACTATACTTTCACTTTCTCACAACAGGTCCCATTAAAAACGATTCAAAGATGGAAGAAAAACGAACTCTTTCGTGATGCTGAAGAAACTGTCGGAGGTTCTGAGCATCACAGCGAAGAGGAAGGCAGGATCGAGACTGGGTCAAATCAGGGAGAAATTAATATCAATAGCGGATCAGAAACCGAATGTAGTAATGACGCCAGTGAACCAGAAGAAGCATTGAACAATAGTGATGATTTCGACTATCCAAGTCCCGCTTCGAATTTTAATGATGTCAGCGTTGAAAATTATGCTGATTCCGATCAAGCTGCCAGCGACCACGACGATGAACAAGAAGTATCGGTAAACACTTTACTGTATGATGGCAGCAAGAAAACAACAGATGAAAGTGTATTAGAAGTTCTGGAGCTGTACATCGAGCACAACATGACAAAAAATTCTTTGAAACAAACGCTGAAAACCATTTGTGATCTGCTTCCAGAACCAAATGAAATGCCGAAATCAGTCCACTCATTATTTTGGTACGTCAAAAATTTAGCTGCCAAGCCTGTGCAAACAAAGCATGATTATTGCAAAAAATGCCTTTTTTATATCGAAAAACCTGATTTACAAAATAATCAATGCCCTGTATAAACCATTAATAAATACGTTTTTCCTGCCAGTGTGCAAAAAATTGCAAGAATGCTTCACGTCAGGTATTAACTAGGTGCATCCAAAAATGCTTCAAAATTGTATCTCGCGCATTGTAGCTCCCTTCATCGTGGCTGACGCTCCAGCAAGAGCACTTATCCAGAATATTCAGAATTTCAATGGACGTCGCGGATGCAACAATTGCGAAATAAAAACGAAAAAATGTAAACTCGTTGTAGGACAAAAACGTATTCGAATTTATCCTTTCCCGGATGATGACATTATAGTGAGAACAGGAACACGAATGGAAGAACAGGGCATAGAAGCGCATAACAGAAACACTATTGTAAAAGGTGTAAAAGGGAGATCCGTTATTTCCTCACTTCCGTTAATTGACCTAGCAACATGTGTAATACCCGAATATATGCACTCTGTTTTGCTTGGAGTAGTAAAACGATTCGGAGAACTTTGGTTTGAAAAAAACGGAGATTGGAGTGTTAAAAGATCTTCAGAAGAAATCGATAACTTCTTATTGAAGATTCGTCCTCCAGACACTTTTAAGCGGCTTCCACGGAGTTTGACTCTATTTAAAACTTATAAAGCTTCGGAATTCTATAATTGGCTTTTATTTTATTCAATTCCTGCAACGATTAATCATTTGCCCGAGAAATACTTTCAACACTGGCTTCTTCTGGTCAATGCGATCTTTATATTGCTCCAAAGGAATATTCGTAAAAATACAGATTTGAGGCAAGCAGATAGATTACTGAGATTGTTTGTGAGAGACGTTCCAAAGCTTTATGGCGACCGTTAACAGACGTATAATATGCATCAATTGTTGCACCTTGCTATGAGTGTGGAAAGGTGGGGACCATTGTGGGCAAATTCTGCGTTTGCATTCGAAAGTCATAATGGATTTTTATCGAAATTGATTCACGGCTCGAAACATATAGGGCAGGAACTCACTAATAACTTATTAATAGGGCATGGTGTGCAGATTTTGAAAAATAAAGTAAACGGCCACGATACCTCTAAGCCAGCAAACAAAAATGTCGAAGTAATTGGTAAACCATTAGACAGTGTACCAGGAAGTGAATTCTTGATTGCACAAGGTTTTCAAGGAAGCGATGTATTAATGTATAGCCGGGCTACGATTCGCAGCGAAACATACACATCAAAAATGTACAAAAGCACAAAAAGCAACGGTTATACAGTGCACATCGAGCTAAGAGATCAAACCAATAAATACGGATCGATCTGGTTCTTCTTTAATCACCAGGACGTTTTGTATATCGTTCTGTATCCGTTTGCAATTAGGCATACCAGAATAGTTTATCATCATGAAACCAACGTGAAAGTAAAGCATGTCCTTCCAGTGGAAGAAGAGGATATACCGATAGTCATCAATATAAACAGCATACGCTCGATGTGCAAAGTTATTAAAGTTGGAGAGTATATTTGCAAGACACCAAATCTCTTGAAGAAAGTAATGAAAAAATACAATGAAGTTGAACTTCATCACGATATACGGTTAAGAAATATCATTACTAATGTTATATTTCGATTATACGTACAACGTATAAGGTCCCGAACTGTTCGTGTTAATTTCTGTGCACTATTACAATAAACGATTATCACGATCCTTTTATGTTGATATTATTTAGTATAGTAATCTTGATCATTCTTATTAATATGCGACCATTTCAATTCATCAAGTGGAAGGTTTTAATGAAACGTCCGCCCAGGAAAGCCAAATATCTTCATTAATCGTTGCGAATGAGCATGTGGTTATAAGGAAAAGAACCGCATATGCAAAAATACCTATAACTTGAGCGCTTCAAACAAAACCGGATGATTCACGCATTTACAAAACGGATATTAAATGCTTAGTTATATAACCATATAACAAATTTTACATCCGTATATAAATAAGACGTGAACATCGAAATAATTCGTGAATATTATATAACAATAGATTATGGAATACCATATAATCATACGTGCACGATCATACATGAGCTGTCAGTTCTCTGTGCGCAGTCATATATGATTGTATATGATCATATATTGCACAGTCGACACACAGAATAGATCTCATATACAATCCTATATGATCATATCTGTTTATATATGACATGGTAAACCGGCAGTTTTGGTGTTATATATGGTCATATATAGGGTCATATATGCCAATGTATATATACATATAAAGTTATATACGCTCATATACATTTGTATATGGATCCACATACAATCATATATGTGCTAAAAATGGGCGATATATAGTTGTATATAACTATATATGATCATATCTGTTCATATATGACATCGCAAGCTGGCGGTTTTGGTATTATATATGATCATGTATACCACTGTATATGTACATATAAACTCATATATGCTCATATATGTTTCCATATACAATGATATATTACGTTATATACAATTATATATAATTATATACAACTATACATGAAATTATACACAATTATATATGATTATATATGAACCGTTTTTCCCGGGTACCCTCAGCCTTCTCATACTCGTTGATGTAATGAGTTTTAGATTTAGCATCGATGCATTCTACAAGCCAGTCACTAACCGGCTTAATACGAAAAAAGGTATTAATATATTCGACAAAGAGCCCTCCGGTGCATGTTACGGGGTCGTATTAGGTCATCTCATAGTCCCAGAAAATTGAGATTTTCTTGATCTTGTGACCCATTTCAAGGCCCTTCTTAACCTCGTCCACGACCCATGTATCTGTGAAAACGCGACCAGCTTCGTCCTTGTGAGAGCACGCTGCCTGTGCTCTTTGCTCGATGCACAGGGAAAACAGCAGCTTGCCGTGCATTCGGACAAGTAGCACAGGATGGAAGAGGTTGCACGGCGGCAGTATTGCACATTTGATCATCCCGTTGACCATTGTGTCCGGCGCGTCAAACGAGCCATTAAACAATCTCTCACACTCTGTATTCATGAATATCTTTGTTCGCCCCATCGGGAAACGGCCAACCTTCGATATATACGGATACAGGGAGCAGATATCGATGTAATTGATTTTCTCATTTTTAGGCACTCACGTTTTGAAAAAACGCACAAAAGTGCCTATTAAACCCGCGTTCCACCAGACCTGATTACCTCTTTATAGGTTAATGTTAATTGAATTTTAATAAATCTATTTTTTTACAGCACATTTCTTAAACACAGTAAAATACATATTCTTGGTCTAACAGAATAGAGATTTTTTCATTATCAAATAATTTTTCTCATGAAAATCAGATTTTTTTTTACCCGGACGTCTGTATTACATGGTAACTTTGGTCTGAATGGACCGAACGAGCTAAAATTTAGAACATTTCTTATTTTTACGATGAAAAGGTTGCACAAATATTATAGTAATTTTTCTATTTGTTTATATTCGCATTTACCTTAAAAAAATTATCCTTTTCAGGTACGCATATGTGTACGGCTTGCTAACTTTCCATCAAATTGACAAATTTAAGCAAGATTCGCAGCGTACTCATATTTAACCTAAATGCAAATAATTTTTTATTTATTTTGCTCTTAGACGATTCTAAAGAAGTGATTACCTAACAAGGTAAAAAGCAGATATTTAATTTTCATTAATTTCGTACTTATGACAATAAAAATATTGTTTGTCTTAAAAAATCATATCACACTACATATTATACATGATATGAAACCAAAATAATCGATTCTTTAGCTTGTTACTTTATTGTTCCATTCATCAAATGAATTTGTATACTTTAATAGGAATAACAATTCATAAATGATCTATAAACTTTCAGAATAAGTTAACATAACCTCAACACAACATTCGTACAGCATATTTATCACTAAGATTTATCTAATTTTCGAAAGTTTGTTTGACACGTATATTTTTTTCAATTATTTTGTTTGTTAATTTACACTGGCACACGTATTTGCTATTTTTTTGGTCTATTATCGTTTCTAAATTGTCACCGGTCGGAAAGTGACACAGCAGCATCCCGGAATAACTACATTTACGTCCCTGACCGACTGCGACCGATCTTGCCGACAACGACGATGAAGCGCGAAAATTTAAAAAAAGTTCAATTCTCATGAAAGAATCCGCTCCACTAATAACTGCGTAGAAAACTTGATAATACAATATTTCACAATTTGTATTTCTAAAAGAATACATAGTATCGAAAACTATGAAATATTTTAACAATGTGAAACAATAAGAATTAAAATAAAAAATAAAAAAAGTTACACATTAAACAATCAGAATATGCATCAATTATTATAAATATTGAATACTCGTGATCTTAAATATCAAGAGGAAACGCAATCGTGTTAATGGCAGCAAGTTCGCGCCTATTCAACATCACTTTATGTACTAAGGGCTGCTCAGCACCAGAGGCAGCAACTTGCGCCGGTCGTCGTCGTATTAATGAGCCCTAATATGATTCCGCAAAACGGACAGCAATGAGGTCATCGATATCGTACGTTGACCGTAGGAATGGTACATACCAGGGTACCCTCGTTTGCCGCGAGTAATATGGCACGGTATGGATATCTGGTACGATTTCTACGGTCTCGTCGGCCCTGTCCACTTCGTCGGAGGCCGAGTAAGAATTGTCACAATAGTGTAACAATACCGAGTTATTTACCAACTGTTCATAGCCTCGCGGCGCTACACCCTGTTGTTGCCGACTACCACCATCCTCCAGGCCTAGCCACGATAGCATACTTACGGCTTAACATTTACATTGAGATATGTTGAACCGATTTTCGTCGTCATCCTCCTCCTCGTACTCCTCGTCATTCTCTTCTTCCTGATCCTCCTCGTTGTCAATTTCGGGAACGTGGTGATCTTCGTCGTCGACCTCCATAGAGATAATGACCACGTTTTTCCCCGGAACGTGCTGGTCTTCCTCGGCGAAGTTGATTATGCCCGCGGAAATGCCGCTTTCCACGGTGTTGATGCCAGAGTCAGCATAGTTTTCTTGGTCAACGTCGTCGTCGTCTTTAAGTACCTAGATTCTATCAGGCCCTTCGGGGTTATAATAAAATGCCCTTGCTAAAACCTGAGGTCCTGGATGCTCTTCGATGGGATCCCGATCCGGTGATGTCGGACTCTCTGCATCATCGGCCGGTCCAGCACGGATCACCTCGTTGACCTCAAAGTGCGGAGGGATCGTTAGATCAGGCACCACAAAGTCGACATTATCCTCGTCGATGTTCACCACAGAAGGTGCAGGACTCAAGAGATCGAGAATTTCATAGCCGTAATTTTCGTCACGGGGAGCCGAGCGAGATGGAGGCATCACGAGTTCAACGACCGCTACGTCCCGCTGCGTTGGTCACTCCGGAACAGCACCGTTGTCTTCGTTATCGTTGACGTTAGCCTTGGTGTAATTGTTCACCGATGTATCGCTGTCTCGTTGCTCAGCCCAAGCGATCAAACCGGTGGCACAAAGTGAATTTCCGTGACACTGCAAGAGGCTACAATCATGCGAGGCTTCAAAGGCTTCATGCTCGTGGACCCGAGCAATAATCTCAAGGGGTAGAAGCCTCAACAGACATTTCAATTCGTGTTGGGCTTCGCTGAGATTCATCGCTCTCAACATCGAAGCCGAATACCGCGTGCAGCGACGAGCAATGACCGCCCTTTGAATTTTAACCAATCCGACTAATTGTATGATCGCCTTGATCAAATTACGGCTACGATCGCACTGAATGTTACGCAAATTTTCTGCCACAAACTGCATTTTTTCGGTTTTTTGTCGATGCAGAAAATTCGGAAAACCTGACCCGAAGTTTTTCATTGTCGCAGAACCAAACGTGTATTGCTACACGAACGATACGATCAAAATTTGCAAATAATTGCCACAGCACTCACAGCTTACTGTAAATCCAATTAATTCACAAAGCGTAAATATAGCGAACACTAAATAGATCACACACGAAAATACAACTTTAAAGCAAGAACTTTGAAACGTGGATAATGCTGAAGTGTCACGAATGACTTCTCAAAAGAGAATTAAACAAGATCTGTGTTTCCGAAGACTACATAGTTTTAACCACACCCCCTATCAATAGATTTGAGGTTGCAAAATGGGAAAAGCAGACTCTGTCCATTTTTCCAGTTCAAACAATGGTCAAATCGCCAAGCCAATGTTTTTCCGAAACACTAACATTGACATATGTTTCCCGCATTGAAAACGGCATTGCTCAGGACCGATCAAATGTTTAGATTACAAAGTTTGAAAAAATTTAATACGCAGAAAAACAACTACCTCTTGCGAAGATCTCGAAACAACCGATGCTCGACACTTCTTTTTATTGCCACCCGCGCTACGACCGGAAACCCTTGTCTAACACACCATTTATACAGGTAGCTAGGGATAAAAATCTTTCACGCCTCAACGCGATATCAGGTAATCGAGACTGATGTGACAGCTATATAACACGATTTTTATTACTTTTTGACATTGGTGAGAAGAAACAACGGTTTCATTTTATATATAATCTATGCAACAACCGCTTCATGGTGGCACATACTCGATTGAATGTGACAAGAAATACTTGCTATCTTTTCAATCGATCAACATGGATTTCACACGTGGACTACCCGGAAATACCTGTTAACAGAAAATTGGGTCATCCATTTACGCATCCGGTCAACCTGTTATATTGGTGCACACCTGCACATAATTATTTACCGGTTGACTATATTTCAAAATTCCACATAAGATAAATTTTCTTCCACTCTAATACTTACCGGCTCGGAGAACTTATGAACACATGGAAAATCGGGTGAATTCCGAAGTCTGCAAAAACCAAACGCTCCAAAACTGTTGTACTGACCAATTTCGACTGACGTACCGACCCGATTAAACGCCACCAGATGGAATTAGTACCCTAAAACTAATCCTCAAATGCGGTACTGACTGAAAATGGCCGCAGAGCAGTGGCGCTTCTTCATAAAGCAAGCTTTGTTTTCGTGAAAATTTTATGCCGGAGATTTTCATGTTAACATACTCAGAATCACCTGAAACGTCGAGAAATATGGTCTATAAAATATGTCTGTGCGTGCATGTATGCGTGTTCCAGCAGCGATCCTGGACAAGAACCAGAGAAAGGTTTACCGAAGACTAGAGATTTATCGCGCGTGTGGAGATCATACGCGGTTATTGATGTTTGCTTTCAAAAGGGGTTCAACCTTCGCGCTATTAGAGGTTGTGAATAAGAACTAAACGTAATTATTCGTGAAAAGAAAAACTGTCGACATTATTGAATTTCTTTTTGCGTCTTTCTTTGAGCGTATTTGTTTGATATCAAGTGTTGATTTTCATTAACCTACTGGTCGATATAAACATATGTGTGAAGAAAGTAGGACAATGTCCGAGTTGTTAATATTCTTTGAGTGTCCACGGGTCGTTGCTGGTATTATATTTTGATTGAATAGATGTTATGATGCTTCGACGATGCCTGCGTTTAATATTTTTATTTTGATGGAAGTTTGGCAAATCGTAACTCGGCACTGAGTCGAACGATGCCGGAGATAAAAATATTAAAGGCAGGCATCGTCGAAGCATCATAACATCTATTCAATATATACATACTCCGCCAAGGTCAAAATAAGAATAAAGATTATATTTTGATGTTTATATTACTACTAATTGTTCTAACGATTCCCGTGAACATTCAAGAACCTTAGAGCCAGAACTTCTGAACTTTTTTTGTACTTTTTTTGTCAATGCTTTTGTACTCGGAGATGATTTAAGTAGGTTTAAAGATTTTACTCATTTTTACTTTGGTTATTATGAATCTATCTTATAGAATAACTGAATGAAACAGATTATATTGAATCTATATGATGATGCGTGATACCTATGATTATAATGGATTTATAAGATGAAAATAATTGAATTTGTTTTTTTTTATTATTAAAAGTCGCCTCCACATCAGATGTTATCAACGAGTCTTACAATTCATACATTACTACATTTCGTTTGCTTCTTTATGTAACCGTTGTGTCTTAAACTTAAGTTGTTCTATTATTTCAATTTCTTTGAGGAATTCCAAAGTTCGTGTGGCCTCAGACTTTTCATTGAGGCAATTTTTCATTGTTTGTGGAATCCGGAAGGTGATTCTCTGTTGGTAGTACTTGGGGCATCCTATTAGTATGTGTTGGACTGATAGGTGAGTCTTGCATAGGTTGCACGTTTCAACTTCGGATTTGTTGAAAAGATGGACGTGTGTGAGGTTCGTGTGGCCGATTCTGAGCCGAGTTATTGCACTTTGTTTTTTTCTCTTTAAGAATTCAGGGGGTTTATCTCAGATGGATTCTCTCATTTCGTGTAGTTTCGTCAGACGGCTAGTGGTCCAGAGCGCATCCCATTTGTGTAGAACGGCTTGTCGAATTTCACTTTTGAGTTCACGTAGTGAGATTTTGATGTCGCTTTCGGAGTTTGGCGCCTCTGATGTGGCTGCTTCCGCTTTCTCGTTGCCTACGATGCCATAGTGGGCTGGCACCCAGACTAGGGTCACTTCTTTATTTTCAATCGCGAGATCAAACAGTTTCTTCTGAATAAGTTGTATTTGGGGGTCTGTGGTTGTTGGGTTCTTTATGGCTAATAGAGTCGACAGTGAGTCGGTAAAGATTGCCACCCGATGGATGTTAGTTTCTTCGATTGTTGTTACCGGAGAATTGCGAAAGCCTCGCAGGAGAAGATCGAAAAGGCGGTCGGGAGTTTGTAAGCTACGACGGCGTAATCCAGCACTATGGTACATCCTCGTTTATCCCCTATTATGGATACGTCCGTGAATATTTTTGTGTATAGTACATATTTGTTATTTAATAAATTGTCGAACGCCTCGCGTCGCTTCGATGGTGTAAGCAGCAGGTCTAGGTTAATGTTTGGGTTGATGGCATTCCACGGAGGGAGGGGACAAACTGAGACAGTGCTTTTTCTCGTCTCAGTTTAAATAGTTTAGGGAGACTAGGGCGACTTTCGAATTTCGATGGGTCCGGTTGGGCGAGAGATTCGAGTTTTGGAGTCGAGCATATTTGGCCCATTCTTCTCAGGGAGAGTGGCGGTTTAAGCGTTTCAGCTAGGACGCTCTGGATCGGACTAGATTTAAATGCTCCAATTGAAAGCCTAATCGCCGTTGTCTGTATTGGGTTCAGTGAGTTTAGGATGTGCTCTGTGGGTAAGCTGTAGATTATACAACTATAGTCGAGTTTCGATCTGATTGTTGCTCGGTAGGTATATATGAGGATTTTTCGGTCAGTTCCCCAATTTCTTTCAGGAGATCGAGCCGTTTCTTACATTAAGCCTTTAATATTTTTATGTGAGGTGCCCAGGACATAGTTGTATTAAAAGTTAGGCCTAGTATTTTTAACGTGTTCGCTCTTTGGAGTTTGAAGTTTTCGAGGAAGAGGTCGACAGGCGGCGCGATGGTCAGGCTGATTTTGGAGAACACCATAAATTGGGTTTTGGTTTGGTAGAATTTGAAGCCGCACTTGTTCGACCAGGTTACTTGTTGATCGAAAGTGTCTTGGAGAATTTCTTGTGAGGTGATTTTTCCTGATTTTTTCCTGAGCACAGGATCGTCAAGTCATCTGCGAAGAGGAGGCCCTTCGCATGTGGGTTGATATTACTAAGAATGTCGTCTATCGCGAGCAGGAACAGAGTAACGCTCAATACTGAACCCTGGGGGATATAAAATTTTTTACTTGGACTTCGATCGATCTGTCGCTCAGAAATTTTTTGGTGAATGCGATAATGTGACCTTGTAATCCTTTCTCCTTCATAATATTGATAACTCGGTGTGTCCAGATCATCTCATGCGCCTTCTCGATGTCCATGGAGATGCATGTAGTGTGTAGATTATTTGTAAATGCGTTGCAAATGAGGCTTTCCATCTGGATCAAGTGGTCGGAGGTTGATCGGTGTTGTCGAAAGCCACTTTGGAGGGGGGATAGCCAATTTTCCGTCTCAATTGTCCACTTGACGCGTTGGTTTATCATTTTTTCTAATATTTTGCATAAGTTACAAGTCAGGGAAATTGGCCTATAGTTTTTAGAGCTCGTGCGGTCCTTTCCTGGTTTGGCGATTGGGACAGCCGTAGCCAGTCGCCAAGCTTGCAAGAAGGCGTTTGTTGTCCATATCTGGTTATACAGTCTGAGGAGAAACTTCCTCCCCGATGAATTGAATTTGTGTGATTGTGGTTCTAATGAATTTCTCTGATACAAATGAGTGAATTTATAAAATGATATTGAATTCATGTGCGGCTATAGATTTTATGTGTTGATAAAGAACGTATGTTTTTTATCGGAACTTGTTTTCGTATTCTCATGTGAAAATTTAGAGAATCAGGAAATTGTCAACCTCAACCTGGTATTTTGAGATTTCCGCCCTTCTTACCCAATCATACATTTCACAAAAACATACCTAATATTATTTTGGTCATCTGAGCTGAATCTTGCCGGTTGCAAATTTGTTAGTAACTCAGTAAATAAGTAACAAATTCGTTCCAAATAAAAAGCATTCGTTACATCGGTCAAGTCATCCGGATTTTATGGCATTTAAATTTTTTTAATGAAAGTACATTTTCGCATTAAAGTTAAGAAAGTAAGATGAAATTTTTTACTTAATCAAAATGCGAAGTTAGGGTGTTTTAATGGTACTCCATAGCTGCACACAATATAGCTAATTGAAGAGAAAAATAATTGAGAAACAAGAATTTAAAAAAGACAACTAAAGATCGAAGAGGAAGAAACATGCAGAATAAATTGGAGATAAAAAGTAAAAAAAAAAAACAGACGCAAAGTAGAACTTTGCACATTGCTTCCTTATATAAAATTTGAACACCTTGTAGAGAGGAAATTTGAATATTCCAATTTGTAACAAATTTACTTTTGTGAGGAAGCCAAAATAAATAGTAAATGTCTTCCTCATAGAGGTAGATTTGTTGAAAATAAAAATTTCCAAATTTCTTCTTTACAACTGTCCTCAAATTTTATATGAGGGAGTTATGTGCAAGGTTCGACTTTAAAAAAAAATTTAATGGAGCAGCGATCCGTTACCCATTACTTTTTAAATGTTCAATGGAGCAGCGATCCATCACCCATTACTTTTTAAAGTTTTATGGAATATAGATCCAGCACCCATGTTTTTTAATGTGTAATAGAGCAGCGATTCATCGCCGATTATTTTTTCGATGTTCACTAGAACATAAATCCAGCCCCTATTTTTTTCTAATAGGTAATGGAGCAGGAATCAGTACCCATTAATTTTTTGACATGTATACAATGTTACTCAAATCCTCTCCACCTTACTTTGTCTATTTCTGTCTAACCCTGTCTAATTCTGTCCAACTCCGTCTAACTCCGCCGAACTTGGTGTAACCCTGTCTAACCCTCTCTCACCCAGTCTAATCCTGTGTTACCCTGTCTGACCCTGTCTAACCTTGTTTAACCCTGTCTAACCCTTTCTAACCCTGTCTCACCCTTCCAAGCTTAAGCTAACCCTGTGTAACTCTGTCTAACTCAGTCTCACTCTGCCTAACTCTGTCTAATGGGCTTAGACAGATTTAGACAGAGTTAGACATATATATTAACAAAGTAATGGGTGCTCGATTCCTGCTCCGTTACCCATTAAAAATATAATAGGAGCTATAGCACTGCTCCATTAAAAAAATAATGTGTGCTAGATCTCTGCTCTATCAGGTATCCGCAAAAAAACTAATGGGAGCTGTAACGCTGCTCCATTCAACAACGAAAAAGTAATGGTAGCTGATTCGCTGCTTCATCGAACATTTTTTATTAAATGGGTGCTGGTTCTATGGTCCATTAAACATTAAGAAAATAACGGGTGATAGATCGCTGCTCCATTAAACATTTAAAAAATGGGTGATGCGGTAATGGGTTGCTGCTCCATTAAACTTTAAAAAAAAAAGAGTGCTGGATCTCTGCCCCATTACTCATTAAAAAAGTAATATATAATGGATCCGAATTTCATTATCCATTTTCAAAATAATGGGTTCAAAAACGGTGATGCATTAAGAAAATAATGCATTGCCCCCAACTCTGGACCGCAGTATCGAGCTCTTTGTAACGAGCATTCGTGTTCTCTGGCTCAACTCAGCGTGCGTAGAGAAAAAAAGCTTTAAGAATGTTAAAAGCCAAAGAAAAAATAATGTTAACAACTCTCGATACATTAAACCAAATTATAACTCGTGCGTTGAGACCGTATATACTTTTATCGCCTATTATTATTTTTATTATTTCCACTTAAATAAATAAGTTGAGCACCACTGCTCCCTGGCCACTTTCAGTCAGTACCGCATTTGAGGATTGGTTTTCTGCCGCTAATTCTATCTGGTGGCGTTTTAATCGGGTCGGTACGTCAGTCGAAATCGGTCAGTACAACAGTTTTGCAAAGTTTGGTTTTTGCTGACTTTGGAATCAGCCCGGAAAAACGAGTTACCGATCGTACACAAAAATCTACAATATCGACTGTAGATGCATCGATAAATTTTCACGGCGCTACTTATCATCAGCGTGTGGTCAAGCTTGCGCCGGCCAACCAACGTTGGAGGTATCAAGGACCACGGGAAAATCATCTCGGCCAATCAACGCTCGGGGAATTATGCTAGTTCATGACAGTTCCCTCAGGAAATACAGGGAAAGTTTTTCCTCTAATCAGAACTCGGAGAATTATGCTAGTTACTCCCACCTGTTTGAGAAAAAAGAGTAGGAGGAAGAGGGGATTTAACCGACTACGCACAGCTCGGGGAATTATGCTAATTATTCCCACTCGTTTAAAAAAAAAGCGTGGGATGGAGAGGGGATTTAAAGGGCTAACCAGAGCTCGGAAAATTATGCAAATTCTTCCCACCTGTTTTGAAAAAAAGAGTGGGAGGAAGAGGGGATTTGACCCACTACTCACAGCTCGGAGAGTTATGCTAATTATTCCAGCCTGTTTTGAAAAAAAAAACAATGGGAGGAGATTTAACCGACAACTTATAGCTCGGGGAATCGTGCTAATTGCTTAGAAAAAAAGAGTTAGAGGGAGAGAGGATTTAAACAACCAATCACAGCTCGGGGAATTATGCTAATCAGGCTAGACACGGGGCCAGACAGGAGGTCGGGAGGAGATAGGGTCTGTCTCCCCAGCTCATGCCTCAAGAAGGAGTGGGAAGAAGAGGGGATTTGAACAACAAATCAGAGCTTGGGGAATTATGCTGATTAGGCTAGACCCGGCGCCATACGGGAGGTAGGGAGGTTGTAGGGTCTGTCTCTCCAGCTCACGCCTCTACTACTGATACGGAACGAAACGCTTTCTTTTTCTGCGGACGCGCAAAGAGGTGCATAGAGTGTAAATATTTGTTGCATAAATACATATTTTTTTAATACTTAGCGCCGAGTCGCTACCACTCTTGACATTCAAATCGATTATCATGCCGATTCAATTCAATTGTATGTATTCGAAACAAATTGAAAAATTGTGGAATTTAATATGCTGAATAATTTATTTATGTTTTTCAATAAAATGCTGTGAAATGTTAAACGGTTATAATCACGTGGCTGTTACTGCTGTATCGTTATTATGCAGGGTGGTGGTGCCTGATTATTGACAAACCAAATGATGAAAAATATTATTGAAGATTTCGTCATCGATTATTGTTAATTACTCCGGAAAGCATCGGGGAAGCTCCATGTTTTGGAGAGGATCTTCCCGAAATCATCCGATTGACCGTTGTCATATTGAGCGTATTAATGCATCGATCTGGATTTCAGCGGCTAATACAGATGATTAAAATTCATGCGTCTTTCAGTATGACGTGAGGAAAATGAAGTTCCTGCAGGCGAAAGATTGCGAAAATTGTACTTTGCTGGATGGAGGACGCAAAATATATGTTCACCGTCTCAAGTTCGTAAATGGCCACTACCACAATTATCGAAGCCCTGATGATCTGCTGACGATTCGTTAACACCTGTTCCTTCAATGAATAGGTCGGTGCAGCCGTGGCAAAGAATTTCACGACTTCCTGTCAAAAATGAAATAGCAGTATAACTAATAGTGGAGTTTTCCACTGGGAGAACTTCGGCGTTGGCGAATACACGTGTATTGCTCTGCTCGATATATAGACCTGGTTCATTTTACGTTCTCAAGGAGGAAGCAGCGGGTTATATAGGTAAGCTGGCTGCTCGTTAAGGCTCCGACTCTAATGAGAAAGATAAATGTGGCTGTGCTCGAGAGTGGCTCGCGCGAGGTCTCAAGCAGCGGCAGCAGCAGCAGCTTGCCTCTACATAAACCCACTATCCTCCCAGAGTATTCCTACTAGTGCTGGTACCTCGTTACCTCGAGAACCCTGACGTATTTCCTAAACCATTCTAAAGTGGTGATACCGGATCGCAAGACCTCGGCCCTCGCCTGCACGCTTCCGGAGAAGCCTCCTTCAGCTTCCAGTATCTACATCCCTTTATCCCCTTGCAACAGTCGACCCAAGCTGTAGCGTTAATGCGGGTAATATGGCCATAAAGGCTCACCAGAAATTGCAATGTTTTGTACAACTTTCCAACCCCTTTACCTTGTGCAAACCAAAACTGCACAATATTGAAGACCAAAACAACAAATTTGGATTCATTAGGGATTAAAGGGGAATTCCCTTTTTTTTATACTGAAATTATCGCTAATTTTGTGATTGTCTGGGGTAAAAACTATACAAAGGATCAATCTGAAATTCGCAATGTAGATTTATTAGTTGCTTGTGTATTTCCCAAAAAAATTCAAAAGAATTCCCTCCCAAGAGTACGCCTCTCACCTTAATGCGCGATCATCTAATATTTCTGATGTGCACAATTTGAGCCTTACCATCAACCCTGCAACAAAAAACCAATTACATTTTACTCTACACACATGTAGCTACCGTTTGATTACGCAAAGACGAATATGAGAATCTGGTGATGTTTGAACTCAAGGTATCGATTTTTCCAAAAATATCGATAAAACTTTTTGATATAAACAAAAAAAAATATTCATAGCATTGCTTTTTTTTATCAAACTTCTAATTTGAAATTGAATTTAAAACACAGGTACACGAAAAATGTATTTTTTGAATAGAGAAAAAAGAATCCACCCTTAAAAAGTTTCAAGTAATTGTAAACTCCCATATTTTAGACGATAAAAATAATCCTTAATACAATATTAGCAAAGATTACAATATCGTGCACTACTTTTCACCCTTTATCTCGAATCAAACGACATTGGACCTTATTAAAGACTGATTCAACTAATACGGATTCATTGGAGTTTATAAATTTTCAAGTTGTTAAGACTTCCCGAACTTCAAACTTTAAATTGAAGCTTAAACAAAAGCTCAGCAGAGATCACATTGTTTTATACAGACATATCCGACCTTTTCGTCTCTTAATCTCGCGTAAAACAATACTGGTTAATATTAAAGACTAATTCGACCAGTTCAGGTTTGTCGGAACTTGAAATTGTTTCAGTTATTGAAACTTTCTTAACTTCGAACGTTAATTTAAGCTTTGACAGTGGAAGAAACGGTTTGTATTGGATTTAAACTTTATTGCTGCCTTAAATAACTATGCGTATAATAATACTCTGCAATGTTCATCAAAATTTTGAATCCTTTTAACGACGGGAAGCGAAATGCATTTTTTAGAATTCCGTTTTAAAAAACTGCAGAATATTCATGTCAATTAAAAACTTTTAATTAATTATACAATAAATGATTATTGATTCCATGATAGAAGTTCGAAACACTGATTATTGACGAATTCTAAAACGTTCAATTTTATCCTTAGATATATTCTTCAATCTGATTTTTACTTAAAATGTCTCAGTTATTTAAACCAAAAAATATTCTCAATACAATTATTTCGAATATATCCTATTCCCAGGAATACTCATTTCTAATTAATATGAATATTGTCTCATCATTTGATATTTCCTAAAAAAAAAAATCATAAGCAACTTTGAAGTTTGACTTTTTACTTTCTCATCACATACAAAGTCTGTAAGAGAGAAAGTATTGTTTTTATAGTGAAACCCTAAAAAATTTTGCAACAGCAATGTATTATCGAAGATTCTGCTGAGTGGAACAGAATTTCCCCGAGGAATTGCAGGCTTCCTGCGGAACGTCGTGAGCCTCTTCCCGCAGGGTCAGCGGGGATGCAACTGATTGACCATCAGTGGAGAACCATTTCACTGGCGTATCATCCCATATATACCTATACAACTGCTATGATTACAGGTCTACGAAACAGAATTCATGTTCCTACGAGACGCATATAACGAGGCACTCTCTCCATGGATTAGCTGATCTCCTGATAATAGTGAGCTTCGTTAATTTCTGACTCTGCTGGTCCAAAGCATTTGACGATGTACAAGCCAAGCTGCAAAGGTGAATAAGGTCGTATGAAAATTTTAACATGGCGAATATGTTGCATTGCATAATATATTATGCAATTCTTAGTTTGTACGAATAAATGACCTTAATAATAAGTCGACTAGAATATATAAAAATTTAATTTTAATGTGTCTAAAAATTGCCGTTTGTCCAATGTCGCGAAAATCTGAGTCAATTCCTGCTAGGGCTGGATTTAGTAAATTATTGAATGAGACTAAGAATCGTACTTGAAACTCATTTCTTGGAATATTTATGACCCACCTCACGTGGTGGGCGCACTCATCTGGGTCAATAAAATCGATGTTATTAATTTTATTGATTTTGAAGCCTGTCATATTGTTTTATATTTGACAGCAACTATAACTTCAAAGTTTCCAAGAAACTGGCCTCTGCCGTATCAAAATATCGCATCTATTCTGCCTCGTATAATCGATAAAGTGTTTCTTGTAGAGTGATTCGTTCTATAATATAATAATATTCCGAATGTTATAAATATCTAAATTAAAAGTAAGCACACACATTGTGGCTAATCCCTGCCTAATTAACCAGCAATGCGTGAATTAATCGGCCCTGTCGGTGTCGAGGAAAACTTGCTATTGTCCCGAAAATGGGCTTCGCCAGTTGCTTAAAAAAAAAACCCGCCATTAACACGATCATCAGCCACGCCAGCTGCTGTCGGAGAAAACTTGCTATTTAGTCGAAAATGAGGTTACCAGCTGCTTTTGAAAAATAAAAAAGACTTGCCATTAACTCAAACATGAACCACGTCAGCTGCTGCCGAGGAAAACTCGCCACCCCGAGAAAATGGTTGTGCTGGCCCAGCGAATATCTTGCTAAAATAGTGATAGCATTTTATTGTGTGATATACTAGCAAAAAATTTGTTGGACGAACGAAACAATAATATTGGCTAGCAAAATAATTTGTTGGTGTAGAAAAACACTGTGTTGAACTAACAAAGTAATTTGTTGAACTAGAAAGTAACGCGATGTTGTCACTATTTTAGCACAACATTTTTTTGCGTAGCAAAAAAGTTGTCTCCGTGCATAAGCAACAGCTAGCCAGCCTAGAGGTTGGTTATGACAAGCGTTTTCTGCTAAGCACGACCCTCACCATTCCTCCTTGCTAGTATCTCGGTAATATCCAGGTTTAACTGACGTAACCCTCGGCGTGCCCTGGTCATAAATTCTAGGCAATTTATAATTAAAAACTAAGAAAACCCGTATAACGTTGTTAAGTTTAATTTTAATTGATTTAACACCTAAATTACCCGACTGATATCATATGAAATTTATAAAAATATGTCAAATCGATCAAGATAACATTTTTCTTCATTGATTTAGCACCTAAATTACCTCACTGACATGAGCACACATGATGTTATGTTTTTCGTTAAGTACTAGTCCAATCATAGCCTCGGCTCATATTCACTTTTGTTGTATATCTGGTTATAAATATGTCAAACAAATTTACCACCGTATTCTGTACGAAAAAGTGTAATTGCGCTGAAGACACATTTTGCGAGTTCAAACGAACAATTGAAGAGAAGGTTTTTGTTAGATAGTTTTTTAAATATTTTTATAGCTCGCCAAAATACATAGATACCAAATGAAAATAGCACTAAATTTCGTTATCGAAACTCAACGCAAAGCCCAGGTCTCATGCCGCTGCGAAACTTTCCCACAAGCCTTTTGATCGATAAACCAGTATGAACAGTAAGAGAATTGAACATTTCCAAGATTCTCAATGGTGGAACTAACACGCGGATGGTGAAGTTGAAATTTGCCGTATCTCCTTTTCAAAACACCCTAGCCAAGAGCCTTAATGCTTATCGTACGTAACTGCGATCATCGCTGAAAGTTTTATAATTCTTCAGGTAGATCGTTGAAAATTTGAGTTGCTAACTTTTTCATTAGGGGCAGGAGACTGCGTCTTGCTGTCTGAGCGTAAAAGTGCTTGCTTGCTCACTTTTTATTTGAGTTGTAGTTGACATGCAATGAAAATTAACTATCTTAATTAGAGCAAATTAATGCTTCATGGAAATTATCAACTTTTTAGTAAGACCCACACAATACTGTACTTTGAAAGTCTATTCGTACGAATTGTCAATAGAATTAAATTTATCGCTTAAAAAAATCTGAAATTGGGGTCACAACAATGTTCTATCACGCAAAAGCTTTAAAAAAAGATTTTTAGTGTAAGTGGGGTAGGAAAACGTGCACACAAAGTCGTTTTAGTCAAATTTAATTGTTTTTTGTCCGTGGAATTAAAATTAAATTCTTTTCCTTCCTAACAATAGTAAATCTCAATTCATTGGCTTTATTTTTTCCTCCCTTTCGGGAATTCCTAAGAATAATTACACCCGGTGAAATTGTTTCGTGAAAAACCCCACTGACCGGTGGAATCTCCTCAAGGAATTCATTATTTTTTTAACACACGTAGAAGCTATCCGACTAACCTAAAACTATCAACCCTTGTATGTAATATATTTGTATGCGTGTTACAATGCAAATCAAGAGACGCGGTAGCGGCTCGAGACATGTACATTTACCTACTTCACCGACCGAAAAGACGAGACGCTCCAAGACTCTTTTACCGGAAACACCGTGTTTTAACCTTATTTCGAAATGCACACATCGTTAATATAAATAATTCAGAGTGCTTTGGGTACATCGCATGCTGCCGTTAGATGCAGTAATTAAAAATATTGCGATTGATACCAGAAAGAATGTTGTATTTATTTAGGATGTCAGAGATATGACCTAATAAACGATCTCGAAATCGTAATTTTTTGGTTTCGTCTCTCGTTCCTTATTTTTCGCACACTTTCCATAGACATTAGAGAAGGCACTTAGAGCGGCAACATGAAGGCGGCGGTCAAACATATTGCGTCGCTACGCCTCTAGCTTGTGACGCGTCAAGCGGTTGCGCCTTGAGGAATATCGTCTGTTTTACCGACGTCACATCCCTTATCGACTCTGCAACCGGTCGTATTTATCACGATGTATGTTTTTGCAGATTTTTAGTTATTTTATAGAATAACCAGGTCCACGTGTGTTAACGATTTCAGTTTCATTTTTCATACTTATTTTTATATATCTTTTGGTTAGTCGCGAAGGAATAACGGTTCAAATGAATATTTGATTTGGTGAGATAACTTTAAAACATCAGTGCAGTATCGAGTGTATTTGTCAACCACTATAAACTTTGAAAAAAAGTAGTGGAATCCCCAAAAAAACCCTTTCGGGTAAAAATTTGAGACATGTCAATTTACGTGATCAATCCCAAAAAAAAATCAATATCCCAAAAAAAATCTGTCAAAAAAAAATCTTCAGTGACATTACTGTTTACCCCAAAAAATACTGTCCATCTAAAAAAATCACTGCGGGTAAAAAGACTAGTCCAATATTTACTGTCTACTGTGAATACTGTGAAAAAAGTTTTGATATAAACGGAAAACATCTGCAGCATGTACAGCCAAGTACATGTGAGAAAATACTTGAACAGTATTATTGTTTATCCTACAAAGTACAGTGGGTAAAAGTTTGGAACAGTTTACACGTACAATCAGTTTTAAAGTTAAACAAAAACATCTGTAGCATATATTGATAAGTATATGTGTAGCATATTACAATATTCTTCTTCATAAGAAGAAATAATAAAAAAAATAGCAAATAAATGAAAAGTTGATTACAAAAATAAATTAGACCTCATTAGATGGCGAGTTTTTATACTTACTCTTGATATAAATATCCAAAACGGTCCAGTAAACGGCATTTTGCTAACTCGCCAAGTACTGAGGTCTAATTTATTTTTGTAATCAACTTTCTATTTATTTGCTATTTTTTTTATTATTTCTTCTTATGAAGAAGAATATTGTAATATGCTACACATGTACTTATCAATATATGCTACAGATGTTTTTGTTTAACTTTAAAACTGATTGTACGTGTAAACTGTATACTGTTCCAAACTTTTACCCACTGTACTTTGTAGGATAAACAATAATACTGTTCAAGTATTTTTTCACATGTACTTGGCTGTACATGCTGCAGATGTTTTCCGTTTATTTCAAAACTTTCTTCACAGTGTTCACAGTAGACAGTAAATATTGGACTAGTCTTTTTACCCGCAGCGATTTTTTCAGATGGACAGTATTTTTTGGGGTAAACAGTAATGTCACTGAAGATTTTTTTTGACAGATTTTTTTTGGGATATTGATTTTTTTTGGGATTGATGACGTAAATGTACATGTCTCAAATTTTTACCCGAAATATATATGTACGGTACCTTCCATTTGAAATATATGTGATCTTTTGAAATTATTTAATACATAGATACCTAAGTGTTTCCAACCCGTCTTATCTCCACCGCCAAATCCGTTAGAAAGAGAAGAAGAACCCTGGCACCATACAAGTCTACGCCATATGGTACAGAACCAATCCACGATAGCAAAAACCGGCAACCGAATCCATCCAGCAGCCATTCTCCTTTATACCTATAACTGAAACAGCAGACCATCCAACGATCAATCTTCTCGCTTTGCAGACTCCCATACTTCTTGGATTATTAACTTTTTAATACTCCCCAGAACCTAAAATAACGAGGAATTTGCAGAGTTAGAAGGAATCCTAGAGAACGTGACTGCAAATCCATCCTCAATATCAAACTCTCCTACCCGACCTCCATTTACAGCTTTTATAGCCAAAAAACCCACCGCGGATAAATCTACTAGCAAAAAATGACCGCATCGCCTTCCAACAGTAGTCTATGTGCCCCAAAAAAAAGGTACGCAGCCAACCAGACCACTAACGCTGCCTCGTGGAACCAAGCCACTGATTGACAATCTGACGAAAAAGAATTCACCACTGAAAACCATCACATGGTTCTAAGCGAGCCAGTGCCATTTTCGCACCAACGGCCTTTTTCAGGGCCAACACAAAAGTTCAAGCGTAAGATAACTTTTCAGTTATTTTCTTCTACAGCATGCAGAGTAGAGTGGCCTAAAATTGTTTTTGTTTTTTGTTCTACTTCGTACACCATAAAATTGTCGTTTATATCATTCTGTTGACAACGGTAGAAGAAAAACATCGTCCGACTTTTTTTACATGTCGCGCAACGGGTTTTAGTATTTCACATTTGTTTAACACGTAAGCAGTCGTTGTCTCGAGTTTCCAGAGGATTGCCAATTTTCGTACGAAATAGTCAAGTATAAAAATAGTGACATCAAATAGCTTCTTCAATTCTCTTTAATTCAGTGTATCATAGAACATTTACTGCCCCATACTCTCAAAGATATTCAACTTTGACTACGATAAATGCGTATACTTTGCATTTTTTGCGAATAACTCGGGCATGGTGGATCTTACAACCATAATTATCACTATCAAACTTGAAGAGAATACGTTCACCTCCGAAACTACATAAGAATCATTCTCGTAAGATTAAACTTGATGGAATTATGATTTATTAAAGTTTGACTTCAAAGTATAACTCATCGCGAAATGATTATTTTTCGCCATAGAATACGTTTTTAGTTACTTTACCTAAACAAATTAGTTGCATATGCCTGTAATAGTCAATTGGTTAAACAGGTATTTTTTAAACGGATAAGGTTCCTATATAAACTTGAACAAAACTTGAAAAAATGTGATTAAAGTTAAAATACCTGATTAATCAATTGACTATTACAGATAGATGCAACTCATTTGCTTAATTAAAGTAACCGAAAACATATTCTATTGCGAAAAATAATCATTTCGCGACGAGTTATACTTTGCAGTTAAACTTTAATAAATCATACTACCATTAAGTTTAATCTTACGAGAATGATTGTTATGTAGTTTCGGAAGTGAACGTATTCTCTTCAAGTTTGATCGTAATAATTATGGTCGTAAGATTCGCTGTGCCCGAGTTATTCGCAAAACAATGCAAATTATACGCATTTATTGTAAAGTTGAATATCTTTGAGAGTATGTGGCAGTGAATGTTCTATGATACATCGAATTGAAGGAGCTATTTGATGTCACTATTTTTATACCCGTCTCTTTTGTACAATAATTAGCAATCCCCTGGAAATTCGACACAACGACTGCTTACGTGTTAATCAAATGGGAAATATCAAAACCCATTGCGCGACATGCAAAAAAAATCGCACGATCGTTTCCTTCTACTGTTATTAATAAAATGATATAAACGACGGTCTTATGGTATGTGAAGTAGAAAAAAAAAAATAATAATTTTTTTCGGCCACTCTAATGCAGAGCTACACCCTTTTGTCTCCTACCATTAATTAGAATAGACGTTTTTTTACATTTTTATGTCAAAGTATTGCCTGCAACAAACGTTTCTTTTCTTTCTTGATATCGTAAATCCTGGTGACGAATAATCGGATTATGACGCGGTTGGGGCGTGAATACGAGTAGAACCAAGTGCTAGAGAACGAAAAATCGGACGCAGTAGGCGATATTACTAGAGAGTCCTTACACTGTATAGTTTTGAATTTTAGAAACGATGTTATGACGGGCTGTAGCGCCGCAGCAGCCCCAGCATATCCATGTGCTTTGCTCCTCACCCCTCGACCCATTTAGCCCACTGTTTGCTTCCGGTTACGCAAATCCGGCAGCAGCGAACTCTCGCTCGGCCATTAGTCCGAGTTTTGGCTCTACAGAGGCAATCTAAATTATACGGAGTTCTATCTTCCGTCTATTCCCCTTACCCACCCTCGGGTTTTCCTTCTTTTTTCATCCTCGTAATATCTTCCACTGAGAGAAACTCGCTAAAATAAAACGAGGGAGTTCAAGAGTGAAAATTTATGTGGCGGTATCTCTGCTTCAACGCTGTTCAATTCAACATACTTGTTCAAGAATTTGTCAGAAAATATGTAAAAATATCACAAAATGTCGAAAAAGTTCTTTAAGAAACTGTGAAATTATTTCTCTGAAAATTTCTGAAAATATTTGTGAGAACATTAGTGAGTTCATGATTTTTTTTCGGAAAATTGCTCGAAATATTCCTCTAATAAATCGAAACTTGTTTGCTTTAATAGCATATCGGAAGGATCTAAAAAGAGAAAGTATTGCAATCAAAAAAAAAAAAATCGACGCCTAGATTTCAATCCGAATACAGAGTTTGAGTGACTTAGAGTAAAAAAACACATTCACTCTTTTCTGTGTGTCTGGCGTCCCATATGTCCGAAATTGCAATAACTTTCGAAAAAATCTATAAATCTAAATCCTGGTTTTGGCATTGTAGTCCGATCTAAGATTTTTTTTCTGATAATTCACCTGAGAAGTGAAAAAAAAACAGAATAAGATTTCGTATTCACTTTTACACTGCATATCGAAGTTATTTAGAAGTTATTTTTACTACGATTTTTTTCAAAAAATGTTCAACAAATTGAAGTTTAAGTTGTGCTAACCGTTAGAGTTTGGCGAGTGTAGGCCAAATGACGGCTTATCCGAAATAAGCCTCGGCTATGGTAAACAATATTTGAATTTTAACAACATGCAAAAATTGAACAGTGTCATCAGCAAAGAAAAAAGAAACAACGTATATTACAAAATTGAATTAATTTTAATAGAGGTAGACCCGCCGACCCGCGATAGTTACAGATTTATTGCCAAATAAATAATTCGAGGACCGACAGTAATGGACACACGGTCCGTGAGTGGCATCAGCGCTCCCCCGTATTCATCAGCATTTCTGACAGCCGTACCCATGAAGGGTCGATCTAACACGGCCGATAATCGGCTCAAGGTCGATACCGAAATTGACAACGTTGGCATAGTCTTGGATGATAAGTGTGTCGGATTTCGGCAGACGAATGTGATGAAAAAGAAGACACCTCAAGGAAACTCGATATCGAGAGCATTGTCGGCATTATTAGAAAAGACCTTAAGGTGATCAGGGAGGCTTGCCCGATGGGAAATTTAGTCATTTAGAACAAAATTAGAAAAACATTAGAAAAAAATTTCATGACGCCAAAGAAATGGGTACGTTGATTTTGTTTTCACTGATTCCAATTAAACAGTGCACTCAAATTTCCAATAGAACATTTCATTGCCTATAAAGAAATATTTACTTAGTAAGCATATAATAAAGAAAGGCTCATTGTTTTGGAAAAAAAAGCTTTTATTGATTCAAAAAAACATTCTCCTTAATTAATTGAAATGACATGCTCGATGGCAGCAAGTGCTGGTAATTTCATCGTCCAACATTAAACATCTATAGGGCTGTCTCTCTCGCAGCTCACCTCCCTTTTCTGTTTTCCAGTTTTCCCGAACAAATGGCTTCGAGTTTCAAGGAGCCCGTACTTTGGCTCATTTTTATCGTACTTGAGCACGTTCTCTCTAAATTTGAAATTTATCTGCCGAGTAGCTTAGGAACAAATAGGTCTCAAAATTCTGAGGTGTGCCGGAGGAAGTGCCGCTGCCTCTTGAGTAAAATTGATAAAAAGAAAAGAGACGATTTCTTTGATACAATGTCACTACTTTTCATTGAGTTTGAGATTGCTCAGTGAAAAAATAGTGTTGTAACTCAAGTATTTCTCTTTATTAGCGAGCCTCTTGTTGTCTCTTGGTGTCTCTTTCTGTAACTTTGACGATTAACAATTGTCCCTTAACCATTGTCTCTTGGTGTAACATGGTAGATTTACAATAAAAACTTCACGCTAGTAACAACTGTGATGGGAAAGTCGCGTGTTGCCAATACGCTAGCAGCAACTATTCCTTGCTTCTATTTTCAGCTATCGATCGGTAGAAAAAAGTTGTTTTTTTGTCATCAGCACTAATTTTCTATCAGATAGACTATTCAAATACAAGAAAAATCACTTTTTATTCAACCTTTGATGATGATGGTCAAAAACAATTTTTTGTATCTTACTATATTTTACATTCAATTTTTTGGAATTAAATACGTGTGATATGATCGGAATGGGGGGCGTACGCCCTTCCGACTATACCACGGCTTTGTTCATCGTTCGTTACCGCGGCTCTTTGATGTTTCCGTAATTGGATATTACGGGCCTCTTTCACAGCCAGGTTTGATGGAAAGTGCAGGGTCACGGAAATACAATTTTTTTCTAGTGGTTATAACGGCTTTTGTTTTGACAGTCATTGGATTTAATTATTTTTTGTTCGCGACAACTCGCCGGAAACGATGAGTATATTGCATTTATTAGTACGATCCCCGATTTATTATACCCTCGTAAAATCGCTTTTATAAATCTGTCGAAGGTAGGAATGACGGGAATGCAAAAATGTTGTTTATTGTTACAGCTATAAATTTATTAATCCAATCGAAAAAAATTAACGATTCCACCCGGTATTTTGAAACTTAATTCGTTACAAGGTAAAAAAACGTAATCGAAAGAGTCATTATACTTCTCTGTTTCAGTTGCAGCCATAAATTAAAAAGTCTGCATCGTTTGTGTAATGATCACATAATATATTGGTTTAAAATGTCTTCATCGAGAGATGCGGCCCCAGCTCGAGCCAACTACATTTACCTCCCTAGATTACCGACTGAACCGACGATGAGCGACAAGACTTTTACAGTAGCCGTCGGCTTTTAGCCACATTTTGTATAGGTTACTCGTTCATAGGAATAAATTACGACCACCCTGCGCATATTTCGCGCTGCGATTAGGTAGATTAGCCAAAAATATTTCGTTTGGGTTCAAAGTGAGTGCTGAAGCTGCAGGCGTTCCAGATATATATGGTTCTTTCGATCTCGATAAGCCCGTATCGTTCTTGTGATCGTCATCGTACACTGGTCAGGAATTGGCTTTTCGCACACCGGCTTTGGCACACATTCCAGTATGGTCCGCTACCGCTATCATCACGTGAACATTTGTATGTATTTTCTCAGGACGTTTCACGGTACCGTATAAATAGACAATATAATGCAGTGTTGTGTACATAAGATACAGTCGTTTTTTCATTATGAATTACAATTTAGTGCAAGCGATATACTATTATAACGATGAGGTCACTGTTCCAAGACGTTTGTTTCAACATTCGTTTTTCTGTCGTACTAACTGTTTGCGAACTTTCCTATTATTTCATGGAGGTAACTGTTTTGCATCTTTTCTCCAATCTTCCAATTATTTCGTCGTGATGACCGTCTTGCAACTTTTTTTAATTTTTTTTTTTATTTGTCCTTGGGAGGGTTCTCCAACATTTTTTTCGCAATGCCCCTACTATTTCGTCATAGGACTGTTTTAGAACAAATGTTTGAGTTTCGTTAATTTTTCGAGATGCCAACATTTTTGAGTTAAGAGAAAAAAGCAATTTGTTTCTTTTCACCACTTAAATACATAGATTATGACCAAGAAGCATCACCGCTGGACAACTTTTGAGCACTCGAGTCTAAAATATCTTCACAGTTTTATAACCACTCTGGCTTCAATCAGCTTGCGAGAAACGCTTTGGTCATTCGCCATCTAGCGGCATTATGCGAAGCACGAATGAACTGCGCATCAGTGTTTCGCATAATTCCGGTAGATGGCAAATGGGTGAAGCATTTCGCGCGAGCGAATTCAAGAAAAGAATCCAGAACCCAGAAAGAACAGTGTTTATAAAACTACGAAACACTTTAAACTCTGCTGCGCTTTACGTGCAGTGAGGAAGAGCTGCCATCCGGAGCTAATGCTTCTTAGTGTTGGTCTATGTATTTCTTTGGTAAAAAGAAAACAGCCAGCAGATTGTCTTGTTCCTTTATCTTGAAATTTTGGAATCTCGAAGAATGAATTACAAGCTGAAAAATTCGTTTTGAAACAGCTCCCACAATAAAATTGGAGAAAAATCAAAAAACATTTGCAAAACGGTCACCACGACACAATAATAGAAAAATCGAGAAAAATTTACGAAACAGTAATTGTTGAGGATTTGTAATACTGGTTGCTTTAGTTTTATTAATCAATAGGTTTTATTGACAGTGTACAATTATAATTTACAGAGCTACCGAAAGTCGGTCTTGTCGTATCGCCATCTTGGCTCACACACACACACCTAGATGGACATGCGCGAAATTCGTGAAAGATTGCTGCGCGTCGTCTGATTACTATACTCTCGTAGACATTCCGCCCGCCTTGAAACATCGTTTCAATTTTAATCGTTTATCGTCGAGAATTGAACGACTCGCGCTGAAGTGCAGAAATTTAGTTCGTCATAACTTGCTCTCTTTTAATAAGAATCTTGAATCTTTGAAGACATTCATTTTACAATCGATAATCAAATCATCCTGTTGTCGTAAAGTGATTGGTACACCAAATTTTATAATGAATTACGAATGTCATTGAGAATAACTTACATATTTATCTGTTTATCGATAACGCGATTTATATTGCAATCACATGTTAATTAAACTGTTCAGTTTTAATATCTCATTCATCTATCGGCAATTTACATAGTTTCCGCACTGCTCTTTTAAACAATCCCGATGACGTCTTAACTGTGACGACTCGAACTATATTATCATCTCCAGGATGCGTTTCAACTACGCGACCTAATGACCATTTCATCGCCGGTAAATTATCGTTTACCAGCAGTACCATCAAACCTACTTTTATATTTTCTTCACCGCTAGTCCACTTAGTACGCGTTTGTAATTGGTGCAAGTACTCTTTGTACCATCGTTGCCAAAAATGTTGTTTAAGTTTTTGTGTGTGTTCCCATCGACTTAACGTTCTATCGGGTACATTAGTGTAATCTTTTTGCGCAATTTCTGTTGGTAAGTCTCCGATAAGGAAGTGGGAAGGACACAAGGCTGTGAAATCAGTTGGGTCTGAGGATAGAGGAGTCAGCGGCCTCGAGTTTTAAATCGCTTCGATTTCCGTGAGAAGCGTATAATACTCTTCGAACGTGAACAAAAGATTCTTCACTATCTTATACAAATGTCGCTTAGTCGCCTTTACTGCGACCTCCCAAAGACCTCCAAAATGAGGCGCTCTTGGTGGAATGAATTTCCACTCTATCTGTCTATTTACTAGATCTTGCGTTATGTCGTTAACGTTTTCTGACAAGAACTGATATACCTCGCGTAACTCACGTGCAGCGCCTACAAAATTCGTTCCATTGTCTGAAAAAATAGTTCGACAAAGACCTCTTCTTGAAATAAATCTACGTAAAGCAGCTAAAAATGCTTCCGTCGTCAAATCGCTTACGAGCTCGAGATGTACTGCTTTTGTATGAAAGCAGGTAAAAACTGCGATGTAAGCTTTTGAGATGTGGATACGTCCTCGTCGTTTACTCTCGCGAACTTGCAAAGGTCCCGCATAATCGACTCCGCAGGTGTAGAATGGTCTTACGACTCCAGTTAACCTTTCTTGAGGTAAATCCCCCATGGCGGTTTCGATTTTGTGAGGTTGATAACGAAAACATGTAATGCATTTTCGTGTTACTTTTCGAGCTTCGTTGCGTCCTGAAATGGGCCAATATTGCTGACGAATAACGCTGAGGAGCTGCTCTGGACCACAGTGGTGGAGTTTTTCATGTTTATTTTTCATTATCAGTTTCGTAACGAAATGCTTTGCAGGTATGATGATTGGATTCTTCTGATCTGCAGAAATTTCAGCTTGACGTAAGCGTCCGCCAGCTCGCAAGAGTCCTCGTTTATCAAGAAAGGGTTTTAACGATATTAATCGGCTTTTCTTGTGGACTTGTTTGTTGTTTCTCAAATCTTCGATTTCTTTTAGAAATTTCTCGCGTTGTACAACTCGTATTTTCTCCGTACAAGCCTCTTCCAAATCATCTATTGTGAGAGATCCTGTTTGTCCTTCGCGTTTGCACCGTCGCTTAAATCGTAGAACATAAGCCGTTATTCGTTTCAGCTTATCAAACGACGAAACTTCAGGTAGAAACGTCTGGTCTTTTTTCTCGAGTGTGATTGTGCAGATTGACTTTATTCCAGGTACATCACCGATAACCTCCGTTGATGTTTGTGGCCACTCTGCTCGCTGTGCTAACCACATCGGACAATACCACCATAATTGATGAGTTAACAGATTTTTCGCAGTGGTTCCTCGAGACAGTACATCCGCTGGGTTGTCCGTTGTTGGCACATGCGACCATAATGCTTTGCTTGTTAGCTCCTGTATTTCAGCCACTCGGTTAGCTTCAAATGTTTTTAACTGCGTTGGTGGTGTTTTGAGCCAATGCAGCACAATTGTCGAATCAGTCCACAAGTAGACGTCTTGAATCTTCTCTCCTAGTGATTTTCGAATTACCTCTATCAGTCTAGACAGCAGTAAAGCTGCATTTAGCTCCAACCGCGGTAGCGTTATCGGTTTTAGTGGAGCCACTTTTGATTTCGAGCACATCAATCGAGATTGTGCTTCACCTGTCGCAGCATAACTTACAGCATACACGCAGGCACCATAACCTTTTTCCGATGCGTCAGCAAATCCATGGATAATAATTTTGTTTGACGCGTTTCCTGGATTTACGTTTCTCTCTACTTTTAGACTGCCGATCTCCGTTAATGAGTCGTAAAAACTTTTCCACGTTGAGTCCACTGATTGTGGTACGGGCTGATCCCAACCGACTTGCAATGTCCATAATTTTTGCATAATCATTTTAGCTGTTATTAGTACAGGTCCGATCAAACCAAGGGGATCGTAAATCTGCGCGATCTTTGATAAAATGTTTCGTTTAGTACATCTATTGTTTGCGGACAAGGTGATTTGATATTGCAGAATATCTTGATTAGTATTCCACTGAAGACCCAACGTTTTTATGGCCTTGTCTTCATCCAAAAACAACAGATTGTCTGCCTTACGATCTTCAGATAAATGCTCCAGTACTCTTCTATCATTGCACCTCCATTTTCTTAAAAGAAATCCGCCAGCTTCGAGCAAGTGCGAAAGTTCCTTCTGCAATTCAACAGCTTCTTCAAACGTTGTTGTTCCCGTGAGGACATCATCCATATAAAAATCTCGATCCAGAATCCTTGAGGCTGTTGGATATGTAGAAGCTTCTTCTTTTGCTAATTGTTTAAGGCTGCCGATTGCCAAAAATGGAGCGCAAGTAGTGCCGTACGTGACAGTATTGAGCTCGTAGATTTTTAATGGCAAATGTAGTTCCTCTCGCCATGAAATCCGCTGTAATGATCTGTCTTTCTTGTCCACGTTGATCTGTCTAAACATCTTCATGATGTCAGCTGTTAGAACAACTTGGTGTGTTTTAAAACGTAAAACAAGACTAATGAGATCCTCTTGTAGATTCGGATCTGGCATTAGCTTGTCGTTGAGACTGTATCCTGACGTAGTTTTGGCTGACGCATCGAATACTACCCGCACTTTTGTTGTCAAGCTTGATTCTCGCACGACTGCTTGGTGCGGTAGATAATACGTCGTAGCATTATCGATTTCTGATTCTTCGGTGATCTCGGACATGTGATTTAGTGCTTCATACTCTCTCAAGAAATTCGCATATTCTTTTTTGAGGGCTGGATTTTTTGCTAAGCGTCTTTCTAAACTGCGTAATCTCGATAACGCTCCTTCTCTTGAGTCTTCAAGCTCGACGTTTTCTCTCTTCGGAAGACTAACGGTAAATCTCCCTTGATCTCGATACAAACTTTGTTGAAATTCCTTCAAGCAATCATCTTCTTCTTTAGTGTATCGGCGTGTTTTTTCTGCTATTTCCTCGTTCCTAAAGAATCTATCTAGTTGACCTTCTAATTGTGTGACTTGAAGACAACAAATTGATTGCAGTTGTTTTTTATGACCGCTGATTTCACCACCAACTACCCAACCGAGTAACGTTTTCTGTAGAGTCGGTAAAGTTTTTCCCAGTCGTGTTTGGCCGATGCAGAGTAATCTCCAAAAAAGCGCCGAACCGATCAGCATATCGATGTCTCCTGGTATGTAAAACTGGGGATCTGCAAGTGGTACTTCTTTTGGTATGTTTAATGTCGTCAATTCGATCTGAACTGACAGCAACTTTGCCGTGATAGTGGGGACCACGAGACAGTCCAAAACAACTGAATAATTGTAGTGTGTTGACTCCATTTTTACGTTCGCTGAATGCTTGATGTTTGTGCGTAAATCGTAGATGCCACTGATTGGTTGATTAATCTTCGAAGTCGGCAGACGAAGTCGCTGCTGCAGCTTAGCTGTTATTACGTGCGATTGCGACCCTGGGTCCAAAAGAGCACGACAACGTACCCGCTTTCCCTCGTGATCGTAAACATAGACTTGAGCTGTTGCTAAAAGCACTTGAGATGCTGCTACGTACGCACAGTTAATCATCGAAGCTCCTCTTGCTGAATCGGTATCTCTAGAGCTCTGCGACGTACCTTGACTCGACCTTTTCGAATGATCGTGAGAAAAACTAGATTTTTTTGAATGATCATCCGACGTTTTCGTGTTGTTGCTACCTGATTTTGTGTTGCTACTGCTTGACGAAGATGAGTTTTCGTGATCGACATGTAAAAGTGTGTTATGTTTTCTTGAGCATTGCTGACATGAACTGGACCTGCATTCTCTTCCAAAATGACCTGGTCTCAGGCAGTTCAAACATAACTTCAATCGCTTAACTTCTTCTTGTCGACTTTCTACCGGAAGTTTGAGAAACTCGTCGCATCCAAAAAGTGGATGTTGGCCTTCGCAGAATTTACACGCGTTGTTTCCAACCGTTGTTACCATAATCTTTTTTTCGCTGCTTTTATTGTCGGTTGACTTATTGTCAAACTTTGTTTTCGTTCGTTCCATCATCTCGAGCATTTGCGATTTGCCGTTTAAAAAATCTAAAAATTCTTCAACTGTAGGCAAGTTGTCGAGCGTTCTTTCTCCCATCTTTATTTCCCAATCGCGACGCGTAGTAAATTCTAATTTTCCTGATATTAAATATACGAGTATCGCGTCCCATTCTTGTATTGCGATACCGAGCGCTTCGAGCGAGCGCAAGTTTGATCGTATGCTACTAATAAATTGCCTAAGTCCTGAGCTATTTTCTTTTCCAGCCGGCGCTAAATCGAACAGTTACTTGAGATGCTTGTTCAAAATTAATCTTTTATTTTCGTATCGTGATGTCAACAACTGCCATGCTACTTGATAGTTTGCTCCAGATGTTTCAATAGATTGTATTGCATGTAACGCTTCGTCTTTTAACGAGCTACGTAAATATTGGAGTTTTTGAACATTTGATAAACTCGCATGAGAATCGATTAATGATTGAAATGAGTCTTTAAACATCAACCATTTGGAGTAACTACCATCAAATGTGGGTAGCGTCAACACTGGCAACTTTACTCCGATGTTATTATTGTCATTGTTTTGATTACGCGAATGTATAGCAACATTTGCAGTGAACTGTTCGATTTTCTGTGTGCCTAAAGCTATAACTTCGAAATAATCATCTTCGAAAGACGATCTCTCTCGCGCTGTTGTTTTGTTCTTCGTCTTGAGCGACTCCGCTTTCTATTTCCATTTGTATTGTTTCGAATTTTTCCCATGTTGCTTTTGCCTTTGCTAATCGTACACGCAATTGAGACAGCTGTGCTGCTCCACAAGTAGTAAGAAACGTTCGAAATTTCGTTAACTGAGCTTTTAATATTCCACGCGCCTTAACTAATTTCTTTACTTCTTCTGACATTTTGTTTGAAATATTTTCGGCAAGGATAAAGGGAAATCGGAGACTTACCTTCTATACTGCCTAACCGAATGTAAACAATCTCGCCTGAATATGCCGCATGAGTGTTGTCGTTTGATTTTCGATGCCTCGCTGTCCAGCGGGCTGTGTCGTATGAAGTACCGCAATTCGTCGATTTGTCCCTTGGCTGATGATAGCACCGCAATGTAGCGGCTGTCGATGTGTGTGCTTAGCTTCGCTGTCCAGCGAGCTGTTTCGTGTCCATGAGCTCCACTGTTTACCACGTTCGTCTTGTATATGTTTCCTTAATCCAAATGTCGTGGGTTAGCCAAGCGTTCTACTGCTCGCCGGCTACTCGCCTTGTATGTATGAGTTCCGTGGCCCAGTGGACTAGATAAATTCGCCGCGCGAATTATTGCCCGACAATACTTTGTGTGTGTGTGTGATGTTTTGCTCCGCGGCTGTTTGTCGCCTGTCGCACGTACTGCTGTACGCCGACTGCCGCTTCAAGTTGTGTGTGTGTGCCTGGCTCCTTGTATTACTGTATATGAATGATGAAATCCTTGATCTTTGCACACTTGCTTCACTTTATGTCTTTTATTGTATCGTTTTCACTCGTACCGTTCTTTTGTATAAATATCGATCTACAGATATCTTTCACCACTGATTATAGTACGATTTTTTTCTTGGAGTCGACGCGCGGTTTCCCGCCACGTGCTGCTTTACAGAACCCAGCAAAATACTGTTGTATCCGGTGGGAAATAGTTCACTTTTTTCACTCGAAGGACCAAATGTTGAGGATTTGTAATACTGGTTGCTTTAGTTTTACTAATCAATGGGTTTTATTGACAGTGTACAATTATAATTTACAGAGCTACCGAAAGTCGGTCTTGTCGTATCGCCATCTTGGCTCACACACACACACACACCTAGATGGACATGCGCGAAATTCGTGAAAGATTGCTGCGCGTCGTCTGATTACTATACTCTCGTAGACAGTAATTTCCCGAAATAATAGGAAAATTCGAAACACTAATTACGGCGAAAAGAATGTTAAAACCTTTAGAAAACGTCTTGGAACAGTCATCGCGATGTAAAAATATTGTCGATTTGGCAAAAACGTTGTGACACAGCTTAAAGACGTAGATGAGTCACTTGACCAAATAATCGAAAGGCCCAAAACGACGTCGCTGAAACTTTCATCCGACAGTTATCAAACGTTCGTCGGGAACGACAGGGCGGATGTCAGCCAAGAAATAATAAAATATGCCTGAATTTAGATGTATTGTAAGAATCGATATTCCCCAATCGTATATATATATATATATGTTGATGTAAGACCCTATCGACCGTAGCTAGGAGTCGATCGCTTGGACGATCGCGTAACGAGGGACATGCCCATCGTTACGAAATGTAAACAATTTTTGTATGGTAGCCAGGGGCGTTACCTATGACCGGCCCGTGATTTGATCGAGAGATAACGGCTACTCGGTCAGTCGTCCGTGCGCTCTCCACGTATTAGCACGCGCGCGTGCCATCATTTAGATAACATATATATATAGCGCTGTCTAAGGCTGCCAAAACGATCCGCCTCGAGGAAAAAGGACTCGATTATCTGATTTGTGGATACATCCCCGAAGCTCAGCCCCCGTATGGATCCAGCGGCGACAAACTTCCGTACCTTTTTGATTGGAGTATCGGCGCGGCGATGGGACCTGCATTGTAGCCGCCACGAGAGCGCGCGATAAAAGATTGACAGGCGGCGATGAGTTAAGTACTCCACTTCTCAGTATTTATATATTGTTCGGGACTTATTAGATCGAAATGAAATGAAATGTTATTATTATTTATGAATGTGTGATTAAATGAAATGTCATGATAATTTGCGAATACGTAATGAAATGGGATGATGATCTATGAATATGTAATGAAATGGTATGAAATATTTATTTATGAATGTGTATGAAATGAAATGAAATATTTATTTAATGTATGTGTAATGAATTGTTTAATGAAATGGCAATTATATTTATTTGAAGAGAAGACTAGAAAATTAACGGTCTTATCTTTCATATAAAGGAAATTAATGGTGTTTATTCAACATTCAAGGTTAAATATCGGGATCTACCTCACTCGACTTTGAGCCTCGGTATAAGAAATCGTCAGCGATATTGGATAGATTTCTTATAGGGAGACCAAGTCGGTGTAAACACCACTCTTCGCTCAATTATCTATATAAAAAAAAAAAAGGGAAAAGAAAATTTTATTACAATTTGGCGCCCAACGTGGGGCACGAGAGAGATTAAGCACCCACGAGAATCAATACTTGGTTTAGCAATTTAGAATTGATACTTTATGTGCTATTTATTCATAATCAAGGTTTATTATCTAGACTCTCCATCATTAAGGGATTGATTTATCGATTGTGTGATTGATTGTATATTGTTTATTCGTGTATTTATATTTGCTTGTAGTAATTCATTCGATTGATACCTTTATTGGTTTGTTGATTCATTGATTTATTTATTCGCTCATCAATTTATTTATTTCTCTTTTGTTTATTGATTTATTGGTTTATTTATATATTTATTCATTTATTTATATATTTATTAATTCATTTATTTATTTATTTATTTTTAATTGTTTGTTGTTTATTTATGATTACGCGTTCAAAAGCTAACCTGGTAGATAAGTTAGAGGGTGTTCAAACGAGCTGCGACCGTCAAAACGTTGTAACCATGCCGTCTCATGTAAATGCAACTACTTCCTCAGATACGGTGCCCTCGACGGCAGCAGAAAATGACCCTTTGCGTATAGAGCGAGATCGCATTGCACGACAGCGTGCCGAATGGGAGGCGTTGCGATTGCGAATGGTTGGCGAGTTGAGTGAATTGAGAGCGACCCAAGAGAGACAAGCCCTAGAAATACTTCGTTTGCGTGAAGAAAACGAACAGCTGAGGAACAATACCGTTGTAAGTGAAGAAGGTAATAACAATTCACATATGTTAAACGGGCTGGTACGAGGCATAAATTCTATGAACATCACCATTAAGCCACCGCGTTTCGGCAATGATGTATCGGCAAATCCGAACGAATTTTTGGAAAATGTGGAAAAATATTTTCCCGTCAAAAAAGTTCAAGACGATTGTAAATTGTTGGTTTTGAAGACTCTTCTTGATGGGCGCGCGAGAGACTGGTATCGGGCGCAGACAACAATTTATACCGATTTTGAGAATTTCAAAGAATTTTTTCTCGCAGAATTTTATTCCATACCAACGCAGGTGCGTTTGAAGGCGCAATGGACTTCTCGCCGTTATGTTTCTTCCGATGGGCATTTACAATCGTATTTTCTCAAACAAGCGAGTGCGGCGCAATATTTCACACCCAAGCTCGACCAATACGAAATCAATTTGACTCCTTTTTGACGTGCTATGTCGATGATCTTCTCATCACCTCAGCTTCTTTTGACGAACATTTACAACACCTAGATCAACTGTTTACTCGGTTGGAATCTCAAAATTTCACATTGAGACTCGACAAATCCTACTTCTGTCGGCAAGAGGTCGAATACCTCGGCTTTATTCTTTCCATTGATGGAATCAGACCAAAACCGGATAAGCTAGAAATGATCAGAAATTTTGCCGAGCCTAAAAATCGCAAAGAGTTACAGCAAATTCTGGGTGTTTGCACCTATTACCGGCAATTTACTGTACGACACTCTAATTTAATCGATCCTTTTCGTCCGTTACTGAAAAGTAAAAACGATTGGCATTGGTCGCCTGAGCTGAGCCTTTGGAAATGATCCGTGATCACCAACGACAAGATCCACGTTTGGATAAAATACGAGAGTCGTTTGCTCAAGGACAACCGGTTCCGTTCTATCAAGTGCATCAAGACATATTATTCCGATCAGCTCAAGATGGGCGTCATTGGCAAATTGTAGTGCCAAATGCGTTGATAAGCAATTTGATCGAATTTACGCATGTTAAACTTGGTCATCCCGGTGTGTCCAAGACCGTCGCGTATTTAAAACTTCATTTCTTTTGGGAGCGCATGGCTGCGGACGTTAAGAAATACGTGTCAAATTGTGATTTATGCCAACGAGTCAAAACTCTCAACTATGCGATGGAGGGAGAATATCAGTTTGTTCCGGCGAGCAAACCATCCGAACTTGTGACTGTGGACTTCTATGGTCCTTTGCCTCGTTCGATTGGTGGAGTTCAGCACATTTTTGTCGTGCTGGATGCACATTCAAAATACGTTAAATTGTATCCGATCAAGAGAGCAAATACGCGTATTGCGTTGAAGAGAATCATCGATGATTACATCCCACTGATGGGAAAACCTACTCGAATTCTATCAGATAACGGTACTCAATTCACCTCACCGCTGTGGAAATCGAGCCTATTACGAGAAAACATTCAGGTTATTTTTTCGTCGATTAGACACCCGCAAAGCAACCCTACTGAGCGTGTAATGCGTGAATTGGGTCGACTTTTTCGTACATTGTGCTCAGAGGCGCACACTAAATGGGCCCAGTATGTATGTTACAGTATAAAAAGTTGAATTTTTTTCTGAGTACAAGTAAATCATTAGTTAATTCAGTGAGTAATTGACATTTGCGTACTCTAGTCTTTATATACAATACAATTGTAAGGCTCTTAACACCACTGAGCCAAAGCGTCAGCTTATGTACTGTAAATTCAGTGGCCAGTTTCTTTGTTTATGTTCAGTCGTTTTTATTTATTCTATAATAAGTATATAAGTGAAGTATTTATAGGTTCAATGTGATGAGTGCTTATAATTGCAAAGCTATTTATGGAATTGAAAAAATTAGAAAAGAGCATTACTCAAAGACATTAATGCGTGTTTACAATGTTGTATCTGTTCAAGGAATTCGAAAATCCAGCACTTAATATGAAGATTAATAGTGAATGTTTTATTGAAGAAAGCTTAAACTTTTCACTGTACTGAATCATTCGTTGTTCACTGCTAATTAACTAGTGTTTATATATCTATGTATCAGTACGGTACTGAATCATTCGTTGTTCACTGCTAATTTACTAGTGTTTATATATCTAAGACCAAAACACAATAACTTTTCAATCAGCTTGCCGACTGATTCAATGAATATACAAGTATCTCAGTATCGGTATTTGGAACATCATTGATGCATGTTCATAACGTTAGATTGATTTAAGGAATTTTTAAATGCCGCACTTCATATTAAAATTATTACTGAATATCTCATTGAAGACAGCTTAATATCGGTGAAAATTATGTAATAGACCTGTTATTCAATCCATATTCCAGTTAATAGAACTTTTTTTTCACAATTGATGATTTCATAAGTTTTATGTGAATAATGTAAAAACATGCAGAAGCATAATGAATCGTTTATTCGCTTGCCATCCAAAAATAGATTTATACACATTTGTTTATTTCAATAAAGTTTAATTTACATATACTGTATGTGATGAGAAAATAAAAACTACGCAAAAAGTTGTGAAATCAACCAAAAACACCCTCACAGATAAAAAAATGGAGACAAGTTCTATTACGGGAGGAGCATTGTGCTCGAAAAAGCGCAGGGGATTTAAGAAAACGGTTGCGGTGTACTGTCTATTTATACAAAAAGTTTTTAAACACATTGAAAACATCTGTCGCATGTCATGTCAAGTACCTACATTTATGTAGCGTTACAAGTCAAATGATAAAAATAATAATATAATATTATCAATAATAACAATAAAAACATTTTAAGATTTCTTGCATTTAAACAAAAGTAAATTATTGAAAAATGGAAACAAATAAAATGAAGAATAATCTGGTATTTTTATTGGAAAAAAAATAGAGCCTAGTACTTTGCGATTCAATGAACAAAATTGATACTATAAACATTAAATAATTGAACAATTATCTACATTTTCCAATTTCGCCCAGTACTGAGGCCAATAGTATATTACGACCCTGGGCCAGAAAGTTGGATTTCCTGGCCGCATATGATGTAGTGGCCGAGGCGAAGCCGAGGCCACTACATAACATGCGGCCAGGGGATCCAACTTGCTGGCCGTGGGTCGTATACTATTTTTCTTCATTCCCGACCGAAAGTACCGGCGGGGGCAAGGGGGGGGGGGCGGAGGCCCGCCCGACTTTTGCAAATCCGAGGCGAAGCCGAGGTTCTTGCTGGTCGGGGCGGGCATTAAAAAGACATAAAATATCATACAGTCATACATTATTCAGACGAGGAGTCATCCATTTTCTTCGATTACTTTTAGGTTAGTTAAAGAAATTCACTAACGAAAGTTAAATTAAAAGTAATGGAATAACAGTCACTTTGTAAAATTCACTTTTAGGTTAGCTAAAGAAATTCACTGAGGAAAGATAAAATAAAAGTAATGGAAAAACAGTCACTTTGTAAAATTCACTTTTAGATTAGCTCAAGAAATTAACTGAAGAAAGATAAAACAAAAGTAATGAAATAGCAGTCACTTTGTAAAATTAACTTTCAGGTTAGCTAAAGAAATTAATTAACTGAAGAAAGTAATGAAATGAAATACTATATATATGACAATAATAACCGGAGATGGGAGAACAATAGAGAGAGAGAGAGAGAGAGAGAGGGAGAGAGCGGGAGCTACCAAAGTCGGCCACAAAAGACGCTGTTCCCGGCCGCAAACGCGGCCCGGAAGCCGGTACTTTCGGTTCGGGGAGCAAGAAAGTTTATTTCTGCAATAGAAGTACTAGATTCTAAATATAGTATTAAAAATAAAAATAGTATTAAAAATAATAGAAGTATTATTCATTTATGAATTTTATTCACTCGATTTTTTCTTTTTTCTTATTATTCTTCGTCAAATGCAGCAACTCTGAAATTATTGTTATTGAGATTATTTATATCCTTTTATCATTATTTTGATTGCTTGACTTGTAACGCTACATAAATGTACTTGACATGACGTGCCACAGACGTATTTAGTATATTTCGAGAGTTTTTGCACACATAAGACAGTACACCGCTACAGTTTTTATTGTCCACTGTGCTCTTTGGAGCAGAATGCTACTCACGTCAATGCAATTGTCTCAATTTTTTAACTCGTGACAGTTTTTTTTTGGTGGATTGTATGATCCCGAAGGATTAGATAGGTATGTTAATTGGTTGAGATGTACGTCTAGCGGGCCCTTGGACTCTCGCGTGAGCTTAAGTGATACGGATTACATGTAAGATTGCTGAGGTGAGCAATCCCACAACTAAGCTACATTTGCAAAACGTGTAAAGAAGGATAAGTTTTTTTGTTAGTCGCTATACTGATTCATTTTGACGTGCTGGACATAAGTTTACTATTAATTTTGTTCAGGAATCGAAATTCTTTATGGAAAGACCCGAAATCATTTTTGAATTACATGCGCACGAAAAGTGGTGCTTTCCATTCCAGTTTTGCGATTCTTTTATTTTCGTTTTTGCGGCAAAAAGCTCTTGTATTCATGCAGTTGTTACAAAAAATATTGTATACAACACGAACCAAAATTGGTGTTTGCGACTCGTGCCTTGCAGTCCTCGCTTCGCTTAGGCTCGTCGCAATAGCGAACCTTACTATCTCTTCTTTTACAATGATAAATATACTATTTCTTTTCGATCTTTTGTTCATTGGAATGTAGAAACTTTTCAACATATATAATTTATCGTACAGATTTAAAATTGGATATACCTTGTTCGGGAAACTTTTTAAGAAACCAATCGCAGCACGACGAATACAATGGTGACAATGAGTTTGGGATAATATTATAACGTGGATGCAATATAAAATTGGTGACATGAACCTTTTAGGATCAGGTAGAAAATGTACGAATAATAGAAAACCACCCAAAAAAACAGTGGAAGATTTTCTTTTGTTGTCGACTACAACTCTCCCATTCCTTATTTACCGCTCGTATCTCCATTTTCTTCTGTTGTTTTTGCTTTTTGTTTGTAGCTTCCCACGCGGCCATAAATTTGCAGAAAACACTGGAAGTCTGGCAATGACGTGGCAGTGCTTTTGCAGAGAATTCCTCGTGCAGTTGATGGTACTCGAGCTCGTGCGGCTTGTGAATCTTTTAAAGCGGTATTCAGCCTTCGGGAATGGCTCCGACGATGATTTACACAACCGTGGCTGTTACTCTCGGACAATTTAGTATTACACCAGCCACACGGAAAGATCGATAGACGTTCGATGCACTGCACGCCAGATGAGTCGTGAAAATTCATGGTAAATTATTCGCTGCATGCGAAATTCCCACACTTTCGAATGTAGCGAATTCTGCGGGCTTGCATGCCCAATGGGACAGAGATTGCGCAATCGAATCGTTGCCGAACTATATCAAATCATTCGACAATTTCGTCACTGTCCACGCTTAGTCCACTCGACGTACATACATACGATATCTATTGATTGGATTATAAACTTTTGAATATATAGGCATGGACCAATTATACCATCGTAAGCGATGCCGAATGGAAGCGCCGCGACCCCCCAATAAATCGAACCAGAATTTCTGGTGTCCTGATAGCGTCCTTTATTGATGCAGCCGGCGTTTGTACTCTGCTTTGCATGTACCATAGTTTCGTCTTTCGATACACTCAAGTTCAGGGATACTCAAATTATTTCCCTCACATGACCGCAAGTACAGTACTCAAGGAAAATTCAATTGTACGATCCACTTCAAACCTTTCAATTTCAATGAGAATACCAATTCAATGTTAATATGTAGAAAATAAATAGAAAATTCTCTAAATATGATTGCTTGATATTTCCATTAATGAAAAATTTTTATGCGGGAAAGAAAATACCGCCCAAAAATCGGCAATCAGGATAGAAGTTACTATTCACTTAAATATATTCGCTATGTTTTTGGTTTTTTTTCAGAAGGAAGAATATTTTTTTTACTTTGATGCAGAGCTGAAAATGACATTCAAAAACGGAAATACAGAAGAGCAGTTATCCTATGCTGGGATTTATTTGCTTTTTCTGTTGTTTTAATTTTATAATTTTTTTGCTGTCTTAATTTTTTTTCTGATTTAATTTGATATTCTGGGTTTGGGCCAGAGAGATACCCCAGCAAATCAAAACCAGAATTTCTAGTGTCCTAATAGCATCCGTTATTGATGTAGCCATCATTGATGTCCCCTCTGCGTAGAGCACAGCTTCGTCGTTCGATACATTCGAGTTCAGGGATACTCTGCGAGTACCCCTGCAAATTTCAGCGAGGATACCAATTAAATGTAAATCTGTGGAAAATGAATGGATAATTCTTTGAATATGATTACTGGATGTTAACGAAAATGAAAAAACAGAGCAATTTAGTATGTTTTTTAATGGAAATTATCCACCAGATCTTGTTATCTTTAAACGATTGATGGCCAAACCTATGAAACATTTGAATACCAAATTTGTCGAATTCATTTTCTAACATTGAAATGTTTCATTCATCTCTATGTGATATAAGATATCTTCACTAATAAATGTTTTATTATTTCGCCGGCATACTTCGAAACAGAATATTCCTCTCGTTCTTATTCTAAGAAAGTGGAGCAGTGATCTATAACTGAACACTTTTAGTTAATAATAAGAGTACTGTGGCACTGTAGTACATAAAATACGAAAGACACGATTAATGATGACAGTTCCATGCAATTTTTTAACGATAACTTTATTCCAACTAACAATTTGAATAATAACATTCCAAATTATAATTTGGAATATTATTAGCAGCGTTTAGCTCTACTCTTATTCAATAGAATGTTACGAAAATACATTTTTCATGATAACTTAATCAAGGTCCGTTTCATAAAAATTTGAATGCTGATTCGTTTTTCCAATCAAATATTATTATATAAATTTGTACATAAGAAATAAACTAAAATAATTATATCTTGGTCTTAATGAATAACTAATTTTACCGACATTTTCCAAAATAAAAACATTCTCTCGTGTAACTAGAAAATATTGGAGTAGTCATTCATAATTGCAGAATTTCTTCTCTATCTAAAGCAACTCTGTGCATTAGTGTACAGAATTAGTAGAACGTGGCTTGCGGCTCGAGGCAATCCTTTAACGGTGACGTTTTGTTCCCTTTTCCAATATCACGTACTCTTATATATTATTATTTCATAGCGGCAGTGCAACCTCATTGCTATCAAATTGCTAGTGAAAAAAATCATTTCCAAGCGATAAATTAATAAAGTCTCACTCCATGTACTACCAAGTACTACTCCATGCACACCAGAATACTTTTATTTGAAAAACCCCCCGCACCTCGAAGCATTCCTTTAATGTTGACCTTTTTTGGAACTCATTTGAAATATTACGTACATTATCGTGTTCTTTCTTCAAAGCGGAGTCTTCGCGTCATTCTCATTAAATTGCACGTCGCTACCCAACATTCCATAATTCCGTTTGCGATTGCAAGAATGTGTATGCGGAGGTTAGGCCAGAAGGTTAGCGGGACGAAGGGATTTATGTATACGCTTTCCTCTTCCCCCTTTTGGCCCGTTAATTCAGGAATTGTGCTCTAGGCTAGTCGATTATTCAGTGTGCATATACCATCTCGGTAGCAGCGACAGCGGGTTGACTCCCCCGTATGGCCTGCTTGACGACGCGGCCCCAACGTTTATAAGCCGGAGCGACACCCAAGTTCCACCGGAAAATTTCTAGGGGATGAATTTAGGCGTCGGTCACGTAGGCGGAGGGTGCACTGTGCGCTTTCCGGGTTATAGCCTGGCGCGTAATTTATTGCGATAACCTGGCGGAAGTTCGAGGGTGCGTATACGTAACTGTATTCCACCACTATGTCCCCCACTCATGCGCCACCATTATATTCGTGACCTTCGGAGTAACGATCCTCTACTCTCGCACTCTGCACATTCTGCTGGTGTGAGTGATCGATCAAGTTAATACCGAACAGGAAATGTCACGTAAAAATGAAGAAACAAAGCAGGAGTCAATTTTAGGGCGAACGTATTTGCTATTTTGCTTTCTCGTAAGCTTTGTTTTCCTGAAAATTGTTTATTTCCAGATTTTTATTTCAGAACGCTCAAAATTTAGTGCTAGCACGACAGCATCCACAATTTTCAAGTTATCGCTCCGAACTTTGGTACACAAGTGCAGTGTGGTGGCATGAGTATGAATTATGAACGAATGCGTGGTTAAAAACTTATGAGATTTTCAATTTTGTTTTTAAATCACTTATCAGACTCCACATTCCGCATTTTTCGAGATATTTGGCTCACAATTGGTCCACAAATAGACTATTATTGATTGAAAATTAGCAACGAATTCTGTCAAAATCGGTGAAACTGTTAAAATTTTATAGGATTTTGGATACTTCGAATTTGTTGAAAAATTAGTATTTCCGTTCTCGTACGAGTTTAGGTATCAAATATTGGTTTAGGAGTACAACGAGTTGAAAATTCATGTTTAGCGACGAAATACACATAGAGTTGGACTTCGTTAGAACTCAGTAATAAATTCAATGAAGCATACAACAAAGCTCCTTTTACAGGGAAGCCAACCATGATTTAAAAAAAAAATGAAGGCTAACAGAATTTTTGAGGAAACTAGAAATTAACGGAGTAGCAACGTGACAATTCCAATTTTCAGCTTTTTGCCCTTTTTATGTGCTGTTTGCCATTCCTATTTGCTTACTTTTATTGTTTTTATTTTTGGGCAAGAATTATGTATTTTATTTCAATGCAAAATATGAAATGTCAGCATCTAAAAAGCGCCAACCAAGACAGGAATTAACTTGTACTCAAATGTATTTATTACTTTTCTGCTTTTGTATTGCTTCCTCATAAAGGAAAATTTTTTTTTCGAGATTTTCATGTTAACTTACTCAAAATCACCTAAAGCGTCGCGAAAAGTGATCTAGAAAATAGATCTGTACGTGCGTGCGTCTGTATGTAGGCACGATGGATCGAGATAAAATTTAGCACGCAACTAGAGTATTGACTCAACTGTAATTGACGTGATTTTTTTATTAAATGTATCAGATTTTATAGAATGGTCAATTTTTCAAAAAAGAGTGATCGCTCTAACTTTCGTCAAAGTTGGCCAATTTCCCTGAATAGTTATTCACAAATAGAGACACGTTAAGTGATGTTTGGTATTTAATTTCAGCGAAATCGGTAAAGCGGTTGCGATTTTATAGAATTTTGAATTTTTCGAAAAAAAAATAATTTTTTCTCTAAATCACGTCGAATCTTAACGAATAAACCGAAATGTTCTACAATCGAAAAATACCATACAGCCCTGCCACGTACGAAATTTGGTGATGATCGGTAAAGTCGTTCGGATTTTATGACATTTTAAATTTTTCGATAAATGTACATTTTCGCTCATAACTTCCGCAAAAGTTTAGAGGGTAAGATGAAATTTTGCACTTAATCAAAATGCGATGTAAGGGTGTTTTAACGGTGTTTCATAGTGGCTCACAATATGGATCATTAAAGACAACAATAATTAAGAAACAAGAATTTAAAGAAAGACGACTCGAGATCAAAGAAGAAGAAACATGGAACATAAATTGGAGATAGGTAATAAAGTAAAAAAAATGATGAAAAGTAGAACTTTGCACATTGCTTCCTCATATAAAATTTGAAGACAGTTGTAAAGAGGAAATTATTAAAATTTCAATTTTTAACAAATCTACCTCTATGAGGAAGCCAAAAACAAATAATAAATGTCTTCCTCAAAGAGGTAGATTCCTTAAAAATTGAAATTTTAATAATTTCTCTTTACAACTGTCTTCAAATTTTATTTGAGGAAGCAATGTGCAAAGTTCTACTTTTTTGCTTTTTCATCGCCTATTTTTTGTTGTATCTATTTTTTTTTTTTTTTTACTGTATCTATGTGTTTGTTAATTCTGCCGCAAAAAAAATTTGATTGTTTCGATGCGAAACACGAAATGTCACCCAAAAATCGTGAAACAGAAGAGGAGTTATCTTGTGTTGGAATTCGCTTTTTTACCGCTTCAATTTGTTATTTCGTTCGTTGTTATAATTTGTTATTCTTCACTTCAATAGAAAGGTTTTATTTTATTTCATTTTTTATTTATTTATTGCGGAACAAGAAACGACAACTGAAAACTGGGAAACAAGCACAAGTTAATTTTTGCCCGAATTTAATTGCGAGTTCATTTTTGAGCCGTAAAAATGTTCGTTGCCATGACCCTATTAACCCTTTAAAGAGCGAACCCGAATCAAAACACTACAAAAGGCATAAATTGGGCAATTTTTCCGCTCAAATTGTGAAAAAAATTGTTCGAGATAAAAATTCGTCGATTGTGGCTGATTGAAGAATTTGTGTCACTTATTAAATAAATTAATTGAGCAGCTACAATCGAAACTTGTAAAAAAGATTCGTATTAGTGAAATTTGAATGAGGTTTCAGTTTCGCGCTCTTTGAATCTAGCAATCACGGTCTCACAACCGAGATGTGCTTCGCGAAAATTCCATCATAATATACTCGACCGCTAATCGTCGCATACAATAACACCTACTGGATATACTCGGTCACAGCCTATATAGGTATAATCGATAGTTGACAGTCGTTTAAGTTAAAGGGAAGTTATGGAATCATGTAGTGGATATGAAATAGCAAACTGGTACAAGGAGCTCAGTTGCTCTTGTTGCGACAACGATTGATGTTAGACTGATGAGATTAAGTTTTTCTCTTTCGTGATCGGTGATAGCGTTCTCAAAAATGGAGGGGACTCTGACGCCACCTTTCGTTGTACATAACGATGAATATTATTGAGAAAGGTGGTGAGGGTAAAACTGCTGGAACAATCCTCGACAAACACGACGCTTAAACAGTGTTGCCAATTTGGTGATTTTGTAGCTAGATCTGGTGATTTTGAAAAGACAGCGGAGATTTTTATAGCGACTCTGAGTCATGTCGAAACCCTAGAGATTTAAAAGCAATATTTGGATATTTTCGAGATTTCTAGAGGTTTTAGTAAAATATTGGCAAATGTTTATAAAACACTTGCATTTGTATGTCATTTTCCCTTGAATGCGCGTGTATTGGCAGCCGATCGCGTATTCAAATCATTATGCTGGGTTTTCATAAGCACGAGAGCCCGACAGCACCGACATCCAGTCCGAGCGGAAGAAAGAGGCAACTATATCCGCTTTGTCGTACCACTCGTACCGTTGTACGTTTCACGTCTTGTGTTCTGTGTTAGACTGTATTGTTGTTGGTGCTGTCGCGTCTATGAAAACCAGAGCTAGCATGAATCAAACAGTTTGATTCAAATTCAAACGAATGAACGAATAACGAATCTTGCATCTTGCGATTCCGGACTTCCGGTACTATACAGGTTTAAACCTGTTTCAGTTCAACCCAGAATTCAGTTCAACTTAGAGGTAAGTATTTACACCGTCGGTTAAATAATAGTTAATTAATATATTCAAAGAAAAAAACGTCAATGTTTTTTACGTCATAATAAGCGTAAAACAACAACCACCGAACCGGAGACGAAGACCTAACCACCTAACCTTCAACGTTAAACAGTTTATTCACAATACTGTAACAGGCAAGCAGGCTACAGAGACACAGAGAGATAGTAGAAATATGGAATACAATTTCATCCAGACCTTCACGCTTTTTACCAAACAATCACAAGTAAGCGGATTTTCACCATTAACTTTTTTGTGCTTAAGGCAGGCCCGTTCAATTAGATTTAGATTTAGATTTATTTATTTATTTGTAAGACCCTAGGATATTGAATCCCCTAAGGACCTGAGCAATACAGAAAAACTGAGCAATACAGAAACATAAAGCGAGAGTTCAGACAGAGAAAAAGAGTTGTACAAAAAACAGTCTTAGGCTAGATGGGGCGATACAGACAAGAAGAAAAGATGAGAGGTGACCAATATACACTAGGCAGACTCGACAGCTCTCCGCTCGAGCAGCAATAAGTGGCGCAACAATCTTTTTTTAAATACAGTGCAGGAAGGCGCACGCGTAACAGTGAAAGGGAGATCATTTCGAAGTAATGATCCGCTAACAAGAAAGGAGTGCCTGTAAATCGTCGTTTGCGAGACCGGCGTAGACAGCGAATAGGTGGTACCACGCGAATCCCTCCTTGCACGCGACACAAGACGGTCAGCTAAGTAAGACGGAGTACCAGCATGCACCATCGAGTGAAAAAGAGTACCAACAAAATACCTACGCCTATTCGCCACCGAGAGCCAACCAAGCGAACGACGACCCACAGACACATGTTCACGCCGGCGAAGCGCAAGGGCAAAACGAACAACAGCGTTGCACGCACGCTGAAGTTCTATATTAAGCTCCCCACTGACATCGCACAACACAGCCGAGCAGTAGTCGAGATGAGGAAGAGCTAACATGCGACCGAGCCACGCTCGGGAGGAGGCATCCAGTACCTCCGCGAAACGCTTAAGCTGAGCCAACACCCCAAAAACACGTCTACGAACCGACGAGACCTGAAACCCCCAGCCCAGCGTTGGCGTGACAATAACCCCAAGATAGCGCTTGGAGGCAGTGAACGCAATGGGCTGACCTGCAACGCATAGGCTGGGGATCGATGCCCAGTCAAGCCGGTTAAGGAATCTCGCGGTACCAAGAACCATCGCATCCGTCTTCGCAGCGTTGAGCGACAGCGAGTTATCAACCGCCCAGCCATGTATCCGTGCGATGTCAGCGTTGAGTAGCGCAATAGATTCTACTAGCTCTTCAGGTGAGCAGCGGCGATACACTATTAAATCATCAGCGTACAGAAGGTACTGACAATTATGAAAAGTCCCAGGCAGATCGAACAGATAGAATGAGAAAAGCAACGGGCCGAGCACACTCCCCTGAGGAACGCCAGAAGAGACTGCCGCCCACCCAGAGACCCGGCCATCAGGAAAGCGAACTGCCTTCCACAGAGATACGACCGAACCCAATTCAAGGCCGACGACCCGAGGCCCAGCATGGAAAGCTTACGAAGAAGCGTGAGATGACAGACCGTATCAAACGCTTTGCTGAAATCAAAAAACACAGCAACGGTCAGCTGCCGCTTATCCATGCCAAGCCTCACGTCGTCAGTAAACCTGAGCAGTGTTGTCTGAGTACTATGACCCTCCCGAAACCCCGCCTGCAAGGGATCAAGCAGATTGTGGGCCTCCAGCCATCCCAGAAGCTGCACGTGCACCAACCTCTCGACCATCTTCGCGAACGCAGAAAGTATTGAGATAGGACGGAAGTCTAGAGGAGAGGATGGAGAGGGCACTTTACCGATAGATGTAATAAAAGCGGAGCGCCATGCAGAAGGGAAGGTAGAGGAAGCAAACGACAGGTTGATAAGATGGAGGATACGCGGAAGGAGCACACCAGCCACAAGACGGAGGTAGGGAGCAGGTAGGCCATCAGCTCCAACCGAGCTCGAGGACGGCTGCCCTAGGAGTGACGCAACTTGATCAGGAGATACTAGAGAGAGAGCAAAGCGAGGATAAGGAAGTACCGGGAGAGGGGACGGAGGATCAAAAGCGAGAGTGCCAGCGGATGGTGTAAATACCGAGCAGTAAGCTGCATTCAGTTCATCTGGAGTAAAAACCATCGTTTCATCTCCGCGCTTTTTCCTAAGAAGGCCCAAGCGGCACAGTTCTGACCAGGCCTGCTGCGAGCCCTGACAGGCGAAAATCCGGGCACGAATATAAATACGCTTAGCAGCTATAAGGGACGCCTTCGCTGAATCTCGAAGCTGACGAAAGGTCGCAACAAGAGTAGGCCGAAGAACAGAGTCCGGCCGACACCTCCGAAGACGCCTATAAGCCCGATCTCGATCACGCATCTTCCCACGCACAGCAGAGTCAATCCAGGGCGCGGGCGGCTTGGAAAGCTGCACCGTATGAAGAGGAGCAAGAGCATGCACAGCATCAGAAACACGCACAGAGAAAATATTAACCTTCTCATCAAGGGAATCTGCAGTGTCGAAGCTAGACCAATCCTGGCCCGATATAAGCGCAGTGAGTGCATCTCCATCAACGCTGTTAATTGCCCGATACGAAAAAGTAGACGGTTGTTGCCGCGGGACCAATAAGTCAAGGGTAACCTCCATCAGGTCATGACACGACAAGAAAGGTACAGCAGACTGGGAGCTACGTGGAACCAAAGAACGATCACTCACCGCGCAAATATCAAGCCAAGTGTGCGCAGAGCTGGTATGATGCGTAGCTTGAAAGTGCACGAGCGCTAGGCCATGATCGAGGAGGAAGCTCTTCAGGCGAACTGCATCATGAGATTGGCCAAGAAAATCAGCATTAAAATCCCCAAGAACAACAACGCGCCAATATAGCGGCAGTAGGGCGGAGAGATCGTCCTCGAACATGCTTAAATAACCTAAGTGAGGCGCTCGATAAACAACACAAAATAATGCCTTTATAGCTGACGGAAGCCGAACTTCACAAATCATGTATTCGGGCTTAGCCGAATACTGCCGCGGCGAGACGCGAAGCGTGGAAAACGCAAGGGAGGACTGAACATAAAACGCCACTTCCCCCCCCCCCCCTCTCTTGCCGAGACGATCGTTACGCGCAAGCACAAAAGAATCAAGCGCAACAAACTCGCTCGGTATATCGTTATTTAGCCAAGTCTCGGAGACAGCAATAATGTGATAAAAGTTATTATGGAAATAATCACGAAATTCGTCAACATGGGCAGGCAGTGATTGGGCGTTAACGTGGCAGACCCGAAGCCTTCCAGAAACCACCGAGGCGTCAGCATTTCTTGCGGGAGCCATCGTGGCCGTCGACGATGAGGTCCTGGTCCAAGTAGTTGAGACGAAATGGATCCAATCCGACAGGGGCAGCACGGTCAGCAGCACGAGCAGCAGGCGCAGTGTGAGATGCAGCACCCAGCGCGGCTGCAGAAGAGTCACCAGGAGGAGCAGCATGAGCACCAGGCACCGGCGGCTGGGTGGAGATGTGAGGCACGAGAGCACTGTCATGACGGCGAATAGCTCCACGACCGACGGGATCACCCATCCGTGGAAGCCCAGAAAGGTGAGGCATACCTAATGTGCCACTCGACGACACTGGAGCTGGGGCAGTAGTAGAAGCGGGGGCAGCTTTCCTAGCCAATCGCCGGTCGGCAACGATGCACTGCACACCATTGCGTGTCACGATCCGTAGTCCTTCTTCACCTGCACTAACACGAGCAGCGAGCTCAGCCCTTAAAGCACGAAAAGCTGCATCTTGGGCGGGCGTCCGATCCGACCGAATGACAACGCCAGAGAAGTCAGGACTCTGCCGATGGAGTCGCACAGCACGGAAGACTTCAAAAACTGCATCCGGCAACGGCAGAGTGAGCTTGACAGGTCGCGAGCGGCGCGAAACATTTCCAGGAGCAGCGGGTGCATTCGAACCGATCCGAACATCTATAATATCCCCAACTGGGATACGAGGGCAAACAACCTCCAGCAAACGCCGCACAATTCCAAGATCCTCAGCCGCCGAGACACCCTCCGAAAGGCCGAAGACTATACAGTTTCGTTTACGCTTTTCACGTTCAGTTAGTTCCGAGGCGACTGAATCAATGCTGGTAGTGGCAGCGACACTGGCATGAGGAGCAGGAGGGACAGTGCCACGTGCAGCAACATCGGCCGAAACTGCATCGATACGAGACGAGAGCGCAGCAACATTGTCATCCACCTTTACTAGCTACATCGAGTGCAGCAGAAGTAGGCGGAGGCTGAGGTGCTGATGGTGAGACAGTAGCAGCAGCAGAGCCGCCACTAGGAGACGAAGGGCCAACAGTATTTACCCGAGGCCCAGTACCACGCTCGAACAATGCTCGGAGAGGCGAGCCATTAGCCGCCACACAAGTAGAGCACCGAAAAGTGCGATCGAGCGGCAACGTAGACAAACCAGAGTCACGAAGACAACATTTGCCGTGAAAGAGCTTGCCGCACGGTCCGCAGCACCGATATCCACAAGAAGCCTGACAAGGAGCACCACACGCCGTACATTTCTCCAATGATGACATAACGAAATATAATATATATGGGAACTAAGGCAAGGAGATATTAGAGCACACGGACCCCAACAAGCGCAGAAGTACACACTCAGCAAAACGTAAACACGCCTCGAAGAGCAAGGCAGCAAGCGCGCACACACACGATACTGTTGTAAGTGTCAAAGTCAGCCGGCACAATACTGTTGTAAGTGTCAAAGTCAGCCGTACGATACTGTTGTAAGTGTCAAAGTCAGCCGGCCAACGCACACACCCTCACACCCCTCACTGTACTGAATTACAGTACAGTGGAAATGTTTATTTTATTTTTTTTCATAAATATTGTACGTCTCCATGTTAATCAACTAATATTATCAAATAATACAAATTTATCTCGCGTAAATCTGTTTTTTGAAATACATCAATAAATTTAAATTTTTACTGCAAATGACATATTAACTCTAAATGAACCAAACGAATAACGAAATCTGAAGTAATCTACTGAACTCTAATGAGGCAAAATGGAATATCAGGTCCTAAAGTTAAGTGTATCATTTAAGTTCCTTCAGCTATTGTAGATTTCATTACATTAATAGAAGTTTCTTTAATTCCAGTTTTCGCTATTTTCCATCCATATAATCTTGGCTAAGCGAATCAATTCTTTTAAAATCGAAAGGTGCAGAACCGATTAAAAATATAGATTACTAAAAGAAACGATTAAAATACAACATTAAAAAAATGCTAGAAAGAAGTCTAATATATAATCTATTGATTTTAGTGCCACCTCAGTATACCCAGAAATATCGAAAAGACTGGCAGATGTTGGAAGCAACCAAAGGATGGCTTCAACCATGCACCACTGACACTTCAAAGGCCTATTGCAAATATTGCAAGGCCTTACTCAACGCCAAGCTTAGAGATCTTCTTAAACATGGGCAGACTTTGAAACACGTCGCAGTATCGGAACCGTTTTCGAATAAAAGGCGAAAAACCATACCGTTTAAGCCCATTGACACGGTAACGAAGGCGCAGCGAAAAGAAGCTCAACTGACTCTCTGCGTTGCTGCACACACCTCAATAGCATGTGTTAATCACTCAAGTGATATTCACAAAGACACGATTAATATAAGTATACACAGAACGAAACGTACAAACATTATAAGCAATGTGATAGGACCATATTTTCTAGAGGCATTAGTCAAAGACGTAGGTGAGGGATACTTTAGTCTGTTAATAGATGAATCAACCGATATCACGGTGGACAAAATGCTCGGTATCGCGATTAGATATTTTAGTACGGAACGAAAGAAACTCGTCACAACATTTTTAAGTTTGATACAAATCGAATGTGGCATAGCTGAGTGCATCGCGGGGGCAATAAGAAAAGTATTGGCAGACCTCAAGTTAAGAATAATTAACATGCAAGGGTATTGGAACCAATAATGCATCATCGATGGTAGGGGTGAATTCTGGCGTTCACGTTCTATTGAAAAGAGACGTGCCCCACTTAACATTAATTCGATGTGTATGTCACTCGCTTCAACTTGCCGTGTCAAAGGCGACGGAGAAAACTCTACCGCGTAACATTGAATTTCTCATCAAAGAAACTTACAATTGGTTTTCCCACTCGTCTATAAGACAATTAAATTATTCGGAAGTTTATCAGACACTAAACAACGGACAAGAACCGCTGAAGATATTGCAAGTTGCAGAAACTCGATGGTTATCCATTGAGCCCGCCGTTAAAAGAATCTTGGATCAATGGACTGAGTTAAAAGCTCATTTCGAGATAACCCGAGTCAAAGATAACTGCTACACAGCTGAGCTACTATACTCAATGTATCGCGACAAACAAAATTTGGTTTATCTTCATTTTTTACATCCGGTTTTATGCTTAGTACGAAAGACGAACAAGAACTTTGAATCAAAAGTGGCTGATCCTACTAAACTTCACTCGGATAAAAAAATGCTGTATTCAACGGTTGCCAATAAAATTGTAGTCCCGACCGCGAGAATAGATAAATACGAGCAAGATATTGACAAATACTTGGATCCCTCACCCACCTTGGGGTTTGCTTTTGATTCTGCTTGTGCAGAGAATGGAATATGTGGTCAGGAAAAAGAAAACTTGAAAGCGAGATGTGTGTCTTTCTTGGTAGCACTAGCGCGAGAATTAAAAAATCGATTACCCGAGAATATAAAAATTTTAGAAAGAATGAACACGTTCTCAGTAATTGAATGTTTGAAGCCAAATAAACTTTCAATCACAGATTTGGCTCAATATCATGGTACAAACGATACGTCGACTACCACTCAAGTCGAATTCGAATGGGATAATATTCGTTTCGTCAGGTGGAAAGAAACTAAAGACACTGAAAAATTTTGGGTAGAAGTTAGTAATTACCGTGATGCCAGTGGACAAAATCCTTTCGAAAACTTGTTCTACTTAGCCATGAAATTTCTATGACTCCCACACTTTAATGGAGGTATTGAGCGAGTTTTCAGTCAGATGAATTTGATGTGTTGCAATAACTACACTTTTCCCGAAAATGTTTGGAATTCATCGGTACTATGAAAACGTACGAGAAGTCGGTGCCAGAGTCAGATTTCCACGAAATGGAAGACATAAACTTATTATTGCTGTGATTTTACATAGTCAAGTTGTTATGTTAGACCTGAAAAGTACAATGCGATGCGTTTAAGTCGCTACTGGTAATTGCTGTTTCCAAAGAACAATAAATTGATAAATATTGATAAAAACACAAAACATGTATTTTCTTACCGCATTAGACATTAACACACGATAGTAAGCGGATGGACATATTTTTTATGCTGTGTTGAAAATTAGTTATCAATATTTCATCTATATGGGTACGATTTTTCGAGTTTCCAGTGGATATCTGGAGATTTCCGAAGATTTAAAATTTAGAGATTTCTAGAAATTTTGAAATGCTAACGTAGAGAAGTATTCTTTGCGGGAGTTGGCAACACTGGGCTTGAACATCTGGCAATTTTTTATGAAGTACTCTTTTCGACCATACAGGGAGGACACGGTGAAACTAGACAGCGCAAATGCGCTTGCGCGTCAAACCGACGGTTCTCACTCTATGCGTGCAGACCGAGTAGTCGGGCCAGCAAGAGAGAACGGAGAGGGGGAATGTTTTGTTCTAAATAAATCTTGGTTTCTGGCGTCTGCCCTACCAGCTCAGGTAGCGTCCCTTGTCCCTACCACTACCCTTACTGGCCCATTTTGATGGCGCGTGGGGACACAGTCGCCGCTCGGATGAGACGCACTGGCGGCCGTAGGCAGTAGCCAATCAGGCTTCCTAAATTCTCACGCAGCCACATTGGACTGTCTACTTTCACCGTTTCCTCCCTGTATAAGGATGTTCACGTTTGACTCGACAGTCAACCGAGCGACTGGCTTATCTCTTCATCGGTCAATGGTGGTAATTGGATGTAGTACGTGATTTTTATCAAAACGTGAATTTCTATTGTCAGAGTCTTGAAAAGAACTACAAAGAAATATAAAGGCTTAACGACCGGTGTGATGGTCTAGTGGTTAGAGTACTGGCTTATAAACCAGAGCATCGGTAGGTCGCGGGTTCAATTCCCGGTGCCGTCGAAAAATAAAAACATGGACGTGATGAAGCTCCAGATGTATACGTAAGACACACACAGGTAACTGTGGGGGTCACACGTATACAGCTGTAGTCTGTGTTTACATTCTCGACAAAAATCGTGACGCAGCTCCGGTGCCGTAAGGCGAACTCGAGACCGGCTATATCGGCATAAGGTTTTTCCGCAATGTTTTTCTATGCTTTTAGCAGAAATGTTATGGCAAATGCGATATAGAGGGGGAAGTCGGATGCGGCCACATAGGGGCCTGGTTACTGATCCGGACCAGGCCCTCAGGGGGGACTGGCTACTGACCCGAGCCGACCCTGTAATAGGCGTGATGCCTGCAGACGGGGGAAAATGCGAAAAAATAAATAAATAAAATAAAATATAAAGGCTTAAAAAAAGAAAAAATCGCATCTGCTAACCAAATGTTAAGTAGCCCTGCGCGTAGTCTGTTCCACATGCAGTACGTCCAGCGAACCCGCTTGTAGGCTTGTATCCCTTTTTTATGGCCGTCCGATCTGAGAGAGATGCTCTGACCTGACGAGCCTTCGTAGGGCGACTCCAATGTTAATATTTTATAATTATTACTAGCAATGCTTACCATAAGTGCTGATTTGTAAATAAGTGAATATTGTCTTGCGTGGTATGCACGCAACATACTCCCCTCGTTGAGGGTTACGGATCAACTATTCTACTATCGATTGCAATTAATTGATTGTGTTGTTGACGATAGCTGGTTTCTCGATCGGGAGAGGCGCTGGTTTTTTTTAACGTTTCTGTCATAATGTCCCGTTGCTGCTTTTAGGGGAACCGTTCGGGTGATGCCATCAGGTCCGGAATGCGTCTCCACGACTCTACCCAAGAGTCATCGTAGTGGAGGTAGGTTGTCGTCTTTAATTACAACAATCGATCTAATGTTGAAATAAGTAATTCACTTGGAAATGACACATTGTGTAATAACGGAAGCTGTGATTCAAAAGTGGCCTATTGCGTGTCGATGCTGAGAGGTACAGATTCGTCCCAGCTGAGTTCTAGCTCCTACAGCTCTTGCATAATAAGCGTCGTGTTAACAATCGCGGGCTGCAGCAAACCCAGAGGATCAATGATTTTTGCAATTTCCGAAAGGATTGTTTTTTTTTTCAATATTATTAGAGCTTGCAATACCCTTGACGGTGTAGATAATAGCATTTTCTCGCGAGTTCCAGTAAATGCCAATGGTTTTCAAAGTTTGATCATAACGATGATCAAACTTTGAAAACCATTGGCCAACGGGCCTGTAGTTGAAGATTTATAGATTGATCGGCCACCCCGTCTAATAGTTCGAGTCTAATAGTTCGATGCGCATTGACGGAGATTAATCCCGCCGCGGCTTAGGAGAGCGAAAATTTCGTCTCGTAATCTGGTGGCTTCTTGTAGCGACGATGCTCCGATGAGCATATCATCGACGGATAATTCTCTCTCCAAGATTGCGGCTGCCAGCGGATAGCGCTGCACTTCGTCCTCGGCGAGCTGATGTAGGCAGCGAAGTGCCAGGAACAGTAATGCGGATAAGCCGAGGGTAACTTGAACTTGTAGATACATTATTTTGACGTCGCCGGTTATTACGTGATTACGTGCTCGGAAACGGAGGATAATCGAAATTATATCGTCCTGAGTCGTTGGTCAAACCATCAGCGTTTCGTCGACTGATACTCCCGACGTGGAGGATGCAGATCCATCGAAGACAACTCTAGTCTTGGTAATTAGACCGGTAGCCTTGACGATGGCGTGATGAGGTAAATAAAACCCTTCTTCTCGTGGATTGCTAACCTTAGTCAGGTATCCAAGCTTCAGGTATCCGTTGATTACCGCTGTGTATTGCTGTTGCAAGTTGGGATTGCTGTTGCAGAATTATCTGTAGGAAGAGATCTGCTCCTCCTGGTGGCGATAAATTAAGTTGGCCTACAGACAATAGTGATAGTGCAGTCCCGGCGTTGAGCAGCATTTGCTCGGGGGCTGGCTTGTGGAAGTCCGGATCGGCAAGAACCAGATACCGATACCGGTTCGGTGGAATTGGTAGTGCTGACCGGTTTACTTGGATGTCCGGTACGTCGAAGACATGCGTGGTACAGTAAGGAACTCTAGGGTCCTGCTATAATTGTTGCAACGCGATTTTATCGTAGTGATGACTCGATAATTAGACTGAGTAGATATTACGTTCAAACCTGAGGCGGTCATACCGCATTTTGTTTTCGCTAAATGCAATGTCGCGGCAAAGTGTTCGATCATAAAATTGGCGGTTGAACACGTGTCTATAAGAGCTTGGCACGAGACTGGCCGCTCATGGCAGTTAACAGCATTGACCACTGCTTTCACCATGAGTCGGTTGCGCGACGTGTCGATTACAAAGCAAGTGAGCCCTTTGTTCTTCGCGTCCACGTTCTTCAGTCAGGAGATACTTGGCGTGACGACTTGATCCCATTCCAAGTGAAGTATTGTGCGATGCTGTTTCTCGCACGCGCGGCATCTTCCCTTAGACAGCACGCTTTTGTCTTGTGCTGACCTCGCAGGCTGTTGAGGCATAGATGAGCTTATTGAGCTGCCTTAATTCTGTCCTCAATCGTCAACTCAATAAATTTTTGGCATTGATAAATCCCGTGCTTATTCATACATGAAGGACATTCGAGATATTTGACATTTGTGGTAAAGACGTTGCGCTGATTGCGATTTTTACCGGCGCCGTTGCTTTTGTTCGTGGTGGAACCTTTTGCGACTCGCGATGTTCACGTTTGCTTTCCATTGGCGCAGTTGGCGCGCTTAGCTAGAAAGTCGACGAGCGATGTATACAGTGGCAATTTATTGTCCGGCAACGTGAGTTCCCATTGACGCGTGAGTTTGCGGCTAATTTTCGTTGTCAAAAGATCGATGATAAAACAATCCCACTGGTCATTTGTCTGTCCAAGATTTTTCAGCGAACGAATATGCTGTCGAACCGTATCAACCAATTCCTCGATTGCTTCGGCGCTATCGTCCTTTAGTGGCTTAAGATCGCTGAGAATGTTGACGTCTCGTAGGATGGCCTTGCACGTGTTATCATATTTTCCCATTAATAACTGCCAAGCGTTGGCGTAGTTTGAATCGGTCATTTCTACCGCTTCGATTGATTTTTCTGCGCCGCCCGTGAGAGACAATTGTAAATATTGGAGTATGTCAGAGGTCTTTGAAAGCGCGTTTCGTCCTATCATAGACGTGAATCGTGACTTGGAAATTGCCCAGTTTCCTAAATTTCCGTGAAATATCGGTGGGTTCAATTCAGGAAGTTTTTCATAATTTACCGACGTCGCGACTGGCGAGCCAGGCGAGCTTCGATGACTGGTGCTTTCGGAGGCGATTCCAGCCGATGCAGCGGCTTGTCGTATAAGAGGACGGCCTCATGCGACGCCACAGAAATAATTAGCCTTGATTTCTTCTCTCACTTGATCATAATCGGTGTTTCCAGGCTGCTGCACCTCTAGCTGGATTTAAATCGGTTAAAACTCTTCGTAAAGTTAGTTAAACTTTCCGACCGCGTTTGAATGTGATCGTAATCCAGATCAGTCACCATTCCGTTGAGGAACGTAGGAAAACCCAACCACAACCTTTAATTGTCCCACTACTTCTCATCCTTATTTTTCGTTCACAAAGAACAGGGCGCCAGGCGCTTTTGCGCCAGAAGAGAAGCAGTGTTATAAAACGCGAATTTTCGGCCCAGGCTTGGCTGCAGCTGCAATATGTAGAGTGGGGGGGGGGGGGGGGGGGGGGTAAGACCTCAGGGAGTTCGCTTGCATAAATACAGAAATTAATTGATATCAAACGAGTAATTACGGGACTCACAAATACAATTTATTCCATATTAAAAAGAAAAAATCAATAATTTATCAAACTCGTCCCCGTAAAATCAGTCGGTTTGGTGACTACAGTCCAGTCACTAAATTCGTCTAACAATGTCAAAATAATTTCCTGACAAATCACGATCGGTCGCTCACACACACTCACGCTCTTTTAAACAATTTACGCGGAACTTGAAGGTCGCAAAACGAACATCAAACGCAACAACCAGCTCGACCCGTGAAATTGTTTCCAGTACAACTAATACTTTTCCGCAAGACTGGCTCAAGGACGATTCACGCACACCTTTGACTGTACCACTACTAAAAAAAGTTAGATTAACAAAGACTCTGAATTTCTAAACATTTCTTCGAAAAAAAATGGCTCGAAACCGGACGTCAAGAACTCACTCACACGTACATGAAAAATCGCTTTAAATTATTCCACGCAGGGCCTACCACAAAATCACTATGGTACGCGAAACACTAACCAGATCCACAACGATATTTTCTCCACGCGGGGAGTAGAACACGGACGACACGACCTCACTCTATTATTTTAATTAATTTTGCTCGCGACAATCTAAGTAGCCCTTCAAAGAAAAAGCAAAAAAAAACACCAGAAAAGCAAGAATGATTAAAGAGCTCACCGGTACGAAAGAAGAAGACAGTCATACTCGCTCTTACGCCCACGAAAAAGTGTCGAGCGATAGCAATCACTCTCGTTCTCAGACTTTGCTCCCCACCCTTACCTTTTCAAAATTGCCCTAATTCGGGAAAAGCGCTAAAGCGCTCGCACGCATAGACTGGACCTGGCGCCTCGCTAGGTGCTTTCGCAAATTAGCATTACGTTTATCGTTGCGCATCAAGGTCCGGCAGCTCGCTACACTACCGGCCATGCGCTAAGTCCTTTTCAAGCGTATAAGCTTGAATGATGCGTGGATTTTAAAAATTGCAAGTGACTTGTAAAGGCCCATGCCTTCGCCATAGGTGCCGAATAGTTGGTGGGTGGAAGCTTCATTCGTTGTCAGGCGAGCTGTGTTCTCGTAGATGAAATAAATGTCTTCCGGAACGAGGTGGACGAATGCCTAAGCTACGAGGGCGCTCCCTCATCTTTCGAATCTCTCTCTCTCTTTCTCTTCTATAGGTGTGCTCCGTTGATCATTAAAAAAGATATTCAGAAAGAAGAAAAAAATTAATAAATAATTTCTAGAACCTATGCGGACTCTGCGAGATCGCCGTTGAGCAGGAGAGTGAGGCGGACGGTATATTCTATTGTAACGCGCCTTTATGAAGCGTTACGAGGTTTTCCCCTTCTTAGGCAATATTTGAGGTCGGTTACTTGACTCGCGTTCGACATAGTATTTGTATTATCCGCGGAGTTCGTTGCCATTTTATGAATGTGCGCCATCGATCTCTACAGGAAGGACACTGATTGGCTACTGCCTACGGCCGACAGCGCATCTCATCCGAGCGGCGACTGTCTCCCCACGCGGCATCAGAACGGGCCAGTAAGGGTAGTGGTAGGGGCAAGGGACGTTACCCGAGCTGGTAGGGCAGATGCCAGAAGCCATAAGGGCTATGTGAAGCAAGTTAGTTCGAGTAAGCTGAAAAAAAGCGTAATAAACTTGATGTAAATCGTAAATTATTTTTTTTTTTCGTTGATCACAGTTTTTATCATTCAATCGATTGTAAGCTGCAATAACCAGAGTTGGACGTCTTCGAATATGCTTCGTAACGGTATTTAGCTAGTTTACATTAAATTCAAAAGATTCGTGATTCGAGCAGAGATCGATAAATAAATAAACGTTTTATTAGGTAAAAGTAGAGTATATTCACAATATTGATTCAAAATTCACAGTTTTTCAGCGCCATTTACAACTTAGGTGACACAAAAACGCTTCCGAAAGCTATCATGGAAAACCGTTCCTTTGATCGACGATTATGTTTCGAAATTGATAAATTCATTAAAACGCTAGCGGTTATTATGCTTGTTGTCGCATGCAATACAATTTCACTTTATTTCGTCTCTTGCTGAATGTATCCGCTAATACCCTAACACCTACAGAATAGATATATTCCCTATTAAACGATTATTATCGCGCATTATTTGCCTCGCCTTTCCTATCTGTTAATTTCATACAATTCATATCCTGCATGCGCATTGGGGATTTTCCCATAGAATCTAGCATTCGCTCGCTTTTATAACTTTCCTTTTTCTTCGCCTATCTCCTTAGTCACGCTCACGTGGTAACTTTGTTTTCGCTAGACTCGCAGGAAGGTAAGAGCTCTGGAGTCCCGCGCGCTCTTCTCTATCAATGCGTGGGTTTCCCTCTGCCCACTTCTCTAGCCTAAAGTTTTTTTTTACTAAATTCCCGGTTCAACGGCCTGCCACCCATGATGATTTGCCAAGGGCGCTAACGTGTTTACCGTCAGTCGCCCATGGCAGAAACACCCGTTACCGTTAAAGACGGTTATTTCGAAAAACGATCTATAAATCGATAATATATAGCGCACCTGTTTCGCAGTTTCCAAGGGCGACATCGTGCTTACCATCCGTCGCCGATAACAAAAACACGATGTTACCGTTAGAAACGTTGCTTATTCGAATATCGATTCGAATATCGATACTGTATCTCTTCCGAGGGCTCAGCGGCAGTCGCCCCGTCGCATTGCCCCCCAGATCGATTCATAAAAAAAAACATCATTCTGGAGAATCGATCTCCATACTAATTTCTTAACTATATATAACAATAAAATATAAACTTCACAAACATAATTATAATGAAAATGAAAAAAAAAAAAAAAATTTCCTCCGTGAGATTTGAACCCACGACCGCTTGGTTCTTAACTCACTGCCTTAGCCCACCAGGCCATTGCCCTCTCGCTCCTATCTTGTTTACGTCTATATTTCTTTCTCCGTTTACCTTGGAGACAACTCAAGAAATACCGATAATACCTACTATTTACTGCTACCCAGCCCGACGTCTCTTTTTTTTTCCTTCTAACGTACCTCCGAGCTTCCAGCGCAGACACAGGTTCCTGTTCAAGGACGGCAACTTAGAACTAAACTTAAAACTACCGCAAAGGAATTGACACCAACACAGTCTTTCTCTATTTACATTTTTTCATTAAAAATTTCTTCTACCATTAAATTTCTTCTTCTCTTCCCCTATCTTCTCCCCCTCCCTCGGCTCCACCACACTCCACGAGCTCAAAAAGTCCCGCTCTTGCTCACACATCAGTCCCTCGCTTACTTCCTTGTCTTTTTCTTTCAACCCCATGTCCTCTTCTTCCTCCCATCCACTCCAAATCGACCAAACTTCATCCTCGCGCCCCCGAGGGGTGCAGAATTCGCGACACAGAACCCTCCGCCCCCGGAAACGCCTCCTCATAAATCTCCCTTTCGAGGGAGGGGTTCTTCCAGTATCCCCCCTCCCCTGACGGGATGCTGAATGTCAGTGGCCGAGTTGTTCGCCGGACATTTCCACCCCGTCGCATCCGTTCGGCTGGCTCATATCCCACCGCGTCGATGGTCCCATGGAGCTCCATGATCCCAACTGATTCTCGGTCCACTCGGTCGACTTAGAGGTCCATGATCTATGTCGTACGGTGGTGGGTAATCCTCGTAAAGGCCCGAACGTCCTCTTCTCTCAAAACGTCTCCCCGTGCCGGCCGGTGACCACGTAGTCCGCACATAATAGCGGTCATATATTCCCCGATAACCCACGTCGGACTCGTAAACAAATCTTCTAGTGTCACCTCTTCCTGGACCCCGTAGTCCCCGAGCCACACACTATATATACCGGGTCTCAGCACCTTGGTGATAGTCCCCCCAAAAAACCCTCCTTCTTGTTCCTCTTCAGTCCAGAACAGGACGGGCTTTCCGGGGAACCCTTCCTCCTCCGAGTGACTCTTGCTTAATTTGTACACTGACTGGAGCAGGTGTTGTCGCCTCCGGTCATCCTCCACCGGATGGACGTAGAACTGCCCCGGAGATACGATGCTGATCACTCGGCATAAATATGACTCGTTGACTCTGATCCGTCGAAGAGGGTAATTCACGAATCTTTGCATCGTAGATTACTTTTAACTTCTCACCGTTGAACTGATAATTGTAAACTGTCACCAATTCCAATTTCGATTCTGTCCTGGCCCGTAGTTTCCCCTCGGCCCTATGGACAATAACTATAGACACTCCTTCTTCCCTACTTCAACTCTCTTCCCAACTTCTTGGACATGAAAACTCATCTCACCCTGCGCCGAGTTCCACGAATTCAAAAAATCCGCCAATCCTGATTAATTATTTTTCCAAAAATCGGCGAGTTTCGCGCACTCGGAGCTTCTAGCTCCCCTTTCCACGGTATTCTCCCAGGCCTCTCCGTAGAAATCCACATATCTCTATTACTATATATACAATTATATCTATATCTACGCCTATATCTAATTCTATATCTATATCTCTTCCCGTGGACTGTTTACTTTCCGCGGTTTTCTCGTGCCCTCGTCCTTGGTATCGAGCTCCTGCTTCTCGCCACTACTGCCCCTCGGCACCTCAGTCGTTTTGTACCGTTTCAACATATTCAAATGGAATTTCCCTCTCTCCTTTTTGCTCTACATGTCGATCAGCAAATAAGTAGCGAGTCCCGCGCATTTCTTTATTACATACGGCCCTTCATATATCGGCATGAATTTCGCAGTTTTATTTTGCAGTGGATCCGATACATTTAGAGCTTTGACCAACACGAGCTCTCCTTCCTCGAACGAGGTGATCTTGTGGCGCGAATTGCATTTTTTTGCGCGTAATCTCCCCTTTCTCGCGATTCTTTCTCGAGCTAATGCCCTCTTCTCATCAGATGTCTTAGGGTTCTCTTCTTCTCCAGCCATTACCGAAAGTACTTGATTCCATTTCCTACGAGGTTTTTTCAAGCATTGCAGTTCCATCGGCGTGAATTCTGTAGTTTCGTGGTGCCTTTGATTTATGCCCTCTTGAATTCTTGGTACCCAGGCCGTTGGTTGGTGTGGTTGTCGGGCAGCAGCACCCTGAAATACCGGCTAAGCTCTCGATTCACTCGTTCGACTATGTTTCCTTGCGGGTGGCGTATTGACGAGAAAACGGCGGCAATATTCTCCTGTTTCAATTTCTCAAGCCAATTCTTTGCTGTAAACTGCGTTCCGTGATCAAATTGTATCCTTTCAGGCTCCCCATATCGTGGAATATAATCGTGGAAAATCCTCTTGATTACAGTTGCTGTATTCGCTTGCTTCATCGGATATAATACCGTGTACTTTCTAAAAGCATCCAATGTCACAAGAATATGTTTGACCCCGGCTACGGATGGAAGCAGAGGCTCATAAAAATCAATTGACAATAAATCCACTGGTTTTTCTGGTATAATCGTCTGCATTTCAGCATAACACGTCTGTACAGCAACTTTGTTTCGCTGGCAAATTTCACACGTCGCCAGTATAGTGCGTGTTAATCTCGCAAGATGTGGGTATGAGAAATCCTCATCCAGCATCCTTAAACATTTTTCTGCACCGGTATGATGGTATATCGCATGGCACTCTTTAGTTAATCGTCTTATCAAACTTTTCGAAACGATTGTCCTCCATACTTGTGTCCTTGATAATCGTTGCAAGATATTCTTGTTGAGCCGATACCCATCCTCTTTTTCTCCGTCCTGTTTCTTCTCCAAAAGATCGACGATGACCTTAAAATCTTCGTTTTCTCGCTGTATTTGTCTCATTGCCTTTAAATGTTTACGCAATTCTTTCGAGAGTTTCTCGGCCACCATCTGATTTAAAAGAACAATCCCTTTCTTCTCCTCCAAAAGGGTATCTTGTCCCGATATTACGTGGCTGAGTGCATCTGCGGCGATATTCTTCACCCCTGGAATGTGGTCGACCTTAATGTCATAGTCCTGTATCGAGAGCACCCATCTCATCATTCTTTTACTACTGAACCGACAAGTTTTCAGGAAAATTAACGCTTTATGGTCCGTCTCGATTTGAATCTCCGCGCCTTTCAGGTACGTACGAAACTTTTCGAGGGCACACACGATTGCTAATAATTCTTTTTCGGTCGTCTTGTATCGCAGTTCTGGTCCTTTGAGAGAGCGGCTTGCGTACGTTTTAACGGAAACAGCCTTCTCCTCCCCACATCCGGTTTCTTGATCGAGCGTTGCACAAAGTGCATATCCACTTGCATCCGTCTTGAGAATATAAGGCTTCCGAGGATCTGGAAAAGTCAACAATATCTCCTCACAAAACAGTTCCTTCACTCTCTCGAAACTCTTTTGCAATCCATCTCACGTTCTTCAGCACTCGCCTTATATTCGTAGTGGCCAGACGCCTCTCCTCACACTTTTCTGGTGCGTCATTCTTGCCTCTCGATGCATTGCGCGCCTCCAAAGATTTTTTAGCCTCCACCTCCTCTCTCACAATTTCCTTCTCCACTTCTACTACATGCACCTCTCTCTCTCTCTTGTCGCAATCTCCTCTTCTGCTCGCGTCGTTTCTCGTCCATTCTCCTGCTGAATTCTTTTACCTTCTGTTCCGTTGCGCCACGCACTTCCTCTTCCACAACTTCTTTCTCCTCCATTTTCTTCTCTCTTTTTTTTTCGGGAGCAACGGTTATTCGTTTTCCGGCCCTGTTTCCATCGCCTCATACTGTCTCCGCACTTCTGGAGTCATTGTGGCTTCAATAATTGGCCCCTTCCGTTGCAATTCGTTGATTTTTGGAGTGGGTGGCGGCACCAGTTCTCTCAGCGGCACTTCTCGTTGCCACGGCACGGCGTGCTGTTGCTGCGGCTGACCTAGCGGAGGCGCAGCGGCGAACTGCTGGCTGAGAACCACATACGGTCTCCCTTGTCCCTCTCCACCATACTGGTGTGGAGCCGGATGATATGGTCGTAGAGGAGCGCCTCCGTCTAGCTGCTGGCCTTGGTACTGTTACATCCCACCTCGAAACCTGCTTCTTTGGCTGTTTAGTGGGCCCGCCATATCTATGCTTTTCAATAGTTCAATAAATTCGCGTGTGATCTTAAGGGCATGTGAAACACGCCAGAACGACGCGACGCGGCCCTGCTCCCGCGGTAAGGCAGGTTACCGACTCGGTAACACTGCCGCTTGCCGCTAGGTGTCGCCCAACGCAACTTCTAAATTAAAGATATGACGTCCATTGGCGTCGCCACAAGGGGGCACATCTGAAATCACGCAAGATCACGTAGGCTCGGCGATTCAATTTCACGAATGTTGCTCTGCGATCTCGAGAACTTTAAGTTCTCGTAGCAGCATTCGTAGATTAGAATTGTCGCGCAAAAACTCATAGGATCGGCGATTTGTTAAACGCGCAAGAGCATGCAAGCTCGGCGATTTTTTATTGCGCAAGGTCCAGGCTCGGCGATTTCGAAACCGCGCAAGAGCCTCAGGCTCGGCAATTTTGAAACCGCACAAGAGCCTCAGGCTCAGCAATTCGATCTCAATTTACGTACGAATGCTGCTTCGAGAGTTCTCGAAGCAGAATTCGTACATTGAACGTATAACCCGCAACAGCTCTTGGGCTCCGCGACTTATAAATCGCGCAAGAGCCGTGAGCTCGACGATTTTTCAATCACACAAGAGCCATGGGCTCGGCGATTCGAGAACTTTCAGTTCTCGAATCAGCATTTGTAGATTGAAAATATGTCGCGCGAGAGCTGTGGGCTCGACGATTTTTTATCGCACAAGAGTCGCAGGCTCGGCGACTTATGAATCGCACAAGAGCGACAAGCTCGACGATTTCAAAATCGCGCAAGAGCCGCGGGCTCGGCGATTTTTCATTCGCGCAAGAGCTGCGAGGTCGGCGATGCGATTTCAGTCTAAAAATGCTGCTTCGAGAACTTCAAGTTCTCGAGAACGTGAAGTTCTCGAAGCAGCATTCGTGTAAATATGTCGCGCAAGAGCTGCGGACTCGGCGATTGTTTTATCGCACAAGAGTCGCAGGCTCGGCGACTTATTAATCGCACAAGAGCGACAAGCTCGACGATTTCAAAATCGCGGCAGAGCGCGCGGGCTCGGCGATTTCAAAATCGTGCAAGAGCCGCGGGCTCGGCGATTTTTTAATCGCACTAGAGCCACGGGCTCGGCGACAAAAATCGCACAAGAGCCGCGTGCTCGGCGATTTTTTAATCGCACTAGAGCCACGGGCTCGGCGATTTGATTTGTCTACAAATGCTGCTTCGAGAACTTCAAGTTCTCGAAAACTTGTAGATATAAAATATATCGCTCAAGAACCGCGGTTTCAGCGATTTGAATAAAAAAATTAATAAAAAAATACGACTGCTGATGTTGCGGCTGTTGTTGCCTCTGCTGCTGCTGCTGTCCTCACCGCCATCTTCGCTGCCGCTGCTCTTGGCTCTGCTGCTGCTTCTGCTGCTGCTGTCGTCGCCACCGCTGCTACTCCTCATCGGCAGGTCACCTGTTGAAAACAAAAAAAATTATATACGATTTTCAAAATATGTCGCGCAAGAGCTCTTCGTCTCGGCGACTTTACAAATCACGCAAAAGCCGCGGGCTCGGCGATTTTTTAATCGCACTAGAGCCACGGGCTCGGCGATTTGATTTGTCTACACGGAGAAAAATAAGAAGTTGGGCCAACTCAGCTTTAATGAGTTGACCAGAAATGAGTTGCTACAACGATTTAATCGATGTCTACAACAATCTCGAATAGGTGACGTGACAACGAAAAGTGAGTTGGTGCAACTCTCTAGTGAGTAGTGATGATAATCAAAGTGTGGCGAACAACTATGTTCGTGAAGTTTAGCTTCTTTACTAATAATTATGTCGATGTCTAAACATCGACATGTTTTAGCAATGAATGCTATCGATTGACATTTTTTGCAAAAAATGATACCGATAGCCATTTCTTGCGAAAAAAAAATGCTGTCGATAGACATTTTTTTCAAAGAGATGCTATCGATGGACATTGTTTTGCAAAAAAATGCTATCGATAGACATATTTTGCAAAGACATGCTATCGATGGACTTTTTTTGCAAAGACATGTTATCGATGGACATTCTTTGCAAAGACGTGCTATCGATAGACACTTTTTGCAAAGACATGTTATCGATGGACATTCTTTGCAAAGAAATGCTATCGATGGACATTCTTTGCAAAGAAATGCTATCGATAGACATTTTTTGCAATGAAATGCTATCGATAGACATTTTTTGCAAAGACATGCTATCGATAGATATTTTTTGCAAAGACATGCTATCGATGGAGATTTTTTTACAGAGGAATGCTATCGATAGACATGATTCCACAGTCACATTAGAATGTCCTCTGTGACAGATGGATAAAATATGTCGCGCAAGAGCCGCGGACTCGGCGATTTTTGTATCGTCCAAGAGTTGCAGGCTCGACGGTTTCAAAATCGCGCCAGAGCGCGCAGGCTCGGCGATTTCTAAATCGTTCAAGAGCCGCGGGCTCGGCGATTTTTTAATCGCACTGGAGCCACGGGCTCGGCGACAAAAATCGCACAAGAGCCGCGGGCTCGGCGATTTTTTAATCGCACAAGAGCTGCGAGCTCGGCGATTTAATTTGTCTACAAATGCTGCTTCGAGAACTTCAAGTTCTCGAGAACTCGAAGTTCTCGAAGCAGCATTTGTAGATATAAAATATGTTGTTCAAGAGCCACGGGCTCGGCGATTTACGTAAATAAATAAATGAATAGCTACGACTGCTGCTGCTGATGTTGTTGCTGTTGTTGCTGCTGTTTCCTCTGCTGGTGCTGCTGCTGTCCTCGCCGCCACCGCTTCTGCCGCTGCTCTTGTCTCTGCTCCTGCTGGTGCACCGCCGCCGCCACCGATTCTGCTGCTGCTGTCGTCGCCACCGCTGCTGCTTCTCGTCGGCTGGTCACCTGTTGAAAAAAAAAATTATTTACAAGACTCAACGTATGTCGCGCAAGAGCTCTTCGTCTCGGCGACTTACAAATCGCGCAAGAGCCGCGTGCTCGGCGATTCGATAAAAAAAAAAAATATATATATATATTTGTATAAATGAATACGTACGGATGCTAGTTCTGCTGCTTTTCCTGTTGTCCTCGTTTTGTCCCAGTTGTTGTTGATATAAACATATTTCACTTTTCTACAATTTCCTCTTCGAATTTTCGATTTTCCGGGAAAACACCCGTGACTTTTGGAATCACCGGGAAATTTTTCCGAGTGATTACACTCTATATAATATAATATATAATATCTATATAATAATAAAATATAATATCTATGTAACACAAAAAATATATAAAATCGACTCGAAGTCGCAGCGTGGTGGAGACAGCAATATAAAAGGTTGCCGCGCCTATGGACGCTCTGCGCGGGCTCGTGACAAAATTGGAATGCGCCATCAGCGCCATCTAGCAAGACAGGAGAGACGCAAAAAACTCGTGAAGTTATCGACAATTCTTTCGGATATGGTTTTTCCTTATAAAATGTGGGGCGGGTTTAAAATTCCGAATGTTAAATACACGAAGCTCTAGAATTCCGAAATTTAATATCTGACCTGAATTTTTGACGAGATGTTTTCTAGCGAATTTCGTCAAAAATCCAGGTGCGATTTCAAGTTTCGGAATTTTAGACCTTCGTTCACTTACTATTCGGAACTTCAACCCCGATTTCTTTGCTTCTCGGAGACACAGTTTCGAATGGTAAATATTCGAAGGCCTAAAGTGTCGAAATTTAATATCTCACCTACATTTGTGACGAAAATTTTTCTAGCGAATTTCGTTAAAAATGTAGGTGGGATATTAATTTTCGGAATTTTAGACCTTCGTGTGTTTACCATTCGGAAGATTAACCCCGCCCCTAAAATGTGACTAAATCGAAATCGAAATGCACCTTTCATGCGTGATTTTGAATTATCTCGGTAATGAATTAGTCACTTTTTTCATTTTTGGTCCAAAAATGAGAAAAAAATCGAATTTTTGATTACAAGAATCTGCCGGTAATCGATCTGTAATTTTTTTTTTCGAAAATCGAAATTCGGCCTAATTCATTCCCGAGATGCACATTTTTGGCATCTGTATTCCAAATTTCGCTTCAATCCGCCCATAATTCGCGAAAAAAAGCATATCCGAAATTTCGAGGTGCGCGTCCGTATGTTTCACATGGCCTCAATCTGTCGCACTCTAACCGCACACCTCACCTCCTTATCGAAATGCCGTGTTACTTTCTGGATGATCATTTCGTCAGTTATCTTTTCTGATGAATCTCGCGCATTTCCGATAATTAATGTTGCATATTCTGCTCTTGTCCTCCGCTGCGTACAAGGATCGTAGACCCCAAACTCCAGGTTGCTTCGCACCTTATTCTGCAGATCTTGGTGCCGATATCGACTGGCAAAAACCACTGAAAAAGTCACGATGTCATGTTTATCCTGGTTTTCCAGATTTCCACCAGTTTTCCGCCTCACCTGTCAAGGACTTTCGCAAAACATGGCAGATATCTGTTCCTTCGACTCCTGCTGCCTCACAGTACTCCTGAAGATTTCTTAAATATCACATTGGCCTCTCTTTTCCATCCGCAGCAAATTTCGGAATCCTATGTCTTACTGCCGGAATTCTGGAAAGTCCGGTGAAATTTCCTGATGGAGACGAACCCCGAATCGAGTTATTTGGAGGGTGCAATAACTTTTCCTCCAATTTCTCGATTCGAAAGATTGCAGATTTCGTTAAATCTTCGTTCCTATCTACGCGATCCATTGCTTGGCCAATCATCTTTTTTATCTGCTTCCTGTCTGATCGATCTCCCCCAATCTCGTCGCAGATTGCTTTACTGCTGTCATGCTGAGATTGTAAGAGTATTTCCCGGACACTCTCGATCTCCTGGGCAACTTTTCTCTCTAATTCCGGAATCTTTTTCTTAACCCGGTCCAACCTTCCCATACTAGTGGTTGACCTTGATTGACGTTTTTCATCCTCTTCCGATTGTGTGCAACCTTGCGTTTGTGGTAGCACCTCGTATGACCCATCGGAGCCGTTACTGTTCTCCGGACGAATTGCTGACATGCGTCCGATTGCCGCTCGATCATCCTTTCTTCTTTCTCTTAAGAGGCAGTGGTTCACCGCCAGAAATGTCGACGTGCAATGCTAAACGCCTATAGGTCTGTCTCTCCCTCCTCTCTAACATAGCTCTGTCTCTCTCGCACTATTTTTCTTTCAATTTTTAAAAATCAACGAATATGTCGAATGAGGATCCAGAAGCTTAGCTCAATTCTATGATACTCCCGTGTATCCTCTAAAAATCCAAACCCTATCTGTTGTATCGTTCGGGTGAAAATAGCTTTCGAAATTTCTACGAAGAGGCGGGAGTGTGCCACTGCCTCTTAAAAGATGATCAGCGGTCGTCGATTCCCATGTCAAGGTTCCACGACTCTCCTCCACAGTGCTTTCTCCGACAGTCCCTTCGACCTTCCTTGCGAATTCGGATCGAAAAGTGGCATTGGCACTTTCCTCATTCATTGTCACTTGATTTTTCAGAATTTCTACGTGCAAAACCACTCCTTTCCACCCTTCTTGGCTTATTTGCAGACCTTAAACGATTTTGCCGATTGCGCCTGTGAGCACTCCTCCCGGCTCACACTTCTATTATCTCGATTGCGCCTGAAGGATGTTGACCCGAAACACTTTCGAAAAATTTATCGACCGTGTCCCTACTTTGCCTTTCACGCTTATCTTTTCGTTGGTTATGTGATATGCTCGAGTCCCTGTTCGGGCGCCAAATGTAACGGTATTTAGCCAGTTCACATTAAATTTAGTGGATTCGTGATTTGAGCAGAGATAAAAAAATAAATAAACATTTTATTAGGTAAAAGTAGAGTATGTTCACGAAATTGATTCAAAATTCACAGTTTCCCAGCGCCATCTACAACTCAGGTGACACAAAAACGCTTCCGTAAGCTATCATAGAAAACCGTTCCTTTGATCGGTGATTATGTTTCGAAATTGATGAATTTATGAAAACGCTAGCGTTTATTATGCTTGTTGTCACACGCAATATAATCAAGAGACGCGATAGCGTCTCGACGCCAAGTATTAAAAGAAAGATTTTTAATGCCTTACGAGACTGCTCACGACCGAGACGCTAGCGCTACTTTTATTATTAGGACGTTCGTCCTTTTTCGTCTACTACGAAATTCTAACTGAAATTATCTCAGTCGAAACGTTGCGGCCGCTAAATGTGTCAGGTTAATTATTTTTTATTTATTGTTCTCTTTCGAATGAGCCCCGGTTCAATTAGATCGGTGCCCGCAATGCTAATATCTGGCCACGTACAATTTGGACTCTGTCGAAAATGTTTTATTGTGTCACACACACATGGAATTTGTCCGACGATATACGTGCATGGCGCGTACCAGCGCACTCACATGGCGTCTGTTACTCTAAATATCTCAGGCAATACATTGCAGACGCTAAATGTATCAGCGCGAATATTTTTGATTTTTTCCTCTCTTTTTAATGAGACTGGTTGCGATAAAATCGGTTCCCGGAGTGCTAATTTCTGGTCAATATTCCACATTTGTCCGAACTCACACATCGAAACAGATTTGTCCGATCGCATATACGTCTGCATACGTGTGAAGAAAAACGCATACATAACACAACTGGTGGTGCCGAGCACCCGCAGCGGCAGCCCGAAGAAGTTGCGGCGATCGTCTGCTTGCCGGCTCGCAATTATAGTAGCCACAAGAACAGTCTGCTAAAAACTTGTATTCGTGCTACATGAATATAATAATAACCTTGTAAAAGTTCGATTGAAGATTTTATGCAGAGGAACAATGAACACGAATAAGTAAGTACAAAATACAAAGAGACTATTTACTTTTGAAGACTTAAAGGCAATTTTATTTTCAATTAGCCATAAGTGGGACGTTCAGCCGAGAAGGATTTTTTTTATGAAGACCACTTTCCCCCTCATAAGAGGAAAAATAACAAATTATTGCCGCTCTTCAGAATAAACCCGAAGCATTTTTTTGTAACTGGGTCAATCCATTAGGTTGTCATTTACAAAGTCGATTAGGTTGTGCTTTTCATTCCACACTGCATTAAAACAAGGTTTGTTTATCATAAGGGTCACTTTCTCCTTCACAAAAAAAAGACTAAAAATAATTACCTTCTTTTGGGATGAACTTAAAGGATTTTTTATAAGTGGATAAAAGGATTGGGTCAACTGGCGGGTGAGAAATGGCTGCGCCAGGGATTGGTCTTCGCTAGGTGACATTCTCTTCGCAGCACACACTATTCCAGCAGAGCATTTTTTTCAATGGTCCTTAAGGAGGATGAGAAGTCAAAAAAGTTTTTTTTTGCTCATAAGGACACCTTTCACCCTCAGCGAAGAAAAAAATTATAAATGTCCTCTCTTCAGGATCACACTGAAAGGTTTTGTTATAAATCGACCTGCCAATTTGGTCAACCATTTACTTTCTGGAGAACATTGCTTTGAGGATTGGCCTTCGCTAAAAATCATTCTCTTTGCAGTTGCACTGCACACCAATTAAAAGTACCCATTTTTTTCTTGATCCTTAAGTGACCCAGTCACCTATAAATCTCATAGGACAAAAAATCTAAAAATGATATACCTCTATTGAAACATCTGATATGAAAACCAACGTAACATGTATCACAATTATGCAATTTTGTAAAGACATACAGTTTATCAGAATAGTGTGGGGTAAAATATGAAATTTTCCTTTTCTTTTCTTTCTTTTCACCAAACTGATGAATTAATTTTTTATTTCAATGTCTTATTTTATCTGTCAAAGAGTGCATTCTGGATTGAATATAGGAATTTTTATTTCAAGTCTTTAGGACAAAACTATGATTTTAAGTGTGTTAATAAAATCTTCTCTATTCAAAATTTACGAAACAATTAGTCACAATATATGTTACTTTTACTGCATTCAGAATCGCTATATTAAATTCAGAATGCACTTTTCAACAGATAAAAGTAGACATTGAACAACGAAATTGGTTCACCAGTTTAGTCTGAAAGCTACAAGTGAACAAAATTTCATTTGACCACATACTATTCTTGTGCACTATATGTCTTGTGACGTATTTTTCGTGAGCGAGCTTAAAGGGCGAAAACTAAATGGTGAACACGAATCGAGATCCGTCACCTTCGGCCGTTCATCCTCATTCGCACATCCACAAACCCGGTGGGCGCCAGCTAATTTTTGTATCACCGGTATGAGCAAACCGGTATGTCCGAGAAACCGAGTTAAGCAGGCTTGATTTCAATAAAATCGAAAATCTGAACCGAAACTATCGATTGAGAACACCAGCGAAGGCAACGGTAGCTTTGTCAATTTTTGGGGTTGCGTAAAGTTAACAAACGCAACTGGATGCGCTCGCGAGGACGAACGGTTGCGGAAATGCACGGCCGCTCAGTCTGCTAGGTCGTGGTAGAGAGGGTTGAGGTATGGCCTAGTAAATAGCTTTATTCTCGGAATCCTTACTAGCGAGAACAAACTTCAATATTCTTTACGAAAGAAGTATTCGAGAGCAAATACAATAAATTGTATTATTGAATCGGTAACAGCGAGTTGCGAAGCAATGCATGCGTATCCGAAACTCAACGGTAACTGCACGAACATTCCGTAGTACGAGATCTTTCCCCGAAGCGATCGGTGCATTCGATTAAATAATTAATATGAGGAGATCGACTCACCGACAGATATCTCCAATAATACTGGGAGCGAGAACAATAATCCCAGAGGATGCACAGAAACCAGGAGTGCACTAATGCACTACACTATACGAAGCGCGAGAACTACGCGAAGACGCGGGCGCCAGTGACAGAAAAAACTGTCAACACGGGAGCTCGACTACAACTCGAGGCACCTCGGCAGTGTCCCGAGCGAGACTGATTACTTCAAGCAATAATCGGAAACAACTCATCAATGATATTCAGATATCTCCAAAATCCCTTCTTCGAGAGCTATTGCCCTCTCCCTCGAATTACCTCGTAACTATATCGGGAACGCAAATTATGCCGGTATCATCTTCGAAATCTGTACTATCGCCTCTCTCAGTGCTTTGCGCGAAAACGGGCCTACTGAACATAATTATATTGCACCAGAATGCTCTATTCTCTGCAAAAACTAACAAAACTTCACCCCTTCTCTAGCACAATGCACCATCGCCATAGGGCGCCGGATTTTCACCGGTCTATAACTAATTGCAAGAAATCCCATCGGTGAATCTTATCCGTTGAGCTGCTTGTTTCTTTGAGCTCGCTCCTTCGCGACGGATTTGAGTGCACCGATATTCCCATAACTCCACAGCACATCACCGAAACGTAAAATGACAAATCTCTAGTTCAAGCGCAGAAGTAAATTCAAGGAAAGGTATCTCGGAAACGTTGCAAAACTCAATTTACGGTAACATAAAATCTTGTGATGTCATTTTCAAGAAAATCACGTCACAGTCTTTATAAAATTGCAGAATTATAATGCTTGTTATGTACTTAATGAGGTTTAAATGTAAGATTTTGAAAGAGAAATATACAATTTACAGATTTTTTAAAATGACAATCTGTAGGTGTATCGGTCCCCTTCAGGCAAAGTCATAGACAAGAGTAAAATATCATAAAATATCAGAATAATACTGGCAACGATCTTTAAAAGTGTGACCTGTTAAAAAAATTGCCTCGCTGAATTTGTGTGTAGTGTATCTTCAAAGTGGATGAGACCTAGTTCAGGCCAATCTCTAAAGCAGAGTTCTCTGAATCGCATCCAGATAGTAAAATATCATGAATCTGGTTTCGAAACCAGTTGACCAAATTTGCTGATTCATTTTCAAAAAATCCTTCGGGTTCATCCGGAAGAAGGTAATTATTTTTTTTTTTTTTTCTTGGACAAAGAGGAGAGTTGCCCTTTTTATGGGTAAAAAAAAAACTTGTCCGGCTGTACCGTTTAATTTGAAAACCACTCACAGTGGCTTTCAGATCAAGCTGATCAATGGATTATAGGTATCGATGCAGAGAATATTCAGTAAGTCGAAAACCACAATTAATTGACCAGCGCCATCTGAAAGCCACTGCTGCTGCTTTTTTATTTGACGTTGCTTGTACTTTTTGTTTTCGATTTAATGCATATTCTTCAAATTACAAGCAAAAGTCATTGAATGCTACAATCACAAGCAGCTCTAAATGGAAAAGCGAAAATAGTGACGCTCAGATCAAGCTGGGTAATATAATTGTTGATGTGAAAAAAATGCACTTGAAATCTCATTAAATACATAACAAACATTATCATTCTACAATTTCGTAAAGGCATACTGTATACAGAATCGTGTGAGGTAAAAAGTGAAAATGTTCACTCATTCTAGTTTCCTGACCAAAACGATGAACAAATTTGAGTGTTCAATTTCTAATTTTATATGTTGAAAAGTGCATTCTGGATTGAAGATAGAAATTTTTATTTCAAGTTGTTATGAGGAAGCTATAATTTTTAAGGTGTTGATAAATCTTTCTCTATTAAAAACATACTAAACAATTAGTTAGAGCAAATATGATTATCACTGCATCCAAAATAGCTATATTCAATCCAGAATGCATTCTTCCACAGATAAAATAAGACATCAAACACAAAAATTGGTTCACCGGTTTGGTCTGAAATCTACGACAAGTGAGAAATTTCACTCATGACCTCACACCATCCTTATGTACTATTGTTGTGTACTGCACTTAATGAGGCTTAAATGTAACATTTTTAAAAATAACGGTATCATTTACAGATTTTTTTATCTGATGACTTTTTTTTGTGACTCGGTCCCCTTAATGAGGTTTAAGTGTATCGTTTTTTAAATGGAAGCTATCATTTACAGTTTTTTTTTATTGCGACTTTTTTTTAGGTGACTCAGCCCCCTATATCTAAAAGCCACTGCGAGTGCTTTCATTAAAGTTGCTCGTGATTGAACCGTTAAATGAATTTTGCTTGACGATCTAAGGAATGTACATTGATTATAACACTAAAATACTAGAATGAGACGTATGTAGTTAAGACAATATTTTGCAGCAGTGTTCCTTGTATTACGCGCAGAGTTTTAGCCTCATGGATTTATGGTTTTAAAGCAACCGGTTGATCCAATCGGCTAGTCCATTTACAAAAACATCCCTTGGGCTTATTCATAATATAATAATCAAAAAAAATTTAACTGACCTTCCTTTTATGTCTAGTTGAAAATAAAACCAACCTAAAGGAAAATAGTATCTTCGGATTGTACTTCCTTATTGGCCATCTATTGCGCCTGTTAAGTAGATCTTCAATCAAGCTCAAATTGGAAACAAATTTAATGACGAATATTTAAACAAATGTAGCAAAAACAACAATAAAAACTATCAGCATTGAATCAGTGCCTACATTTTCGCAGAAAGTCAACAATCATAATTACAACGATACAAGTGTGATATCGATTATAGTGAGAATGAAAATAAACACGATTCGCATTATACAACAATGATGCGAGGCAGAGGCACTGCTTGGATATTCGTCGACGAATTAACAGTTAAGCAGGGGAATAGGTATTGCAACTCCAAAGACGCGTAGATATAATATTTAGAATAAACGAAAAAAATGATAACGTTGCATTACACATTTCGAACCTTCTCGGCACCTATACTGAGTCTGTCGTTTCAATTATTAGACGAAGCATCTATTAAATTCCTACTGCAGCCTGTATACATTTAATATATGGGATTGTCTGTTTAAACATTTACGAGAGTCTACTGAGAGTCTACTTACCTGTATTTACGGATTACTGTAAATTAACCTTACCGTTTTTTTCATGGCGTTTAGATTTTTAAAAAGATGTCAAATCCCCCAAAAAAATGTTCCCCCAAAAAAAATTAGTACGCCGAGTATTAAACGTGTTATCATTCCATACAAAAATAACTTGGAATCAAACAAATTTTAACTGGAAAATCTTAAAGAACAAAATTTACTTTCAAAAATATTCAACTGAATCTTATTAGCCAAGTAAAAACCCTTGGTAGACAATTAATATCTTCTGTAATAAAAAAAAGCTTGATATTTAACCGGATCCTATTGGCCAAGTAAAAACCCTCGATAAATGTTAAACAGATAAAGATGTTTCTCTAGAAAAAACTTGGCGTCCCTATGACTAGCTCCCGTAAATAGTCCATTTGAGTAAGGACGGGAGGACAACGTGTCTGACATTATGACCATTCGTTCAATGATTATGAATATTCTTGGAGAGGAACCGGATGTTCAGTTTCGCAACAAAAAACTAAATGTGGTTAGATGGTGCAGAAATCGTAAAGCAAAGGAACCGGCCATTGCCGCAAGAACCGGAAAACATGATTTTTCAAATATTATTAGACTGCATAAGAATTCCCCAGTACTAAGTTAGGAAATTATTGGCAACACATCCGGCATTGAAATTAAAACCCTTTAAAATCTCTTCATTGAGTTAAAACGGGTACAATATGCTGCAAACATAAGAATTTTATTCCTAGTTTTCTATGTTTAATCCAATCTGGTAATATCTGCTATTTTCGGAGGTTTTGCGGAATATCATGAACCTCTGCTTACTCAGCGGGACGACCGCTTTGGTCTCAAAGAAAGTCTATACAAACCACAACCAGGATTCCATTCAAGTGATGCAAATAACTGATCAATGTATATAACATCACTTCGTATGTATTCATGGTCCATTAACTCGAAAACCTATGTAACTTCTAACTTGTACTCTGCAAATTCTGCATTAAGAAGCTGGAGAGTAAGTTGGCACGACAGATTCGCCTTTGAACTTGCAAACAAATAGAGCTACCAAATAGCTAGCAGCGGAAATATATAATTATGATATAATTCAAAATTGCTTTCTTCCGCTCTTACTCCAATGGACTATGTACGGGAGATAGTCACAGGGACGCCAAGTTTTTTCTAGAGAAACATCTTCATCTGTTAAACATTTGTCGAGGGTTTTTACTTCACCAATAGGATTCGGTCAAGTATTTAGCGTTCATTTTTTTTATTACAAAAAATATTGCAACGAAGTGTTTTCTGTTTCAAAGTGATTTTTTCATGCGATATTACTTGTCTACCAAGGGTTTTTACTTGGCTAATACGATTCAGTTGAATACTTTTGAAAGTCAATTTTGTTCTTTAAGATTTTCCAGTAAAAATTTTTTTGATTCCAAGTGATTTTTGTATGGGATAATAACATTCTTAATACTTGGCGTACCAATTTTTTTTTGGGGGAATTTCCCTTTATTTCGTCTCTCGCTGAATGTATCCGCTGATACCCTAGCACCTACAGAATAAATATATTCTCTATTAAACGATTAATATCGCTTATTATTTGCCTCGCCTTTTCTATCCGTTAATTTCATACATTTCATATTCTGCATGCGCATTTGGGATTTTCCATAGAATCTAGCATTCGCTCGCTTTTATAACTCTTCTTCTTCTTCGCCTATCTCCTTAGTCACGCTCACGTCGTAACTTCGTTTTCACTAGACTCGCAGGAAGGTCAGAGCTCCGGAGTCCCGTGCGCTCTTCCTTATCAATGCGCGGGTTCCCCTCTCCCTGCCCCTCTAGCCTAAACTTCTTCTTGACTAAATTCGCGATTCAACGGCCTGCCGCCCTTGATAATTTGCCAAGGGCGCTAACGTGTTTACCGTCAGACGCCCATGGCAAAAACACCCGTTACCGTTAAGGACGGTTATTTCGAAAATCGATCTATATATCGACAATATATAGCGCACCTGTTTTCGTAGGTTCCAAGGGCGACATCGAGTTTACCATCCGTTGCCGATAACAAAAACACGTTGTTACCGTTGGAAACGTTGCTTATTCGCATATCGATCCGAATATCGATACTGTATCTCTTACGAGGGCTCAGCGGCCGTCGCCCCGTCGCAGCTGATTCATAAATGATAAAAATATTTCTTCCGTTAGTTATTTCAGAATTCGTATTAAATTGAGAGAGTTTATTGTTTTAAAAGTATAACTGCAATGAGTTAGATTCGGCATTTTTTTTTTTTTCAATTAATCGTGAATCAAACGAACGTATTATTTATTTTACAATGGATACTGTATGGATTCATCATTTATTTGGAATAAATACTGAAGCGAATGGATTCATCATGCGATTCTTTTATAAATACCGAATACAATAGTCATTATTTATTTTTGTAATTGATTTATTACTCATCTTTTGAGTGGATGCTCGAACAAATTGTATTTATTATTGAAAAAAAAACCGATCTGGCTTGTAATTAGTATTGTTTTTGTATCCGAAAATGCGAATTCCTGGTAGACTTATTGACGCTTTACAAAACTTTTAGTAAATGCAGGCTACCTTTTTGTTAATCTTAGCGCGATTCAATCTTTGTATCTTTTTTAACAACAAACGGCTAACTAATTCTGGGACGCAAAAACTTAAGTTTGTTAAGTATGATAAGTTAATATGACAGTTAACTTTGCGTTTTTGTTTTTATCAATCTACGTAAAACTAGGTATAAGAGAGGGTTTTTGGTCGCTGATTACGATTCTGATATCAATGTTTTAAAATTCAAGGTGGCGGATCCAATATGGTGGTTATTTTCGGTTAATTTTGCCTTTTTAAAATTAATCAACCGAAAAGTTAGTATAAGAGGATTTTTTTGGTCACTATCTACGATTCTGACGACAAAATTATAAAATTTATTCTATTTATAATGTTTTTTACGTTCATATCATTCGTTACGTTCGTATCATGTTAAGTTAAATTGAACATTCTATAATAATCATTAGACTCATTAGACTGCTACGTGACTTACACATCCTACTTAGCAAATATCACTTCATGAGTAGTATAGCCCGTCAGCTAAATATCATTTGAAAAAATGTCTAACATCAGATTTGACGAATTTTCGAAGCCTTGTCAAAACAAATAAAATCGGTCAACGTCGTTTAGATCCTTTCGAGTGCATTAAATTTGTTTATTTTTTAATATTGGAAATTAAACCTTTGAAGTGAAAAGTTTTTGTTTTTTTAAACGCCAACTTGCTCATTTTATTTGTTTTATTCGATTAAAATAAATTGAGTGCTTCTTAATTCCCAAACGCGAAACCCAATCCAAATGTCACTAATGCAAATCTTTAGAAACATCTACTGTGGCTGGTAATAAAAAAAAAAAATGTATGAACCAGCCATAATGCACGAATTCTTTAGCACCATTTTCAGTATCAGCGGGGTATTGCATAATAATAACCTGCAGTGCTCATAAAAAAATATGTAAAATATGAGTAACACGTTAAAAATTAATTTGTATGAAATGCCACGAATAATTGTGGGAAAAACTGGTAGACTGTTTTTCCATTCCTTCATTCTTGAATTATTCAACCCTATGTATCGCAGCCCACCTACAGGTCACTAATAGCGCAAAGGGTTGAATGTATGGTCTCATTTTTTTTATTCGATGTTTCGATGCGAAAAATTTATTTTTGCGATTGTTCAAACGTTTGATCATAATTTTCAAGAAAATGTGAATTATTGTTGTCCAATATTAGCTTTTCATAAAATTATACGATGCATATTTATCGAAGGAAATAATTGGAAGACCAAACGAGCCCGCCGAAGGCGGGCGAATTATATGAAGTGTCTCGTTCGAAGATGATAATAATGTAGTCATGCTTCCCATGCCTAAGATCACAACGTTTAGCGCGTAAATTCAAAAGGAAGCTAGGTGGCGCCCTCGACCGCCATCTTGTTTTCCGCTATACCTTCTCCCGCTTCATATTGTTTTGTTGAAATATGGATTATCACCGCGAAAATGATAGTGGGATGAGGGTTCTCTATTATTATTATTATTATTTTTTTTTTGAAGAGTGACTATCATCTTCGAACGAGACACTTCATACAATGCTGATCTTCCAATTATATTATGTGTCTCGTTCTTGATGATAATAATGTAGTTCTTCAGAGTGTGATAATTCTCTTTATTTATTTCTTTATTTTAGCTTAAGAATCGTACGGGCGATTTGATAATTGGGAGATTGCATAGGACGATTATAAAATCTTAAGAAAGTCTGTGACCCTGCTGTCCACCCATCACTACGTCTAATAGTCGGAACATCAACACCTCTTTTGTGTGCTGCTGACACTGCAGCGTGGCGTGTGCTATAAGCTAAGAAAATATTGGTGTCCACACCAGCTATAATGATATTTTATTTGCAAAATAATTTAATCCAAATTCAAGATTAATAGTAGACGAAATTCTTGTTCATAAAAAGAGAAACACATACAGATACATACACTAATAGATTTAACATTGTTATTTACTCAGACAGTGTGAGACGTCATATCAGAAAATATGTATATCTACATATACATGGGTCATTCCAAAAAGAACATTTTGTGTTTTAAAATAATCAGTTTTATGTTTGTGTCAACTTATCTTTTCTTGCGAATGAGCTCTAGCTGCTTATATATATATCCTTGGCCAAGGTGTATTGGAGATCAAAGATAAGTCAGAAGTACTGATATATATAAAAGAATAATATGTAGTCTTGGCGATCGCCCGAAACCTACTACTGAATCTCTCTCTACTTATATTGGCCATCGATCTAAGGCTAAATGGTAGCTCCCCTACCATTAAGCCAGGGAGTACCATCATACGAGATTCCATGACATCAATTTCATAAATATATTCTTACATTATCCCCTTTTGTTTTGGTCGATAACTTGTTTGAGGACAAAATAACCCAATTACAAAAAATATCTTCCGGATACATTCACTCTCTATCACTCATTCTTTTGACGCCACCCCAATAAGGGTCTTGTCCTACCATAAGACTAATTTACAACGACGTTCGGTGGTATAATTATTCGTTACATTCGATTTTAATACATACGAATATATATATGTGGATTTAAATTGTATGTACTATTATCACATACATTTACAGACAGCAAATAATAAAAATATCAAATAGTAACATATCTTTACATGGTAACTTTGTTTATACTAACAACATTGGTGAGCTAGGTCTGATTTTATTTCATATTATTATTGTTATTATTATTATTATTATTATTATTATTATTATTATTTTTTTTTTTTATTGTGGTGAAAATATAGGGAAAATCTTTTATAGACCGTAGACGCCTTCGCTACACCCAGCATTAGGGGTTGCCCCTTAACCCCAGGAGAAGCGACGGCGCCCGTGTGCTGGACTCGCATCTCGCTTCATTGTGCCGAGCAAGGGGTGGTATCCCTCTCTCGACTACGGTTTCCGCGAGAGCATACCAGCTAAACCCCCCCTCCCCTAGTAAAAAAAACAAGAGAATTTTCGGCTAGGCGAGGGAAAACCACTTCTGTCCGCGTCATCCTCCGCGTCTCCCCTCCAACCAGGAACTACGTTAGTATTACTTCTAGCTGGGGGGGCCTGTTCGTGTGTCTTTCTGTAAGTCCGTTTTGTTGTGAGTTACGTCAGGTCTGTCATGTCAAGCAGCCGTCGGTGTTCTTTCGTCTTAGTATCGTTTCTATGTATGTGGCGACTAATTGCCACCAGTCTGTTCCGTGGAGCATCACCTCCACGATGTTGTCGGGAGTGATGCTTCCGACGATCGTTTCTAGTCCCTGTCGGAGGTCTGTCCATTGGTCACATACGAAGAACGTGTGTTCTACGTCGTCCCGTTCGTGTCTGCAGTACGTACAGTCAGGTGTCTGCACCTTGTCCATTCTGTAGAGGTACTGTCTGAAGTAGCCGTGTCCCGTCAGGAATTGGGTGATGTAAAAGTTCACATCCCCGAACTCCCGACTTGTCCACGGTCTCAGGTCCTTGAATTATTATTATTATTATTATTATTATTATTATTATATATATATATATTTTTTTTTTTTACAGTACAGATACTCAACGATCTCATTGATTTACATTTCGTTGTGTTGAACCGATTATGGCAAAGGTTAAGTCTCTACTCTCAAATTTATACCTATAATTTATTGGTTTTGAATATTGTATTGAGCTGTGAGCTTCAACTTATAAATGGATTTGAAATATTTTCTCAAACTGGTTCGATTATAAGTACCTATAATTTTATCTGGATTACTTAAAGATATTAACTGAAATGCATTTTTCCCATAAATTTTACCGATTTTATAGGGACCCTCATACAAATGAAAAAACTTGTGGATGACTCTGTCCGAGTTACTTGATTGATGAGGAACCAAATTGATGATTGACGAAGTAACACCAAATCATCACTTTTCAAATCAAGAGGCGTTTTAGTTTTTTGATTTTTTCGTCGACCTTCGAAGCCGTTACGGAGACGTTCTCGAGCAAGAAAGATCTTTCGTTCATGGGGCTTATCGTTGCTATTTGGAAAATTAACTAATTCATTTTTTTTATCACATAGTTTTGTTCCATAATGTAATTCGTGAGGTATGTAACCCGTACTACAGTGGGTTGTGACATTTAATAAGGTTTCAATTTTTTGAATATATTTAGCCCAACGAGTATGTTGATCAGCACATAGTGTTCGAAATAATCTACCCAGTTCTCTCATGACACGTTCAGTTGGGTTAGATTGAGGATGTCTAACTGACGAATGAATGACTTTTATACCTAATTGCTCCAATTCTTTCCTCCAAATACCAGCGGTAAATTGCGAACCATTGTCTGATAATATTCGCTTTGGTGTGCCAATTTTTACAATATAATCATCTACTATCTTTTTTAATACTATTCGAGACGTTGCTTTTTTAACTGGATACAACTTAACCATTTTCGAGAAAGCATCAATTATCACAAATATATACTGCACGCCTGATATTGAACGAGGTAATGGCCCATAGAAATCGACTGTTATTAAATCATTTGGATGTTCTGACTTTACAAAACAGTATTCTCCTTCTACTGCTCGCGAGAGATGTTTCACCCGTTGACATAAGTCACATCCGAGTATGTATCGTTTTATATCTTTCGTCATTCCCTTCCAGTACAAAAACCTTTTAAAGTGACTCTGTGTTTTATAAATGCCCATATGACCCATACGGTCATGCTCAGAAATGATCAATTGTTTCTGTATCTGCTTAGGTACTACTATAGCCCAATTATTGGTTGCTAAATTTTTATGGAACCAAATTCCTTGATAGCATTGATAATTACTTTTTTCATTGCTTGAGACTTGACGATTTTTTAACTTTGACACATCTGCATCTTGTTCTTGCAGTTTACTTAGCTCTTTAAGATATTTTTTAAATAGAGGATCGAGTTCTAATTGACAAATTAATAATAAAGAATCTTCAATGCAATGTTCATCATTCGTAATATTAGTTGATAAGACTAAAGATATCATAATTGTATCATCCTTTACGTCATGAAATTTTTTATTGGGGTTCCTACTCAGAAAATCTGCAACTATATTATCCTTTCCGCTACAGTGCGTTATTGTAAAGCAATACTCCTGAATGAGTAAACTCCATCGCGATAATCTTGCTGTTTGAAAAGGTGTTGTATTTAAAAAAATCAGGCCTTTATGATCTGTTATGACTTCAAATCTGGTACCTATTAAATATATTCTAAATTTGTTTAACGCGTAAACGATACCCAACAATTCTTTTTCGGTAGTCGTATAGTTGACTTCCGGTGGTATTAAACATCGACTAATCACTGCGATTAATTTATGATCTCCATTATCGTCTGTTTGGAACAGAATCCCACTTATTCCAGCGTCAGATGCGTCAGTCTGAACTTTAAATTGTTTTGTTAGATCATAATGTGATAATTCAACGACACTTAAAAATTTTTCTTTTAACAATTGAAACGCCCTCGCGTGTTCATTTGTCCAACACCATTTACTATTTTTTTTCAACAAAGTTCTGAATGGTTCTATATAATTTGAATGAGCTAAACTAAATTGGCGGTAATAATTACATATCCCCAAAAATTGTTGTAATTGCGTTTGATTTCGCGGGTCTTCAAAATTTCTTATCGTATCTAACTTTGACGGGTCTGGTCTTATGCCACTGCTAGATAGTACAAATCCTAGAAATGGAACTTCATTTTGACATATTATCATTTTACTTAATCGCAATGTAAAATTATATTTTTGCAATTTATCAAAAAGTTTTTCTAAATGCATTAAATGTAATGGTAAAAGCTGTTTTACCATTACAAAAACAGCCCCAACCAGATAGTGATGAGTCTGAGAAAACTTCTCTTGAGTACATCTGCATTCTGATAGGGTTGAAACCAATAGCTGCATTCATTCTCCACCATTTTAGGTCTTCTAATATGGTGTTGGTTAAATGAATTTTTCCATCATAATCACCTCCATTTATTTTTAGTATCAAGAATTTTTATCTTTCCATTCTCTTGGAATGTACGAACTCATATTCCACAGCTGGACAACCTGATGTTAATATTCCCAGGAATTCTGCAAATTTTCTAACTTTATATGATTTTCCAACGTGTAAACTATTTGTTAGTTCTACAATCTGTTTTTTCTTTTTATCTGGAAGATGTAATACAAGCTTCTTTGAATCTATAACAAAACCCAAGTATTTACATGGCTGTTTAGCTGTAAATACACTTTTTTGATCATTTATAATAAAGCCCAAATCTTCTAGCAACTTTCTCGTTTTCTGCATATTTCTCTCACACACTTTTTCTGATTTATCAATAAAAAGAAAGTCGTCTAAGTATAATACTACAAACATTCCTTCTGACCTTAATTTATTTACTATGGGCTTCATTATTTTCGTAAAAATACATGGACTCGTGCACAACCCAAAAGGCAAACATGTAAATTGGAAGATTTTTCCCGTAAATTTAAATCTTAGAAATTTTGTGTGACCCTCATAGATAGAAACGAGAAAATATGCATCTTTAAGGTCCATAGTACCCATGTAATCATCCTGTGAAACCAAACTTAATGCGGTTCGCATATCCTGCAGTTTAAAATGTGGAGGTTTCATATATTCATTCAAATTTTTCAAATTGAAAATAAATCGATTTGAACCATCGGGTTTTGAGACTAGAAAATAAGAAGAAAGAAGCTGCTCTGCACATTCCCCGCAATCTTCAATTGCACCCTTTCGTATTAATTTTTCTATTTCGATTTTTACTTTTACATATTCTTCTGCAGAGAATCTTTTCTCCTCTGGACGAATTTTGTGTGTAGGTGGTTCTATGAATAGAATCCTATATCCTTTCAAACATTCCAAGACATATTTGTCTGAACAAATATCTCGCTATTTTTCCGTGAAATGGAGGAGGCGACCGGCTGGTTTCTGTACCTAAACTATTTCCTTGACGATGACGGGTTCTTCCTCTTCTCGTATGATTTGAATGAGGTTTGAGGGGCCCTGTACTCCGTTTTTGGCTTGAACTTCATTTGGCGTCGTTTTGACTGTTGACCCACCTGACCGTTTCCCGCAGGTGGGTACTTCGAGTTTCCTTGACCTCGATATTCTGGCAAATATTTTTGAGCCACTTTCTTCTTAATACACTCACAAAAATTTTTAATCTCTGTCACGTTGTTGATTTTCTCCTTTAATTTTTCTCCATACAACAGTTTGTCGGATATCATCGTTCCAACCATTCCCTTCATGTCATCGCCTAACTTTAGCGTAATGTAAGATTTTCGTGCTACGGACAGCTGATGAAACACATCCACCATTAACTGGCCTGCGTGGCTGATATACTCCGTGAGTTCTTCCTCATCCAAACCATCGTCCGGCGGCTCTACCAGCATAGTGATTGCAGCTCCCAATGCAATAATAGCGGAACCAACATAGTCTTGAGTCTCTACGAAGTGGTCGTCCCTTTGCTTGGGGATTCCTTTGCATAATGGAAGGATATCCTCGTTCAATGCTGGTGCTTTCATATAAAACTCGCCTTTTCTGTTGTATTGTTCGATAATATCGTTCTTGTTATTTTCTGGTCAGCCATCATTTTTACATTTCATCCATGTATTTTCCAGCTCAGGATGGGACTTGACTTTTTTAAACTTGCAGTCACTAGGATTGGCATCCAGAACCTTCAAGACTTCATTTTTAGCTTCTTGCTCTGGAACATCACCTACGTTTTTTATTTCCTCGATTACAGAGACGTCCTTATCCTTTTCCCGTGGTGGTTGATTTTGTTCCTCGTTTTCATCTAGAGAAATAAGCATATGACATTTTCCAATCTATATAAATATATATTGTGACGAGGTGCTAGTACGCGATCGCATCAACGCGCTAGGCCTAAGGTGCTCGAGCACCAAGGGCACCCGAATACTTGCGTAGCAACCGAATCGCTCCCCGCCGTCGAAACTCGTACAGTCTCGAGAAAATTTGACTGCCGTGATTATTACTTGTAGTGGTTGAGTAACCCCGTAATTGTACCTAAGCCCGGTGGTAAAGCTCGGTTTTGCATCGATTTCCGAGATGTCAATAAAGTCACCAAAAAGGATGCTTACCCTCTCCCAAATCTTGACCGTATCCTTGATGGCTTACGCCGAACCCGCCATATTTCCAAATTGGATCTTAGCCAGGCCTATTTTCAGATCCCTGTTCACCCCGCTAGCCGCCCCATAACCGCCTTTGCAGTCCCTGGTCGAGGCCTTTCCCAATTTGCCCGCATGCCCTTCGGACTGACCAACGCCCCGGCGACCTTTCACAGACTGATGGACCGACTCATCCGGTCGGAGTGAGAACCTCATGTCTTTGCGTACCTTGATGACATCATCATCGCTACCGAGACTGAGGAAGACCACTACCGATACCTGGAGCTGGTCATGTCGGCTCTAAAGGACGCCGGACTGGAAATCAATCGTAAGAAGAGTGAATTCTTCTGCTCCGAGATGAAATATCTGGGGTATGTAATTACGAAAGATGGATTGAAGACCGACCCCGACAAGATCGCCCCCATCCTCAACTACCCCGCGCCCACCAATATCAAGCAGCTCCGGAGATTTCTCGGCATGATGTGGTGGTATGCCCGCTTCATGGGCAACATCTCCTACGTCGGCGACGATCACCAGAATTGGGACGTTCATCTGCCCGAGCTTTGTTTCGCCCTCAAAACCTCGGTGCATGCGTCCACCAATGTGACCCCGGCCTTCCTAAACTTCGGTCGAAATCCCAGACCCGCTCAGAGTATTCGCAACCAGCCCTCCTACATCGTACCGATCCCGCGGTATGGGACGACCGCATGCAACGCTTTCCCCTCCTATACGACCTAGTCCACCGCAACCTTTCCCAAGCCGCCAAAAGACAAGCCCGGTATTATAACCAGGGACGAGAGGACCGGGAATTCCAGGTTGGGGACTTAGTCCTGCGACGGAACCGAGTCCTTTTCTCCGCAGCCCAAGACTTTGCTGCGAAATGAGCCCCCAAATACCGTGGACCCTACCCCTGAAGAGACCCCTGAAACGACCCATGCCCAGACCCCGGCGCAGAACCACCATTGCCGCCGAAGAATTTAGCTCTAATTAAACCCTGTTCACTTTTACAGCATGTCCGGCACGATCCGAAGAAAAGCGCCGCGGGGCCTAGCCCCGTTAGACGGGACGTGTCTGCGGACGGCGAGGTGGGAGGGGATCGGTTACCACCCCCTCCCGACCCCTCCCCGGAACCACCTTCGTGGGAGAGGACCCACGATTGGACGCCGTGGTGGCTGGGAGGCCCCAGGGTCAACCGAGGGGCGGCCGAAACCACCGGCTCTCCGTGCTCACCCGGGAATACAACCTCCGGGAGCGCGCCCCCCGACCACAAGAACCTGGAGGAACTCCCTCTAGCCCCCACGCTCCCAACCCGTCCCCAACCCCCCTTCCCAGAAACAAGCACCCTCCTGGAGACCCCCCCTCCACCTCCCCCTGGTCCCTATCCACAATCCCCACTCCCGAACCTTCCCCCACCCCGGACACCCCCGCGCTCACCAAACCCTCCCTGATCGCCCTCATCCGGCGACTCCTCATCAACACCACCCTCACCCAAACTTCTCCTGCGCCCCGTGAATCCGAGTCACGGGGGGCCACCCCCACCATCCCCAGCCCCACAGACCCCATCCTTGCCCGCAGGCGGAGGATTAGGAAAGAGAAATCCCGGTCCCGCCGCTACTCCCCTAACCTTCCCTCCCCTCATTCTCCCTCCAACCTCCCGGCCATCCAGCCACTGATGGTCGTGAAGGTCCCCCGCCCCGAAAATTTCCCACTCCCAGCCCCAACCACCCCAGATCCCCTGACCCCTCACCCCCGTCCTACAGCCCGCCCCACCCTCGTCGCCTAAATCCCGGGCCTGATGGACCACCCCGTCCCGTGCCCTCGCGAGAGGGTCACTTTCCCCGCCACCCCGTCCCAACCCCTTAAAATCCCCGCCTTAATGGACCTCCGGATTCCTCGCCCCCCTGAACTCCCTCCCTCCACCCCCACCCCGCGTGCCTCCCGGATCCAATCACGGAAGCCTAGGGTACAGGCACGGGACGAGAGCCCGCGGTTCCAGTGCTGGGGCAGCGGCCGCCCCAATGAGGTAGTCACCCGCCACCCCCCACCGTTGAGCAGTCGACCCCCTCCGACACCCCCTGATGACGACCAAGGCCAGCCCTGGACTCGAATTTCACCCTTTTTTTCTTTCTTTTCTATTTCTTATTCTATGTTAAGTAGTCGTAATAGGGAGGTGAGCAACTTCTGTGATACTCGCCATTCCAGTTCTTTTAGTTCCTTTATGCTCCCCTCCCTACATTTTTTCTGAAATATTACGATTTTTTTTGTTGTTGGTTCTTTTTTGGGTGGAGAGCCACCATGATTTTTTTTGTTTTTTTTTGTTTCAAGACGTCTAGTTGCAATTTTTTTGTTTTCTGTTTTGTGCTCTCCACCCCATACGACTATTATTATTATTATTACTATTATTATCATAATCCCCAAATAAACAAGTTCCGTTCACTACTCTAGGTGTTTCATTGTGTTTTGTACCATCCCCTAGAAGTGACCCCAATACCCTGCACCCCCCACTCCCCAACCCTTACCTATTCCCTGTCTCCGGCCCATATTCATCCCTCCCGCTCTTAGGGGTGTACTTTCGTTTTAGTGGGGGGGAGTTTGTAACACGGCGCATGTTCAGCATGCGCGTGGCTCGACTGGAGGCCAACACTCGCCAAAACCAGGTATCAACTCGCCCATTTTTTTTTTTTTTTTAAATCGTACTTTTGTTCCCCTTTCCCGTGTGTGTGAGTACGAATGGAAGCGAGGTTTGAATGTGGCGCCGGCCGGCAGCAGCAGGAGCGTCGTCGTGGGAACCGGAGCCCGTGGCCCGAGCGCACGCAGAGGGGACGCGTAGCCTGAGCGCGTCCCTGCAACTCCATCCACCACCAGCGCCTCGCCAACGCAAGGAGAGCTGCCGCCTGCCGCGCTCGGCCCGACGGGAAAGCTACAACATCGATACGCCGTGGTCTAAGATCCAAGAGGACTACGGCCAATCAGCGACGACGCTATCCATCGAGGAAGAAGAAGCCGGTCGGGCCGTCACTTCAGCTGAGCTACGCATGCGAGAGCGACGCCATTTCTTTTTGTATTGTGACCATTTTTCCGAATATCACCCGTTTTTTAAGGAAAGTGGAGACCCGGAACCTCAGGATTACCTGAAAAGTAAGTGCTTGAGTTTTCCTTGCCCCCATATATATTTTCCTCCCGGTATTTCCCGTATTTATATCGTTTAAACTGTGTGTATGTGCCGTGTTTCCCCTAGACCGCGTGGTCATATTTTTGCCAGTAAAACACCTGTTGCGCGAGTGGTTGGTTATTACGTGATAGTTTAGCTCAATTTTCCCCTATAAGTGCCTCAAACTGTTTTATACCCCCCTGTGCCCATTCTCTTTTCGAGGTAAAATTTAAGAAGCCAAAAACTTCGGGGATTCACCTCCTTGAGATCCCCTCTTGCCCCCCCTCTGAGCTGTGCCATCTGAAAAATAGTGTAAAGTGATATAAAATCCAGTACGGTGCTACACCTTACGTAGCTGGCGCCCAAATACCTCTTCTAGTGTACATTTTTTGCCATCAGAGCCTTTTTGAAAAAATAACCCCAACTTTATCTTTATTTCCCTTCGCTGACTCCCATAATCTTAGACGATCCCACTACGCAGCAGAATATAGTTAATCAAGTCGCTGCCTAACCCTTTGCCCATCGATCCAAGATTTGGCTATTAAATTCTCCCCATTGATTTCAATTTTCCCCCATAATTTCTTGCCCGAGTGACTTTTGGTTCTTTGCGCCACTATAGAACCAGAGCACTTGTCGTCTCAGTATCGGACCCCTAAATTCTTCTCCCTGAGTCCTAATTTCTATCATAAATTCTTGCTACCCTATGTTCGACTTTGCAAAGGCCTTAATAAACTAAAGTGCCCTTATTTTTGGAGTTTGCCAATAAATTCCCTTGATCGACTCCAAATTCCCTATCGCAGTGTATTTTAGTTCTCAGTGCCCCACTGAGTGCCGCTACTGTAATAAGGAGTAAAATGCACTGTGCCAGGAAATTTGCAGATAGTTTTGGAGCAACAATAGGAAGTAGTATGTTGAACACCAAGAAATTTAAGGGAGATATTAAGATTGGGTAAAGGAATTTTATGGCTTAATTTGAGGGCAATGCGCAGCGTTGGCGCAGTGCATTTTACTCCTCTGCGTCACTACTAAACTAAACATCCCATCGCCTTGAAATTTCTATACTAAATTCCTCCCACAAACCCCCAAAATTTAACTTCCAACCTCTGCCGCTTTTGTCTATCCCACCCCTAAGCGACTCCAAAACTTCCTCCCCTATCGACCCCAGAATCTTACTGATCGCTTTCCCCTAACAGCCCCATTTTTGTCTAATAGATTGTAGATTTTAAATTAAGAAAGAATTATTCAGAGTTAGTTTTAAGTGCTCCACCTTTGGCCAACCCTAAGACTTTGTATTTATTTTTCTTTTTTTTCTTTATTTTTGTAAGTTAGGCCAATAAAGAAGGATTTTTTCTTGTTAATTTTTTTTTTACCATACTGAGAGTCAGCGATCTATTTATGAACCCCCTTTTCCCCTGTATTCCATCCTCATCCCCCTCTCGACTTAAAATTTCGGTTGTCGATACCTGTCCCTTGGAAGTCTTATTTTCCAAGGGATGAGGGTCACAAAATTGACTTATTTCTGGAAAGGGGGGTTGAGGACGGATTGGGAGCGTGGGGGCTACTGGGAGTTCCTCCAGGTTATTGTGGTCGGGGGGCGCGCTCCCGGAGGTTGTATTCCCGGGTGGGCACGGGGAGCCGGTGGTTTCGGCCGCCCCTCGGTCGACCCCGGGGCCTTCCAGCTACCACGGCGTCCAATCGTGGGGCCTTTCCCACGAGCGCGGTTCCGGGGGAGGGGTCGGGAGGGGGTGGTAGCCGATCCCCTTCCACCCCGCCGTCCGCAGACACGTCCCGTCTAACGGGGCTAGGCCCCGCCGCGCTTTCCTGCGGATCATGCCGGACATGCTGTAAAAGTGAACAGGGCTCAATTAGAGCTAAATCGTTTCGGCAGCGATGGTGGTTCTCGTCGGCGTCTGGGCCTAGTATTAGCGGGGTCTGGGCATGGGTCGTTTCAGGGGTCTCTTCAGGATCACAGGGGGGCTGGTATGGCTTCAGGTCCTTGATGTGTACCTTCACCCATTTCTTTTTCAGGGGGAGGTGAAGTTCGTAGACCACTGGGGAAATTTGCTTGGTAATGGGGTAGGGTCCACGGTATTTTGGGGCTAATTTCGCAGCAAAGTCTTGGGCTGCGGAGAAAAGGACTCGGTTCCGTCGCAGGACTAAGTCCCCAACCTGGAATTCCCGGTCCTCTCGTCCCCGGTTATAATACCGGGCTTGCCTTTTGGCGGCTTGGGAAAGGTTGCGGTGGACTAGATCGTATAGGAGGGGAAAGCGTTGCATGCGGTCGTCCTATACCGCGGAATCGGTACGATGTAGGAGGGCTGGCGGTGGGACTTGGTTGCGAATACTCTTAGCGGGTCTGGGATTTCGACCGAAGTTTAGGAAGGCCGGGGTAACATTGGTAGACGCATGCACCGAGGTGTTGAGGGCGAAACAAAGCTCGGGCAGATGAACGTCCCAATTCTGGTTATCGTCGCCGACGTAGGAGACGATCATGGTCTTAAGGGTACAATTGTCTTTCGACGGGGTTGGCTTGGGCGTGGTACGGGGGAATGGTGGTTTGTCGGACTCCATACTGACTGAGGTGGCGGGTCATGTGTTTGTTAATAAACTCAGTGCCGTTGTCAGTCAGCAGGAACTGGGGACATCCCCACCGATTAAGGACTAGGGTCTCTAGGGCTTTGACGATTGAGGGACCGGTGGCTGTTCCCAGGGCCTTCGCTTCTACAAACTTCGTAAAGAGGTCCTGGAACACCACAATATACCGGTTTCGGGACTTGCTGGGAGGAAAGGGGCCCATGACGTCAGCCGCCACTACGGTCCACGGTCCTTCAGTCGTGCGCTCCCTCATGATTCCTCCAGGAGGACCCTGGTAGGTTTTGTGGAGTTGGCACACCTGGCACCGCTTCACGAAGTGCGCTACGTCATGGAATACTCCTGGCCATGTGAAATCTTGGGTCAGACGGGAGTAGGTTTTGTCGACTCCGAGATGGCCGGACTGGGGGTGCTCGTGGGCAGCGCGGATGGCTTTTTGCCGGGAATCTTGGGGAAGGACGAGTTTCCGAGCGTCCAGGTCGGTGAGGGCTGGTTCTACAAGGGGATGAGGGCGGTGATGGAATAGCTGGTGATCTTTGATTTTCCAGTCAGGGTATTTACGGGGGAAATCATGGACATTTTGCATTTGTTCGAGGTACCGGGGGTCTACTGACTCGCCTATTGCAGCCAGGGCCTCAGTGGTCCCCTCGAACATTCGGGACAGGGCGTCTGGGACTACGGGTAGGGCTCCCTTCCGGTGGACTATTTCCATGTCGAGGTCCTGCATGGACAGTGCCCAGCGGGCCAGTCGACCGGAAGGGTCTTTCAGGTTGCGGAGCCGGCGCAAGCTACTGTCGTCAGTGACGACAGTGAAGGCAGTTCCCTCGATATATGGTCGCAGCTTCTTAGCTGCCCATCATACCGCGAGACACTCCTTCTCAGTCACGCTATACCTGCGCTCGGCTCGGGACATGACTCGACTGCAATATATAACAGGGTGTTTCTCCCGATCCACTCCCTGTACCAGCACAGCGCCTATAGCGTCGTCACTGGCATCGGTGTGAATGGCAAAGGGTTTGGTGAAATCCGGGCGGGCTAGTACGGGAGTGCGGGTGAGGGCTTGGCGGAGGGACTCAAATGCCTTTTGCTGATCATTCCCCCAGAGTCATTCTACTCCTTTCTCCAGGAGGTGCACAAGGGGGATCTTCAGCTCGGAGATGTTGCCCATGAAGCGGGCATACCACCCCATCATGCCGAGAAATCTCCGGAGCTGCTTGATATTGGTGGGCGCGGGGTAGTTGAGGATGGGGGCGATCTTGTCGGGGATCCATCTTTCGTAATGACATACCCCAGATATTTCATCTCGGGGCAGAAGAATTCACTCTTCTTACGATAGATTTCCAGTCCGGCGTCCTTTAGAGCCGACAGGACCAGCTCCAGGTATCGGTAGTGATCTTCCTCAGTCTCAGTAGCAATGATGATATCATCAAGGTACGCGAAGACATGAGGTTCCCACTCCGACCGGATGAGGCGGTCGATCAGTCTCTGAAAGGTCGCCGGGGCGTTGGTCAGTCCGAAGGGCATGCGGGCAAATTGGCAAAGGCCTCGACCAGAGACTGCAAAGGCGGTTATGGGGCGGCTAGCAGGGTGAACAGGGATCTGAAAATAGGCCTGGCTAAGATCCAATTTGGAAATATGGCGGGATCGGCGTAAGCCATCAAGGATACGGTCAAGATTCGGGAGAGGGTAAGCATCCTTTTTGGTGACTCTATTGACATCTCGGAAATCGATGCAAAACCGAGCTTTACCACCGGGCTTAGGTACAATTACGGGGTTACGCAACCAGGGGCTGTTCGACCTCTCGACGACTCCTTCACGGAGCATCTTGTTGACCTCCGTTTGGGCAGTCGCGAGTAGGTAAGGGGAACCGGTACGGGGGCGTTGTCGGATTGGGGGATGGCCTTGCACGTCGATGGTATGTTCCACTAGGGTGGTCGCGCTCAGGATTCCGGTGGTGTTGGGCTTCACTAAACGGTCGAGAACACCACGATAGGAATTCTCCCATCGGAGGTGAACCTTCTCGGAGGGCCACATGGAACTCGCCACGTATCCGTCTCGTAGTCGATTTTCAGACCAAAGAGTTTGCAAAAATCTATCCCAAGGATGCTGTTGCACCCTAAGGGGGCTACACGCATCTCTAGGGTCTCGATCCGGGTCTCAAGTTCAAGTTGGAGGGAGACGAGTCCGAGGAGGGGAACCACGGCGTTATTGGCAACCCGCACTCCCCCGGTGACTGGTCGAAGCACCTCGCCGAGCGAATTGGCCTCCGCCACCCCCAAGTAAGAGCGCGTGGCTCCAGGGTCTATAAGGGCTAGCACGTGGCGACCCAGGAGATTGAGCATCACAAAGTGACGCGGGTCTTCCCCCTGAGTCTCAACGGAGTCGATCTCGGGATAACCAGGGGCTCGGGGATTGAGAGAGGGGTCGGTGATGCTGTCCAGGGCTGCCAAGGGAGGGGATCTCGAATTTGGGGACCTTAAGGGGGGGGGGGGGAGTTTACTGTCCCCCCATTGGGACGGGACATGGTGGTTTGCCATGAGTGGTGGGGGGGACCTTGGGTTGGTTTTGGGTCTATTCGGGGCCGAAGGTTGGGGAGTAGCCTGGAGACTTGCTACTGCTCCAGCTGGGGGTGGGGCGGTCGATGTAGACGGTGGACTGGGAGAAGCCGTGATAGTTTCGGACTCACCCCAGACGTCCGAAGCCCTTGCGACCCGGCTAAGCGTGTGAGAATTAACAGAATAGAGAGTATGATTGAGACCGCGCGATCGATTAGTTCGATTTAGAGAGCGAGAGTTAGTCCCGGGATCCTTACGCGTGAGAAGAAGTAACGAACTCAACCAAGTGAAGAGCGCTCGAGTAGTCCTCGCGCATCTTTGACCTTAAATTCAACCGCGTGTGTCGAACCGTAGCTACGAGTCTCGCAGATTATTAAGCGATAGACTTGTGCACGAGCATACCGCCGTGAGTTTCTAAGAAAAGAAGTGTTGGGTTAGGACTTCCGCCAAGGATTATCGTGGCTACAGTAAGGAATCCAACTCGAAGAGCCCGTGTGACGTCGCAGTTTAGCAGAGTAGCCGGCAGCCAAAAGGTAGGCAGACGTTGTGCACCATAAAATTTGTATTGTCCGCGTGCTGCAGAGCAGCCTCTCGTCGCGTTCGGCCTCTCCGATAATTAGTAATCATTATTACTTAATCATTATCGTTGCGTGCGGAACCACGGCAACTGTTCGGACTCGAGTCGTTGTTGTCTTATATTGATTTATAGCGTTTATCTTTTGTATTATATTGGGAATAAATAATTGGTGTTTTGATAATTTGAGAAAACTAGAGACACGTGTTTGTTTTATTAAATTTCACATGCGCCCCGAACTGCACCCCTTTATTTCAGCTAGCTGGTAAAGAATAAAAGAAGAACAGAAACCCCTGGCATTCGAGGAAATAGTAGAGAGCCTGGCGCCCATCGGGAAGACTAAAAATCCGAGTACGGGAAATAATAATTGCGTGGGCGCCGTTATATTTGGTCGGAGCTCCTCGTCAAGTCACCGAAATACTTGTACGAGAGGCTCGTCACAGTATATATATATATATATATTGTGACGGGCCCCTTGTACAAGTATTTCGGTGACTTGACGAGGAGCGCCGACCAAATATAACGACGCCCAAAGATTCACTTATTCCTTCTGCTTCTTACCACTAATGTGGTTGCTGGGCGCCAGGCTCTCTATTGTCTCCCGAAAGCCAGGGAGGTTGATGCACTTTTCGCTTACTTTTCTTTTTACCTTGCTAGCTGAAATGGGGTGCAGTTCGGGGCGCATGCAGAAATTAGTTAACTCGGACACTTCTTTTCTAATTTTCCAAAACAATGAAGAAAAACGACAATTATTTATTTAACGAGAATTTAAGAAACAACTCTACAAAATTATGATTACAAAAGGATGACTCGAGTCCGACAATAGCCGCGGTTCCGCACGCACGACATTAATCAACAACAATATTTGAACGATTAACGGAGAGGCCGTTCGCGACGAGAGGCTCATCTGCCGCACGCGGACAATACAACTTTTATGGTGCACCACGTGCGCCTACCTTTTCGTTGCCGGCTACTCTGCTTTACGACGACAGCTCACGGGCTCCTCGAGTCTGGTCCTTTAATTATCCAACAATACAATGTTCTAACTAAACTTGACTTTCCCTATCTAATAAAACCACGGCGGTATGCGCGTGCACGGGTCTATCGCTTATTAATCTGCGAGACTCTCGTAGCTACGGTTCGACACACGCGGTTGTATTTTTATGAGAGTGGCGCGAGGACTGCTCGAGCGCTCTTCTCTCTTCTTCCTCCAACTCAATACCAATCAGGACTCCATCAAGACTCAAAGTCGACTGTCAAGACCACAAGAAGACTGTCTCAAGACTCCAAGTAGACTATCTCAAGACTCGAAGTAGACTAATTCTTCTCTTAATTCTCGCACGCTTAGCCGGGTCGCAAGGGCTTCGGACGTCCGGGGTGGGGGTCACGGCCTGTCATCGATCGAGTTCGTCGATCGTCGCTTTGTTTCGTGCCCTCCTTCCATCGATCTACCGTCGTCGTTCGCTTCTCCCCGCGCCTCGCTCTAATTCCGAGAATCCTGTAATCGTAAACACGGCAGTCAAATTTTCTCGAGACGGTATGAGCTTTGACGGCGGGGAGCGATTCGGTTGCTACGCAAGTGTTTTGGGCGGCTCGGGTGCTCGAGCACCTTAGGCCCAGCGCGTTGATGCGAGCGCGTACCAGCGCCTCGTCACAATATATACATATATATATATACATATATATATATATATATATATATATACTGTGACGTATATATATATATATATATAGAGAGAGAGAGAGAGGCTGTACTAATTGTGCGTTTTATTCTTAATAAACTCAACCGAAGTCTTATTGACTTGACGCAGCCGTCTAGGCGCGTCCCTCACTCTTTCGTATGGAAAGGCAAGGCGCACGTTGAGGTAAATAATCACGTACGTGATTTTACTTACCGATTTCCTCAATATAAGTGTCCTCTAATGGTGTTGTATTTGGTGAGGCCTGATTTATTTGGCGCGTCACCAGCGTCTCTACCACTTTTGTTAGGTTATCCAACCTCTCCTGCAAATTATTCAATTTTTCATCTCTCCTGCTTTTCTTACGACTCCTGGATCTTGATCGGTTTTTCCTTTTTACTTGTTGGCATAATTGTTAAACTTTGTGCAACAATTTTCGTATACAAAACGCGCTTACGTCTTGACGCTTCGGCACAACGAAACAATATGAAGCGGGAGAAGGTATAGCGGAAAGCAAGATGGCGGTGGAGGGCGCTACCTAGCTTCCTTTTGAATGCGCGCTAAACGTTGTGATCTTAGGCATGACAAGCATGACTACATTATTATCATCGAGAACGAGACACATAATATAATGGATATTCACAACCCAGCTCTTATATAATACTCACAGTACACGACGATTTCGTAATAAAGAGTAAGCTGTTACAAACAAAAAGATAGATTTTTTGCAGGTCCTAACGAAATATTCTTCCGTAAGCTAATGCGGACGAAAATCGATACACTGTTTGAAAATTTTTTTTTATGAGAATAGGGAACTTCAGGAAAAATTATAAGTCTTAGATAAAAGTAAATTTGCTTAAAAGATCTGAATTCCAGTTTTTAAAAATCGTACGCTCTAGATAATTTGTAATATTCGGTAAAAATTTTGAATGTTAAAAGAAAGTCTAAATTTTGCTGAAAATTAAGGCATCTGGTAATGCAGAAGATTTATTTTAGTCTGTCAGGCTTTTGCTGAAACGAACAATAGTTCTCAATAGCTTCTTAAATAATTCAAGTGTTCGGTCTTGTTCCTTCTTAAAAGTTTCGATGTTTCATTTCAAGAGTCCTTTCTATTCGTGCTTGTTAAGACGATTCAAAATAATTTTATAGAAACAGCACATTATTGTTGCAAAATAATATCTTCTAAGGGAATACTATGCATTATTACTCAAATAAAGATTCACAAGACAGTTGTAAACTAGTACACACAGTGTACAACATTTCGCAAAAGCGAGTTAGCTATGATAAAGAAAAAGATTAATGTACAGAAGGTCATATCGAACTATCTTTTTGTATGCCAATCAACTAACTGCAATACGTATTTGATATGCAGAGTTTACGGCGGTCTACAAAAACGTGTGAGTTGTTCAAAAAGCTAACGATATTTTTAAGAAATAAAATGGTATAATTTTTTTTTTTCTGTTGGAATTTTCAATTTATCGTATTATATACACGAAATGTGTCGTACAAATCATAAGGCATTGGGTCACTTATGCTCGGTGCGCTAGTTCGTAGCCGTTTGGTACGGGCATACGCTACGTTGATACATTCCCCCTCACCGTTCTCTCTGGCTGGCTCGACTACTTGGTCTGCATGCATAGAGTGAGAACCGTCGGTTTGCCGCGCAAGCGCACTTGCACTGTCTAGTTTCACCGTGTCCTCCCTGTATGTAAAGAGAGTACGATAAAGGAAGGAGGATGGAAGGATGATTGGCTTATTAATGAACAAGCTTACCGTTGAAAATCAGAGATTTGATGTCCTCGTTGTCCCTGTTGGGATGAAACCGCTTGACAAGAGAATGAGGCGTCTGTGCCGTGTGCTTAATGGTCAACGTCCTTGAACGAATAGCGCAGTGCTGTACTGCGGTTAGGATCCTGGCGGTGAGGTATTTGCACTCACTCACATAAAGTCATTTGTGAAAGTCCCAAGGTGAATAGATTGACTTCGCGGAAAAAATCTCTGAAAATGAGATCGTTGGTTACGTTTGCACGATATTAATATTCGTACCGCGATGTGGGGTTAATGACTTCACAAAAGTTGTGCTTGACGGTAAACTACCAGAGTCAATGGGTTTCACTACAAGTAAACTTTACTTCAATTCTCCAGACTATCCGAGGGATGGATTGATCCGGCTCGAAGGACCAAAAATTACGTGCCGTCGGCACAGCGATTTGCATTTTAAATCTACGGGGTTGTAAGGCCCATTACTCTACTACTTCGAGACGACACTTTTGGTGTTGCCGCATGCCAACTCAATCTTTTGCGGTTTATTAGAGGAGAGTGAGGTTACACTTTGGTTACACACACAACAAGTTATATATTTTTAAACTTTCACAATGATTACATAGATTGATAGTTTACAGTTGTCTAAGTTCAAGTGAAGTTATGATATCATGCTATGGATATGAAATAGCTAACTGGTACAAGGAGCTCAGTTGCTGTTGTCCCGGTGAAGATTGATGTTAGACTGCTGTCATCACGTTTTTCTCTTTCGTGATCGGTGATGAGAGCGTTCTTAAAAATGGAGGGGACTCTGACACCACCTTTAATTTTATATAACGATTAATATTATTGGTAAAAAAACGGTTAGAAAAACTAGCGGGCGGATTTTACATATTACCGATCACGAGAGAGGTAGTAAAGGTCGAACTGCTGAAACAACCCTCGACGAACGCGAAGCTTGAACATCTTGCAACTTTTAATGAAGTACTCTTATTTACCATAAAATGATTTTCACGTTTGACTCGACAGTCAAGCGAGCGACTAGATATTACAGCCATTGACCAATAAAGAGATAAACTTTATTGGTCAATGGCTGTAGTTGGACGTAGTACGTGATTTTTCTTAAAATGTGAATCACTATTGTCAGAGTTCTGAAAAGAACTACAAAGAAATATGATGGCTCGTGACGGAACGTTTTCCTCATTTTTTTTTTATTTTACAAAATTTTTTTTATTGAGATAAAAAAATATGAGGATATCAACTTTGGGAAAAGGTGATTCTCACTAAGCTCAGTCTTTTCTCTTACATTTGCACTTACAAGCTAGTAGGTTCTTACTAGTAACAGTAACTTTACATTTAGAGATCATACCCTGTCGGATTAAACCGTAAACTAACGTGTCACAATGTACGCCACTTTTAACGTTGGTTGGTATCACAGACTTCAATTACGTCTACAGAGCAAGAAAGGAATTACAGTTTCCCGTACAGGATAGAACAAAACAAAGAGGAAGTAACTTAGCCGGTATACAATAAATATAGTCAGAGTATATAAATCTTAGGGTAGTGGATGAAGATTTCGGCTATTGGCGACCAAATAAAAAAAAAGAAGACAGCTGCTCTTCTGTTAATACGTTTCGACCTTATTGTAGGTCCTCTTCAGTTATTTTTGTCATCTTACTTTGATGCAACATGTCTGGAGCAATGTTACTGTTTCGGCCGGATTGTCTGGCCATGTTGTCAGTGGGAGGCTGGTTAATTCAATAATAATAGAGAAAAAACAAAACTATTTTGTTTATGTCTTACATTGTAAAATTATTTTTGGTAGTCACTTATAAAACGATCCATGTGGCCAGGAAATCCGGCCGGTGAGTGATTGCCTGGCCACATGGATCGTTTTATAAGTGACTACCAAAAATAATTTTACAATGTAAGACATAAACAAAATAATTTTGTTTTTTTTCTATTATTATTGAATTAACCAGCCTCCCACTGACAACATGGCCAGACAATCCGGCCGAAACAGTAACATTGCTCCAGACATGTTGCATCAAAGTGAGATGACAAAAATAACTGAAGAGGACCTACAATAAGGTCGAAACGTATTAACAGAAGAGCAGCTGTCTTCTTTTTTTTATTTGGTCGCCAATAGCCAAAACCTTCATCCACTATTATTAACTGCGGCCACAACTTTTATATCTCATCTGAATCTTAGGGTTTAACAACACCCAACAATATAAAACACTTATAAACTAGAAACGCTAGATATGAATCTTAATTTGAGTTAGAAACTTATCGATTGCCTTTAACGTAGAGTACTCAAATCCGTGTAAGAGGGATTCGATGTTGTACGGTAGAGGACCATTTCTTTTTAGCAGGCTCTTGATTAATACGGTTCTCTCAGCATCATATAAGGAACTTTGCCAGAAAACATGATTCGTAGTTTCATCCTCTTTGCCACATGGACAACGAGCAGACGGAACTATATTAAAACGCTTTAAACTGGATCTCAGCGACGTATGATTGGTTCTTAGCCTATTAATACTAACAATGGTTCTTTGACAGAAATTTAACTTAGAGAACCACGGATGTGATTCATTTTTGTAATAAATCTCAAAGTATCGTTTCCTCTTTTCACGACCTGAACGTAAATACTACTCGTGAAATTCGTCTTTCATCATAGATTTCCATAAAATTGAAAATCAGGAGTAGGAACACCAAGTTGGGTATCTCTACCTATAGTTAAAGCAGCTTTAGCTGCTTGATCGACCTGTTCATTTCCTATGATACCCGAATGGGCGGGAATCCAGAAAAGTTGAACTCTCTTCCCTTTTTCCTTTAATTGCCTTAACTGATTTTTTGTATGATTAACGAGATATGATTTGGAAGAAAAATTAAATAGCATTAAAATTGCCGACAAAAAACTGAGTGAGTCCGAAAAAATAGTGAACCTATCACCATCGAGCTTCTCAATAATATTTAATGTTTCAATAATGGCTATTGCTTCTGCAATGAAAATCGAGGAAAAGCCGACGGATCTGAAGCTCAAAATTTCGCGAGTAGATACCCTAACTATTGCAAACCCTACAAAGTTTCCTCCAGGTTTCTTAGACCCGTGAGTATAAAAACATTCGTCATTCTGTAGTGAGTTTTCAAAAACCAAGTAAAATTGATCATTCCAGTTCATTATATCCTTAATGGAAAGACCCTCATCAAACGAACAGTGCGGACGATAAATTATTGATTCATAACTATAATTATAACGAACAGGTTTCGTTGAAGTTTCCAAGAGATGATAGATCCTATAGAGGTCCTTATAACACTCGATCAAAGAAATGGAGCCTAATCTGTCAACGAAAGTAGGAGTCTCTTCTATGGCAACTATCGACTCCAACAAATTAAAAAGTTGGTGTTCAGGGTTCGAAAGGGTCCGGGTTAAAAAGTTTCTACATAAATATCTAAATCTTATGAACATAGGCGATTTTTCGCTTCTGCTAGAGTTATGTTTGTTGGTGTAGATAATATATATCCTGAGGCCGAACGCATCCTTTGAATTGAATTCTTCCCATTACCAGAGTTTGTTTATCTGTTAGTCCGTGTAGGAGAAATTCACCGTGTTCGATTCGAGATCGAACCAGAGCCAAATATAGTCTAAGTAATAACGTCGGGTCTGCACCCCACCATGTATGTCTAAGACAACTAATTAATTGTAAGGGATTGAGGCATTTTTCACGAATGTTATATAAATTGTAACGCCGCAAAATCGCGCGTTACAATAAAAGGCATCGTCCTCCTCGCTCTTCGACTCAGGGGCGATCTCGCAGGGTCAACATAGGGTTTTAAATATTATTTATTAATTTTTTTTTTTGTTATATATTATTTTTTTTATGTACGACGGAGAGCGAACCGACGAGAGAGAGAAAGAGAGAAAGCGTCGAAATATAGGCCGTCCCGAGGTATCTGCGAGCGATCTGCTCGCCATACAACAACTGCAGCCTCCACCTAATAATATCTAACATACGCCTCAGGGGGAGGCATACGCTGTGAAGGATCGGAGAAATCATCGACCGTCTTCGCAATATTCAACCTTAAGCGCTTGAAAAGTGCCTAGCGCATGGCCGGTAGCGTAGCGAGCTGCCCCAGTAAACACGTTTTTAAACGGCAATGTAACATGGAAGTTACATGTGATTGTAACAGTGTTACCCTTATGATATGTCGAGGATATATAACGTAGGAGTAACATTGTGATGTTGCATTAGTTACATACAGGTGATGTTACCGTTATGTGACATGTTTTCGTTGCAGTTGCATAACAAAAGTTATGAAACCGCAACGCAACGTGCAAGTAACAATTGGGACGTCACTTTCGTGACAGGAATGCAATGTTGTAGTGATGTAACGTGGAAACATAACAAGTACGATGCAAAAATAATGTAACATTTATGTAACATCCGTATCGCATTGGTTATATAACATTTCTAACACGCACGTTATGTAACTGTAACGTGTCGTAGTTACGTTACAATTACGTGAAAATCGTGTATAACCGTAACCCAACATGCTTGTAACGGTAGTAATGTAACTGCGGAGATATTCGTTTATGTTACAGTAATGTAACGCAATAAACATTGCAAGATTGTTACAAGAGTATGTAACATTTACGTAACATGCGCATCACAGATGTTATATTACATTGGTGACACGCACGTTATGTAACTATTATATGTCATAGTTCCGTTAGAGTTACGTAAAAAAAGTTTGTAATCGTAACGCAACATGTTTGTAACAGTTGTAATATAACTGTGGAGATGTCTAATAATATTACAGTGATGTAACGCAATAAACATTACAACATTGTTGCAAGAGTATGCAACATTTACGTAACATGCGCATCACAGTGGTTATATTACATTGGTGACACGCCCGTTATGTAACTATTATATGTCATAGTTCCATTACAGTTACGTAAAGAAAGTTTATTACCGTAACGCAACATGTTTGTAACGGTTGTAATGTAACTGTGGAAATCTCCGGTCATATTACAGTGATGTAACGCAATAAATATTACAACATTGTTACGAGTGCATGCAACATTTACGTAACATGCGTATCACAGCGGTTATATGACAATCGTGTGTAATCGTAACGCAATATGCTTGTAACGGTTGCATATAGAGACGCATAATGACGGTCATTTGTACAATCGGTCAAAGGACCAAAAAATTATACCGTCATTCGAAGGTTTTGTGACGTCATTTTTAGTGCCCCATTTTGTCGCAGTTAAAATTACAGTCATTTTGACAAACATCTTAATTGTGACGGTCGAAAGTGGAGCAAAATACCTATATATATACATCTATATTTAGCTGTGATAAGTGACGGTCATTTATTTTTTTGTCACAAATTTAAGTCACATATATAATATTTTTTACGTTGAATTCAAATAATATGTAAGTCGCAATATTGAAGCTGGGACATTCAATTGTTACAGTTGTCCAGTAATATTGTTTAATCGTTTATTATTATATAAATTGAGTAATAACATTTTATTATAATTATTGAATCGTTTCGCTGAAGGCGCGCTCTTGTCCGCGACCGTTGATTGGCTCCACTGTCCGACCGTTAAAGCTAGGGTGCTCAACGAGATGAGCGCCACTGTGTTGAACTCGGCGCGTCGCGCGCACCCCGCGTGCTTTACGCGAGGTAACCCGCGTCCATTACGCGAGGTGTGTCGAACCCGTGGCGTCGCGTGTGCTGTGCTTCTCGCTGCCGCGTACATCGGAAAGCTGAGAAAACGGATTCCGAGTGAACGAGTGGACGAATATAAATATTCATTGAATATAAGTACTGAAACAAATCTTAATTGCACAGTGGCTATATATACTTGCCTGGTTAGTTCCCATCAACGTCTTAAATCGACTTGCAATTCCAAAGCTGCTTATAAAGTGCAGCCGCAGGGAAAAGTAGTCGCTGCAGTAGCGTATACTCTACGGAACGTCATCCGGAGACTGATAACTTTTTATTTAATGCTTGGCGTCGAGACGCAACAGCCGCCCTTGATTATTCATGTTGTAGGTCGTGTACTGCAATAAATTGTAATAAATTGTAAGTACGGCTACATGAATAATCGACGGAGACAGTAGCATCTTGACGGCAAGGAATAAATGAAAAGTTTTCAGTCTCCGGATGACGTTACATAGAGTAAGACGCTACTGCTGCTCTTACTTTTCCTTACGGCTGAACTTTACCAGCGGCTGTGAGATTGCAACTTAAATAATACGTACTAATAATGTCACATGCTCTGTAATTGCGCAAAGTAAGAAACCATATTCTTTTAGTCGCTCATCTCTTGTCTTGGGTGTCGTGTTAATCCACAAGTGCCTCGTCGTGCCTCATCGAGCCTTGACGTACCCCACCGTGCCTCGTCGAGCCTCGACGTACCCCACCGTGCCTCGTCGTGCTTCGCTTGTGCCTCGTTGTGTCTCATCGTGTCTGTAGTCGAGGGCCCGTTGGGGACAACAAGTCTATATGACCGACCTGAGGAGAAATTGGTAACCGAGCTGTCAATCGATTACTGGTGGATCGAAGAGAAGTTTCTCATACGCTGAAATAATGAAGAGGTAAGCAATTTTTTTCAAATTGTTTTTGGTTTTTGGGCTTTACACTCTTCATGCAATCTAGAGAATATTGCTGGAAGGATTGCTTTCCACTGTTCGTTCAAATTGTAATCTCTGGATCGCACGCAGAGTGTAATAACCAAAAATGTCAATTAACAATATTAATAATAATCCGCAACGTGAATTGACACGTGATAATGTTGTCACACATGCTGTGAAATTGCACAAATTGTAATTATCCGTATTCTTTCAGTTGCGGGTCTCTTGTGTTGGGTGTCGTGTCAACCCTGCCTCGTCGTGTCTCGTCGTGTTTCATCCTGTCTGCATTCGCAGGCCCTGTTGGGGACGATAAATTCTACGCGCTCGAGCTGACGAAAAATTGATAGCCGCGCTATCAATCGATAACTGGATCGACGAAAAGTACGCTGGAATAACGAAGAGGTGAGTAATTTTTCAAATTATTTTTGGGTTTTGGGCGCTTTTGGTTCAACCAATCATCCGCGACGATGAGATAATAAATGGCTTTAAGCAGCGCGATACATTAAAAAAAAAAAACGAACGAGTACGAAGTTTCACTTACCTCGTGTCATCGACGAGATTCTCCAGAGATCTCAACATTTGACTTGCCTCTCGACGAGATATTATAATTCACAAATTTCTGCAATAATATTGCTCAAATATCTTGCATCGGTGCAGTTCACGGGTTCGAGTGATACACCGTGGTCATTTTACTTCTAAAATAGACCAAATGACTCCTACTATATATTTGTACAAGGAAGAATTACGCGCACGAACGGAGGTTGGACAGCGCTCATTACGACAAACTGTCAAATCTTGCGCTGCGTAACAACGAACAATGACCATTCTTTCAGTGCTTCCCTATTTTTTTTTTTTTTTTTTAGAATCAATTTCTGTTATCATAGAAATTTACTGGACTACGCCCTAGAAAGCATTCCGAATCCTCATTTTCTTATGCTCCTGTACTATATACCCATCCATTTATAATTCTTAAATAACAAGATAATCGCTTTGATATTTACGTAAAATGCCAAAAGAGATTGAATCTTTATCAAAGCGAAGAAGAAACCAATTAATTAGCGCAGAGATCGCGCGGCATAGTTCAATTCTTAATCAGCCATCGAATTCTCGCACGGTGTCTTTAGGTTCCGTTTGCCAGACTAATCCAATCAACGACTCGATCGACAATAATGTTGCGAACGAGCAGCCTTCCACTTCGTCTGCTGTGTGTGAAGCTATTCCCGCGAACGATGAAGCTGATACTCGCGGATAATTGATACCTGAAACTGATAACTCCATGCAAATCGATTTTCAGCAAATTGCGCTCGAGGATACTTCTTCTGATTCATCAGATAGTTTATATAGTGACCGTTTGATTGAATTACATAATAAAATTCCTATTGAAAAGAACGCGAGTTTAGAAGACGATTTACGTTATTGGGCTATACAAAGTGACGTTTCGCACACGCATGTTACCAGTCTATTAAAAATTCTTCGCAAACACGGTAACACCAGTGTACCCGCGGATGCTCGCACTCTTTTGAGAACACCTAGAAATTCGTCATTGCATATTGAGTCAATAAACGGTGGCGAGTACGTACATTTTGGATTGATACATGGGCTGAAACGTTCGATAAATACATTTTTCAATATTATTCCGAGTTTCATCGAACTGAATATAAATTGTAACGGTTTGCCACTATTTAAGAGTTCACAAGGGCAGTTTTGGCCAATCTTGGCATCGATCGCAACGCACTTCTGCACTGAGCCTTTTGTAGTTGGCATACATTATGGTACTCATAAACCTAATGATGCTAACGTTTTTCTCAATAAATTTATAATTGAAATGCGTGAACTTTTAAAAAATGGCCTTGATATCGAAGGTCGCAACTGTCGAGTAAGTATTAAGGCTATCATCAGCGATTCCCCTGCCAGAGCTTTTATTACTTACACCAAAGGTCACAACGCGTACTTCTCGTGTCCAAAATGTATTCAGGAAGGCGATTATGTGCGCAACCGCGTTACTTTTCCGGAAATTGATTGTCCACTTAGGACGGATGACTCGTTTCGACACCAACTGCAGTCCGAGCATCATAAGGGCGTGTCTAATTTACTGGAACTAAATATAGGTTTGGTAACCCAGGTCGCTTTGGATTACATGCATCTGATATGCTTAGGGATTGTAAAACGGCTTATTAAATTGTGGATACTATTTCCGAGTGCCAGTGGGTTCTCAAAAATACAGCAGGCTGCTGCATCGCAAATATTATTGTCATTGGGATCTTCCATATCGAAAGAATTTGCGAGAAAACCGCGAAGCTTCGAAGACGTCGATAGGTGGAAAGCCACTGAATTGCGGCAATTTCTCCTCTATACCGGAGTTGTGGTGTTACCATCAATTTTGCGATCACAACTGTATCACAATTTTGTTGTATTAAGTGTAGCTATCCGAATTTTATCCGATTCTAAACTATGTATTGTGATGAATGACTACGCTCAGTCTTTATTGCGTTGGTTTGTTTCGCATTACGATGAATTATACGGTCCCGAATTTTACTCGTACAATGTCCATAATCTCGTGCATCTCGCGGATGAAGTCAAACGTTTCGGCTGTTTAGATCGGTTCAGCGCTTTTCAATTCGAAAACTACTTGCAGACGATGAAGAAGAAGGTAAAAAATTCCAAAAGACCATTACAACAAATTATCAATAGGATTTCCGAACTAAATTCAATTCCTATCCAAACGCGCTACCGCGAATCGTATCCAGTAATACATTATAGTAGGGGTACAAGAAAAATTGCCTATCTACAATTCGACGGATTTTCCATCTCGACTAGATATCCTGACAATGTTTGCCGACTTATTGACAATTCAATTGTTATCGTAAAAAAAATTGTCAGCGAGGGCAGTGTTCTTTACGTGAAAGGGAAACGGTGTGGCAATACGAAACCCTTTTTTTCGACTCCGTGCGACTCCGAAAAATTTGGCATCTCTATTGTACGCGAAGAATGCTTTTCTGACGAAGCAACATTAAAAGTATCTGATATAGCGAGAAAGTGCTTAGTATTTCAGAATACACTGCAAAGTACCTCGAAAATAGTAATACGTACCATGACTACAATACAATTATTAACCAAATATTTGCCGAATAACTATTGTGCAATTCCTTCCTTCTCTATATTCTATATCCTCTTGTTCGATGTTAGCCAATATGGCCTTCCTTGTGGTCACTTTCGATGATCAGAGCGTTTCGGAAGTACCTGCTAATTGGCTGGAGGAACCGGACGACAATACTTCAACATGTTGGTGGCCAGCTAATTCTAAGTCATTCAGTGCGCTGATTGCAAAGCGGGCTGAGCCAGATAAAAAGACGTGGCAATTGCTCAATGTCAAGATTGGAAAGTTTGCCCGTACGTACATAAATGTATACGTTTAAAAATGATCAAATTTCTGATATGTTTTTTGTTAACTTGTAGCAATCTGTTTTATAGAATCCTTGGAAAAGGCTCGAAAGTATGCCAATGATGAGTTTTACAAGACAACCGACGATGAGGATCTTGGGAAAGGACGCAGGACGAAGACGATAGTGAAAACGTAAGAAAGACAGGAAGGAAACTACGAACGCAGCATTCACAGAAGCGTAAGTTGCCCACCTCCTTCATTGTTTTCCACATTGATTATTATCAAGCGCCATTCGCAATAAAATCTTTGATTTGCAGAGCTAGGCATCTTGTCCGACTTGCCACGTCTTCCGAACGAAACTGCGGGTACACCGACGTGCATTAGCCCAGCTGAACCCACGAGCCCGATCGTCGAAAACGCATCATCTACAGCATCTCCCGATCATACTGAGACTCCTACACGCAAACGCGACGGCGTTCCAAAATCTGTCTCACGCCCGGACGTGTCGGCGTCACCAATCCAAAAAGAGACAGCTTCCGAATCATTTTGCGATGCGATAGCAGATAATCATCTTGTACAAGGTGGAATTCATTTGGATGGCCTTAAGGACATTTCGTAGTGTAAAAAAATCACAATTTTGTTCCCTGTTCTGATGCAGAGAATCAGAGAATCATAATTAGGATGCTCGCGTCACTCGAGTGGAAGTTCGAGAAGTTTCTCACAAGCTTGATCGCAGACAGCCTGGACCCTCATCAGACTCGACGGATGTCATAAAAGCTTGTCTGCCGCTAAAATCGATCGCCGAAATAGAAGAATTTGACGAAAAACTCCGTGTCAATCCGGAATTCGCAACGAAATTCGTAAGTTTTAATTAATAATATAAATTTTTCTCGTCTTTCTTATATATTTAATATATTTGCTACTGCCTTCAAGTTTCTTCTGTTTTTTTTGCGCTTTCGTCCTGACACCTTTGATATATACTTCTGCTAAAATTGTTCTATAATTTTTATTTTGCAGGCTCAGTTTATAAGAAATGTCGGAGGCCGTACAGCTCGTGAGGATATAACGAGAATACTCAAGAAGGTGTTCACAAATTCGTGCGCCCAGCTGTGTTCCTGGAAAGGACGAAAAGAGAACTTCTGTATCGAAGAACTTGATCTCACGAAAACTATCAAAGGTGAGTCATTATTATCTAATACAAATACATTAAGGAAATAAATGTAAATAACGTTCGTCATTCGTTATACGTCTATACATTCACATTATGATTTGTTTACAGAAATGATTATGGCGCATTATCCGGGCATGAGGGAAATTGATTTCGAGGAAACCGTCTCTGATTGGTTCCGATTTGGGAAATAGCGGGCTGTCCGGGAAGCTGAGAAAGAGCAAAAGAACCAACAGAAGAAAACTACGTGAAGACGACGAAGGCGTCATTCATCGCAATATAGAGTACTTGTAGTTGTAAGAAACCCTGGTGCTTCAATCTCAGAACTGCTACGTCGTTTGTTCCTCGTTGAAGCGATCAGTAGACAGTTTCTAGGTTGTTTCTGTTTAACTTGTTTAATTTGAAGAAAAATATATTATGAACGATAAGATTTTGTAATCAACGACACCGCGCGCAATTTTTAAAGGAATAAGTTTACCGTCACTTCGTTGTATAGCAGAGCTGGGCAAAATCACCTCCAATTTTAAGTAGTAAAAGGTGATACGAAATTAACTAAATTGAAGCCTCGGAACATTAATTTCATTAACTTAGTCACGAATACAAAATTTGTTGGTGATTTTGCCTCTCATAAAATTTATTCCGTTATTCAAGTATTATTTGTTCATTCAGCTCGAACTAGTCGATTAGCTAGTATGTTAGTATATGGCACGTTAGCCGTTTTGATTATTTCCTCGTTGAAGCGATCAGTAGACAATTTCTACGTTTCTGTTTAACTTGTTTAATTTGAAGAAAACTATATTATTAACGATAAGTTTTTGTAATCAACGACACCATGCGCAGCTGTCAAAGAGAGTTCAGCGCCACTTCGTTGCATAGAAGAGCTGGACACTAGTTGAATTTTGTTCGTTCAGCTCAAACTAGTCGATTAGCTACTACCTTAGCTTATGGTATATTAATTGTGTCTAGTCGACCAACAAAGTTTGCCGAAAATTCAAAGATGTTCCTATTAAAATATTATCGCGAGAATAATATATGTTAAATACAACGGCGGTGATATTTATTTTGATTAAATAAATAACTTGTATTTTTCTTGGATACAATTTCAATAATACTCTTTATTTACACATATCTCTTTCTAAAAGAGTCACCTAATGCGTATTCATAATATTAAGGTAATGTAATGATTGAAAAATCTCTATTGTAACTGTTATGTAAAAAGTGATACGTGTATACAGGTTAATGAAACATACACGTGTATCATCTGTCAAAGAAAGAACAGCGTATATACGTGCATGTAACATTAAACCATGCGCATAAATCCAATCATTTTTGCATAAAGGTTACATTACAGGCTCGACATTCATTCGCGTTACTGCAATATTACAGTAATACTAGCTGTAACATAACTGTCAATGTTAATGGAACATTACATTTACGTTTGTAGTTATGTAACCCCGAATCCTAAAGCATCATCATAGTTATATTAGAGTTACACCACTGGTACCGATGCAATACCTTCCTGGGGGTGTTTCGCAAGACACTAGGAACGTTACTAAAATGTAACGGTTATGTAATGTTATGTTACTTGTTACATTTCAGTTAGGTTATGCAATGCACTGGTAACATAACTTAATTGTAACGCAAACGTAACACATGTTACATAACACATAATAACATTGCTGAGTGGGAAATAGTAAATTACATGTAAGTCACATGTAAGTTACAAACAATTTTTTTGATTATGTTGCTGTTACCTTGCAGTAATATCCTGCAACACACTACTAACATTGCAAGACCGTAACGGTTATGTAACACACGTTATATAACATTTGAATGTTACTTGTTACATATCTGTTACACTATGAAATATACGGGCAACGTAACTCAATTGTAACAGTTACGTAACACATGTTATATAACATGGTAACATTGCTGAGTGGGAAATTGTAAATTACGTGTAACTTACATGTAAGTTACACGTGAGATTACTTGTTACATTGAGTTACATAGCCGTTACGTTGCTGTTACAATACCGTGTTTACTGGGGCCGAACCTTGATGCGCAACGATAAATCTAACGCTAATTTGCGAAATCACCTAAGCGAGACGCCAGGTCCCGTCTCTGCGTGCGAACGTTTCTGCGCTTTTCCCCCAATTAGGGCAACTTTGAATATCTAAGGGTGGGGAGTAAAGTTCGCGAGCGAGATCGATTGCGATCACTCGCGACTTTTTCGTGGGCATCTGAGAGAGGAGGACGTGCCGCCGAACCCATTATTATATCGAGGAGAGGCCAAAATCTCCGTTACGGAATACTGTCCAAGGAGTAACCTTGTCCCGCTTCTCGTCCCGGTGAGCTCTTTACACTCTTTGATATCTTCTGGATTATATTGCTGCATTGTGTTATTTATTTGTCGCGAGTGAAAATATTCCTTCCTGATCCGACAGGCTCGTTTACAGCGAGAAACCTAGTGGCGTTACTGGCCCGCGCGCCATCCCTGCGGTACGAATGATAACGAAGTATCCCGACTTCGGAACCGACCTGTTACTGTTTACCTTGCGGAACGATTCTTTCCGAAAACGGCACAGCTGCGGCTCCGAGAGGCCGGTGATGAATTCCTCCCCTCCCTCAGGCCCATGCACATGAATTCCTCCCCTCCCTCAGGCCCATGCGACGTACCAGTGTCGTCGGTCCCGCCAATCCTAGAGTTCACCGCGCGCATCAGATTTTTATGATCTACATCGCAGCAATACTAATTTGATAAAGTATCGAGGAATTGTGTTGTGGCAGTGGAAATAATCTCGGGAAATATCAAGGAGAGGTTTAATCGATTCTCAGTCAGTATAGAAATACATTTAATATATTGTAACGAGAATTTGCCCAACGCAGGAAAAACCCTTGCTACAACCTGAAACTGTCCAATTACTCCTCTTCCTTATTTTTCGTTCCGGAGAACAGGGCGCTAGGCGCTTTCGCGCCGGAAGAGAAGTGATGTTTTTCAGCGACAATTATCAGCCCAGGCTTGGCCGCAGCTTCAATACGTAGAGTGGGGGGGTAAGACCTCTAAGAGCTCGTGTCCATCAATAAACAATAAATAAATAAATAAATAAATAAACCCAACAAACGGTTAATTACGGGACTCACAATAATAAAGTTTTATTCAAACTATCAGTCGATTAGTTACGTTGTCAGAATGAGTTGATGGTTACTCTTTACAAGAAACAAAACGTCCACGTAAACCTTCAAGATTCGGGACCACATTTCGGCCTCTGAATTGAGTTAACCAAAGAAGTTTGACAAATTTTTCCCCGACAAACTTTACGCACACTCACACTCACACACGCTCTCTCACACAAATGAATAGTTCACAAGTGATGGGAAGATCGCGTATTCTCTCGCATCCAAATAGACAATAATGCTACGCGATACACGACCCCTCGAATGGAACTATTCTTTTATCGCGTATTTGCGTAATATGGCTGGAATCGTAAGATCCCTCGCGTACAAACACCAAAACGTTAATAACGGGATCACGACCAGACACACATACGAAACACACACTTAAACCTATGACTTTTCCGCGGGACCGGCTCAAGGGCGATTCGCGCACACGTCTGACTCTACTGTGCAAATAATTGATGAAGAAGCTAAGTTTTTACTAACGATTTTACGGCAAAAATGGCTCGAAGCCTTACGCGAAGAACTCCCTCACACATGGACGAAAATTCGTGTTAAAATATCACACGCGGGACCTACCCAAAACACACAAAGGCCCACGAAACATTATCAAAGTCCTTCACGATATTTTCTCCACGCGGGGAGACGAACACGAACGGCACGACCACGTTCTACGAAATAAAATATTTTCACTCGCGACAAATAAATCATCTAATGCAGCAATATAATCCAGAAGATATCAAAAAGTGTAAAGAGCTCACCGGGACGAGAAGCGGGACAAAGTTACTCCTCGGACAGTATTCCTCAACGGAGATTTTGGCCTTTCCTCGATATAATAATGGCACGTCCTCTTCTCTCGGATGCCCACGAAAAAGTCTCGAGTGATCGCAATCGATCTCGCTCGCGAACTTGGCTCCCCACCCTTAGATATTCAAAATTGCCCTAATTGGGGGAAAAGCGCAGAAACGTCCGCACGCAGAGACGGGACCTGGCGCCTCGCTTAGGTGATTTCGCAAATTAGCGTTAGATTCATCGTTGCGCATCAAGGTTCGGCAGCTCGCTACGCTACCGGCCATGCGCTAGGCCCTTTTCAAGCGCTTAAGTTTGAATATTGCGAAGACGGTCGATGATTTCTCCAATCCTTTACAGCGGATGCTTTCCCCTCAGGCGTATGTTAGATGTTATGCTAGGTGGAGGCTGCAGTTATTGTATGGCGAGCAGATCGCTCGCAGATACCTCGGGACGGCCTATATTTCGACGCTTTCCCTCTTTCTCTCTCTCGTCGGTTTGCTCTCCGTCGTACATTAAAAAAATAATATATAACAAAAAAAATTAATAAATAACATTTAAAACCCTATGCTGACCCTGCGAGATTGCCCCTGAGTCGAAGAGCGAGGAGGACGATGCCTTTTATTGTAACGCGCGATATTGCGGCGTTACAATATATTCAATATTATAGAAATGCAGAGAAAAATTCCGAGAGTGAACGTAACCTAGAAGTGGCTTTGTTTACATTTAATGTAAATGTTCTGTTTTTTATTTTTACATTTGAAGATTAGAATTATATAAATTTGTTTTCAAAACGCAAAGCCTAACGAAGAGAGATTCATTTTGATCTCCCAACATTTTCTTGAAATTTTAGAATTATCCTTATGCTTATGAATTTTCATGACAGTCTTATTTCGTATATTACCTTTTTAATTTTTCATCATGTTCATACTTTCAATGGAATAAATAATTCCATGACAAATATAGTTATCTGGAATGTAGGATTCTCCAAAAATTGCCAAAATTTGTATAATATTAAAATCGTCTGATGACATAACAGATACACCAATTATGTGATGAAAATGACACATTTTAAAATTTGTATCAATCTTATTGATAATGAAAATGTTTGAATATACAAAATTGTTCACTTAGTCATCAATGCAAAACAACACCCTTTTTTGAAGTATAACTTTCCAGACTTTGGATTGAATCCGAAATGTATAGCGATTGCATCAATTGATCATTCTTATTTAATGTCTAATTGTTCCTGCCGCTTCGTCGTAACTTCTTGTACAAAGTGTTTTCACAATACGATTCACTTTAACTTCATTCTTTAGACTTGGAGGATGATAAAATCTTTTTTCTACCATGGCGATTATTTCTCATGCATACAATTCTTCACATGTCACACATCATTTCACAAGTGGCAGATCATAAATATATTGACTTCCAATTTCGATATACTTTTCCCTTTACAATCCGTTACGAGCATATAAATAATTATTCTAAGGAGATGTAATGGATGCCCAAGTCCTCCCTAACGATACCTTATCCAATCCTCATGATGAGCTAATGGAAGTAGAGGTGGAATGTCCGAATGGGGTTGACAATGGAGTACAGGCAAAGGATGCATGTGTGCCAATACAGGATACAAACTTTGGTGATAGAGATGAACTTCCTAATATGACCTACAAATACACGCAATTTTTCTTGTCCTTATTGAATATTATGTTTGAAGTATTTATTCATTATATTTCTTACCCACATTACATACAAGTTTCATAACTTTATAATGTATATATTTGCATTTACGTTTTGCCACTATATTAAGCTTCAGCATAACTGCGACATGTACATTGATATTTTTGAAATATCTGTTATTGGAGTTGTATATAGTCTTCTTCATTACGGTTGTCCCGTTTCGTATAGTAGTGCAAAGTGATGTATGTTTTTTCAGGTCACACTCTCACATATAAAGAAAATGACTTGTATAATTTTTTGAACCATCCTACAAACCTCCAGGGTAGGATCATATTAGGCAGGTCTAAATTTTCGAAGCAAGTCGATTACGCTCGACTGAAATAAATGGTTATTTCCAGAGAAATAATGAAAGATCCTATAAGCTACAAGTAAGTTGTCATTAGGAGCCCGTGCACTAAGTTTAAAATGCACACAAGTTTAGTTTTGTTTTACCACAAATCGTTTAGAAACAATTTTCTTGCACGAAAACAGTATACAAACCATTTTTTCTGCCTTATCAGCCCCCCCCCCCCTCCTCCTTTCGAACGTTATGTGTCAATGATAATTTATCGTTTTCAGAGACTGAACAAATTTTGGATTCAGATGTTTTCATTTGTAATTATTTTGTACTCTGCAGAATACAATCAGAAGCATTCGTCGCATTAAGGGAACAAATCATAGAATTGTTCCAAACGGAAGACCGTGATTTTTTGTTTGTGCCGTACGTTTCGAGTCCAATCGGCAATCATTTAAGTGCGAGAGGGTGTCTCCACAACGAGTACAAATTTATTAGGAACCAGTTGCGTGGAGCCGGTCTTCTGACGGAAGATCAACATAACGCTTCGAAGTCGAACGAAGGTACATATATATAAATTGTTGAAATATATATTTCAGCAAGTACAATGCATATAAATGAATAGGATTTTTTTTACGAATGGAACGCTGACATTCGTACAAATAACCAACTCAAATATCGTTCTTACAACGTTGTTGCAAACATTCTTTCGAAAATAAGGGCTTTCACAGTGCGCTTATACGATGAAATTATTAGGAGTAATAATCTCTAATACAGATACTACGGAAGCCCACAATACGTCCGTGTCCTTAATGAACCCACATGAGTACTCCGCAACAGAGATAATTCAGAGGTGGGAGGAAACATTCGGACAGAGGCACCAGCTACTGATACAATCGGAGAGGAAGAAGAAACCGGTCTCAACACAACAGTATCTTGACAGTTTTCCGTGCCTCAATCAGCAACTCGGCACATTATTGGTAATTGCATATGTTCTATTTATAATTATTCGTGGCCCTATTCCCTGCCCCCTTCTATGTGTATCTCAATGTCTTTGTGCTTTTGTCTAAATGTAAGAAAAGGAATTCTTTATTTTGTAGCTTGAATCAGATTTCGAAGAAATTTTGAAATTTCAATTTAAAGATGAAGTTAACACAAAAGAATTGCTGTTAAAATTCAAGACGTTATTCGTGGAAACATGGCCTGTGCACGCCGAAAACGTAATGAAGTTTTGCAAATCATCCAGGAGTAATGATGTGCAAAATTTCTTAGGGACTCATAAAGAGAGCGTTAGCGCAGGTAGTTAATAAAGATCATTCTTAAACGATTCGTTAATTTATGTATTAAATCGAATATTACGTTCTCAGCATTTTCCATTGCTATATGCATGTATATATATCGCTTACATTTTTTTTCAAGGCAACAATAATTCTTTTTTCCCGTTATTCTTGCTGCCGCTTTGTGTGACAGTCATAAAGTTCTTAAAACGAAAACGTTTGGAAATGAAAACTTTCAACAAGTCAATGATAACGAACTCCTTTATATTGCATGTACAGGTGATTATAAAACATTTAGTTAATGATTAATGATAATATATAATTTTTTCAATTTATTCAATTCAATTTGTTTAAATTAGCATATGACATGTTACGTATAGATTACTTTACGAAGTCCACTTTAAGACATTATATTTATGTGTGATGTCTTGTGTTACAGGACCCTGCCGACTTCAATGCTTCAAAGCTAGACCACGAAGCGTGGCTCGCGGCGAACGAGATTGCGCGTAACCCTTATGTGATTTTCTGTGGTGATATTGCAAATATCACTCGAGCGTATGTAATTGTAGGAAACGAACAATTCTTGTTCTTGAATCCGTTACAAGCCATTGAAACTTGCTTTAAGTGCTTGACGGCGTTGCGATCAGTGCCGCATATGTGCGATTACGTGTGGCATCTCATACACAAAATAGTATATGGAGAGTACGGCTTCGCTCCGCTTAAATGTGCTGCGTGTGTTACTAAATTCATCGTCGAATTACATAAACTGTAATAACAATTTTACTTTTGTTATTCGTAATGACTGTTGAATAGTTACAATCGTTTTTTATTGGTTTTTATTGAAGATAGATCTCAAATTTTTGGAAATCGTGGATCATCCTTAAGTATGGATTCTAACATCTTGAATTATATTATATCATTTATTCTAACTTTGTACGCGGATCCAAGTCTTCCAAGAAATGTTGTTCAAGTCGTAATTGATCACCTAAATCACTTGATTAGTAATCTGTACTTGCCGTCATTAGAGGAAAAGATATTACAAATATTAAAAAAAGAAAATACATCCGATGCGGGTATATTAGAGATAAAAAAATGCTTTACAACATTTAAAACCGTGTTTGCTGAAGTGAAAACAGAACATTGTCGATTTAAACTGTTGGAAAAGAAGAATTTCGTAAAGTACGAAGAGTTTGAAGTGGGAGAAACGTTCACGGAAAAAATTGTCGGAAATAAAATTATGCTTGTCCCTGAGTCTACGGTATCCATGTTCCGGTATCAATTTTTGGAAATTCCAGGATTATTTACTCAAATAATAGAGCACATGAACAATTTATGTAAAGAATCGCACGTAATGACGAATATAACGCAGGGTAACTTGTGGCTCAGTACACATTCCACTCAGGCCTTGAATGAAATACTTCTGCCGATTTTTTTGTTTTATGACGAACTTGAAGTGGGAAATCCTCTAGGAAGCCATGCCGGAATAATTAAATTCGGAGCCGTGTATGCATCCATAGTTTGCCTCCCCGATCATATTGCTTCACGTCTGAGCAGCATTTTATTTTCAACTCTTGTGTATGTTGAAGACAAAAAAAGGTCCTCCAACGTAAAAGTATTTCGGAAAGTAATCGAAGAGATTAACTTCCTAAAGACTACCGGCATTACCATATCTGTTGATGGAGCTATAAAGAAAGTTAAATTTCAGTTGGTTTTGATACTGGGCGATAATTTAGGTTTAAATAGAATATTTGGTTTTATTGAATCGTTTCGAGGAACTTATTGTTGCCGAATTTGCAAAGCATCATCCACAACGTTATCTACATTAGCCGTCGAAGATATATCTCTATTCAGAAATCGTTAAAATTATGAAGACGATGTTAAAATTGCAGATGCCTCAAGTACAGGGGTCAAAAAGGAATGCGTATTTCATGAAATTCATGATTTTCACATAACTGAAAATGTTACGGTCGATGTGATGCACGACGTGCTTGAGGGTGTTGCTTTATACGTCATGGACTCAGTACTTTCTACATTTGTTAACGTAAAACAATATTTTTCATTAGAGTTTTTGAATTGCACGATAGAAAATTTTGAATACAGTCCAATTGATACCTGTAACAAACCAACACAAATCACGATGAACAGATTAAAAAGTAAATCCCTTTTGAAAATGTCTGCATCCGAATCGTTATGCCTCGTACGGTAGTTCGGGTTAATGATTGGAAATAAGATACCGGTGGATGATGAGCACTGGCAGTTGTACAAATATTTAAGGCAAATTATCGATATTGTTACATCTCCTCGTCTGATCCGTTCTGACTGTAAAACCCTCAAAAAGTTAGTTGAAGACCACCATAACTTGTATATGAAACTCTTTGGCCCATTGAAAGCTAAATTTCATAATTTGCTGCACTATCCAAAAAAAAATTGAAGATAATGGTCCATGTATTCATTTCTCATGTATGCGTTTTGAAGCACGTCATCGGCAACTTGAACTAAATGCACAATCTTCCAGTTCTAATAAGAATATATTAAAAACGATCGCGACAAAACAGATGCTTCAAATGTGCCAAACGTTTCACAGTCCGCAATATGACGGATCAGGAAAGCTGTTCAACGAAAGTCAATCGCGTTGCAGTGTGTCACAGTAAAGAACGAATCACTACGACAAGAGAGGCCGACGGCGTCGCTGCATTTCTCTCACCTACGGAAGGGATTCGTCACTGGCCGAATGGGGGCATTGCCGTAGTATTTTAGGAAAGAATCGTTTCACAAATACGACGGTAACGGCTCGGTTTCGAAGTCGGAAAACTTCGTTGTATTTCGTGCCACAGCGGTGGCGCTCGGGCCGGTGATGCCGCCAAATTTCTATCGGTGTAGTTTAAATCTCTCAAAAATGCCTTAAGGAAGACCTATAAAGGACCATTTGGTCTCATCTATATCTCCAAAGCGAAAGTGAAGTAATCTAGCCGATACTAAATTCCATATAAAGGATAGCAAATTATTTCGAAAGCCTAGAGACGCGAGCTTATTTAAAAGTACGTCAGCTAGAACATTGTCATAAGCAGACTGAATGTCCAGGAACACTGCCGGCAGCGATCTATCTGTTTTGAAGGCTTTTATAATCTCTGCATATAAAATAGCTAAGTTATCCATACAAGATTTGGATTTCCTGAACCCAAACTGGGTGAAAGGCATTTTTCCATAGAGTTCCATCGACCAACTAATTCCGACATTAATCATTTTTTTCTAATACTTTACATAGACACGGGCTAATGAAATCGGTCGGAATTTACTTCCGTCCCCTTTAGGAATGAAAAATATTATATAATTGCGCCATTCAGCCGGGAAGGAACGAGAAACTAGAATGTCATTAAACAAATTTAATAATAAGTTTTTTGCTACCTCAGGAAAAGCGGAAATAATTAAGTAGTCGATTCAATCAATTCCTGCACTCGATTTGATTTTGAGGTTAGAAATCGCGATATCAAATTCGTCCTTAGAAAAAGGCGAATCTAAAAATTGGTCACCTTCCGGATTATTAAAAAGGGGTTCGGAGATTCTCGTCCATGGAGAACAGAGCTTATTAATCATTTCCTTGACATTGTGAATTTTCTCATCATTATACTCATATTGGTTTTCTTTGTAATTCAATCGGTTTTTGAAGCATTTAATCTTTTTCCATAGGAATGAGGGTTTAGTGTCCTTATTTCAACTCTCACAAAAACGCTTAAAACTTTCTTTCTTAATCTTCCTTGGTCCATATCTCGTCTTCCCCTCTTCTCTTTTAAAAGCAAGAAAGTCCACGCGAGTCAATGAATTCTCAAATTGTGCAAGGGCACTTTCCCTAGCTTCAATGACATCATCGCAGGCTTCATTCCACCACGGACAGTAACGAGCTTTTTTCTTCTTATTGGTTCTATTAGTACTATGGCTTGTCGCACCCGGAGTTGCACCTTTGATACAATCTTCGATCAAGCTCACGAAGCTTGCGTATAGAGTCTGAATGTCATTATTACAATCTATTAGCCGAGGATTATTATTAATGTTGGATTTAACACTCTCCGCAAAGATTCCCCAGTTAGTTTTACTGGTGTAGAGCCTTTTCGGCGCCCTGTGTTTTAAACTTGGTAAAGTATTGCAATTGAATTCAATAAAAATGGGATAGTGATCACTTCCCCACGGACTTTCATTAACTCTCCAATTACACAACAGAGCCGACCTATCATCCACAAAAGTTGAATCAATTGCCGATTCCACATTGTGCGAGGCACTGTGAAAAGTACGACAACCATCATTAAGAATAGAAATATCCAGTTGTTCCAAAATTTCTACTATAGCATCTCCTATATTACAACTGCGAAATCCACCCCATAACGGGTTATGAGCGTTAAAATCACCACCTACTAAAAAATTTCCATTAAATTGAGAAAAACATTGAGACCATTCAAGGCCGGATATCTCATCGATTAGAAAAGGTCTATAGCATGAAACTATTCTACTCTCTTATAGCGAATCGTGTTTCTAATCAGAATCACCACTTCTCCACCTCGTCTGTCCCAACGGTGCTTCCGCATGACATTGAATCCCCTCAGATAGAAATTATCCAACGGAGAGAGCCAGGTTTCTGACAACATAAAAATATCGACATTAGATGAATTAAACTCTAATTCAGGAACTTTTATTTTAATGCTCTTAGCATTCCATTGAACAACTTTTAAATTATTTGGATTTTCCATTTCGGTGGTGGATGTGAAGATTAATCGTATTCCAAATACGTTGAATCAGGAGTTTAACGTCGGGAACAGATAAAAGAATCTGAGACAGACGTGCCTCTGTCGTTTCCTCCGGTGGGTCCGGAGGTCCCTTGGGAAATTCCCAAGAGGGTTGACCTTGGAGCCGAGAATTGAGACAGGAGTCCTTTCTACGATATCCTGCCGCCCCTGTGGCCCTGTTACAAGAGTTTTCGTCCGCCCTAAACTGGTACCGCTCCTCAGAGTAGCCTCCAAAGGCTGATGCTGATGTCGTCGCTCTTTCTTCATCAGGAAGTTCCGGAAAGTTTTTAGCTGTTTTCGCTGGTACTCTGTTTTGTGGTACAAGGTTCTCGTACTTTCTAACTGCTGTAAGGTAAGGTACGTTGTCATAAGCCATGATGCGATTGATTTCATAGGCCTTTCGGTATAACCCACATTTACGATGCAGAGTAAAATGATTGCCTTCACAGTTAATACACTTTGCTACCTTATCACACTTTTCTCCCTTTTCGGTGTATTTTGCCTCACCACAACGCAAGCACAGTTGAGGTTTCTTATAAAATTTCTTGATACAGTGTATGGAGCCACAATGGTAGCAAAGTCTCACCGAGTTGACAAACGGTTCAATCGGAGTTCGAGTTTTCCAGATAAAAAGATATCGACGAACAGCCTGACATCGAAGTTCTAAACAAACAGTCTCGCCATCTTCCCAGGAGGAGGTTTCTTCGATTTCTATTCGCTTTTTGCGTCGAAAGGCATGAGTAACCCTGACGCCTTTGTTACCTTCATTGATAGCGTCTACTATTTCGTCCAGTGGTATATCAGTCGGACTTCCCCACATTTTTACCTTACGGAACAGAGCATATCTCAGGATAAAAATTTTCGGGCCGAGATTAGTGAGAATCTGGTTCGAAAGAGCCCTATTTGTTGCCTCACGAGAGGCTAGAAAAATGATCCACTCATTTTTCTTGTAAGGCTCAAGGCGATCATAATCCACATTAGCATTATGCAGTATCTGCGAGATTTTTAAACTATACATTGCTTTTTCTGTTTTAACCAGCATCTGGATATGGGCCAAAAAGGGCCGTTATCTAATCTTTCATAACGCAATTGTTTGTCGTCACTTTTGGAACCTGCGTTCTCTCTCACTTTCTTAGGAAGCGGCTCTTCAGACTCTTTGTCACTCTCCATTTCACCTTCTTGTTCTTCATTAACAGAAAACACAGAGGTGTCATCTCCCTTCATCTTCTTAGGATCGCGCGGGTCTATTTCACTGTTCTTAATCTCATTCTTACGCTTAGTTTTGGGCGGTTTCATACTTGTAGCTCCCGATGAATTATCACAAAGAACAGGCACAGCAACAACGGGCGTTGGCGCCGTTTCAGTCACCAAATTACACTTGTGTGCAGATTGGAATTTTTCTAAGAACTCCCGAAATGATATCTCATCATTCTTCCCTTGAGTATGACTTTCTATATACCTCAACAACACTTCAATGTCTTTACCTCCTTTGTCACTCAACGACCTCGCCACACTTGCGAGTGGCGAGGCGGCCTCCTCATAGGTTATGGCCCCACTCAATGCCCTATATGCCCTAAATCCGTCGTAAAAAGAGTATTAACGCCTTCAAAATAGATGAAACCGGATTGACCACACACAATTAGTATTCACACCAGTGAATATAACTAAACAAAATCGTTGAAAACTATGCGCAAAAAGTCCCTTCTTCTTCTCCTTGTCTTCTCTTTCCTCATTAACTAGACGAGTCAGGTCAGCGCCATCTCTCGGGCCCCAATACACTAGAGTGTACAACCACGCGCGCGGCTACTTATCGGCTGAGGCTGAAGTCAAGCGACCTGTTTCGCAAGACGACCGTAGTCCAAATTCTCTCCACTTTCTGAAAGCATAGCTGTGACTTTTTCCAGTCGAAACTGTCCACCATTACGTGTGTGCTATGGTGCTCTCCATTGCGCCAAGCTAATTGTTTTACTCTTGTGAAAAAATCATTGCGGCGGACAGAAAAATTTAACTCTTGGGAACGGTGCACACATTGCTAGCAGGTAAGAATCGCGAGCGTTACTTTTAATTACGATTCTATGGAAAATAACCCCTCATGCCACGTGACCACCATTATAATGTGCGCATTATCCAGCAGTATGTGTTCGAGCGGCTGGGTTCGGCGATACGCCTAATATCTGCTACTCTCCAAGCAAATATCTTGAGAGCTCTCTGGCCAGATATCACCCCGAGAACCCTGATGGAGAACCATTATTAGAGGATAAAAGAGGATGAATGAGAACGTTTGAGTGACGCTGGGATTCGTCATCTTGTGTTGGAGAAATTCACACCCATCACCAGAAAAATTTATAATTCACCGCCATCTTCTCTCATCGGTCAACTAGAAGGATCCTCGACGGCTGATAAGTACCTGCCACATTTTTATGACATGGCTACATCTAACCAGTGCCTCTGCCACTGCTGGGAGCCACATACAGTGTAAAGAGACTGAGAATTTGTGTCTTAAGCGTGCCAGGAAGAGTACACTTCCAAAGAGTTCTTGGTTATACAGGGGATTTAACCCTCAATAGTATAATATAAAACGAAATTGAAATATAAATATTATGTCGGTGGCTTGTCTCCTGGGAGATAAGCACTGTGTGGTGCAGCGAGATAACGAATGTTGGAATCTTGCCAATTTGGAGTGTTATGGGATAAATGTTCCACAAGTCAATGTTCGTTGAACGCAAGAATATGTTTATTATGTTAGAGGAAGTGGACATGCAGCAAATTGTCAATATTCATAGTAGACTCGATTAATACTCATGTGACTCTCCCATGATCGCCCTTTCTCTCAATATGAAAGGTAACGTCCATGGATATTAATCGACTCACGGATTCAGGTCAAATAATTCTTATAATTTCTAAGCCACGTTTTGCTGAGATTTAATTGTTAATTCATTGTCTCATGGGATCTGGTACTTGCAGTAGTTTTTGCTTGTTGTTTGATTAATCTAACGTCTCGGGGATTTAATTGTTCATTTATTGTCCCATGGGTCCAACGTTACTATCTATGACTTAGCTCGCCTTAGTAAATCTATATCCTCAGGATTTAATTGTTTATTAATTATCCCATGGGTTACATTACATGCCTTCGATTCTTGAGTTTGTTTTGATTGGCCATTCCTCGCCGAGATTTAATTGTTAATTCATTATCTCGTGTGATTCATGGATGGACATAATTCAGCAATAGTTCGGTGAAAAGAATTGTTTATTGGCCCGGTCTTTATTGGTTTTGCCTTTGACTAAAATATGTTATGTGTATCACGATCAATGCTTCTATGTGGCATGTCCAAATCCTTCTCTGATTGAAGGTGATATCTCTTTATTTGTTCAGATATGATGATTTGATGTGTGTTGAAGGCGAGCTCTCTTTATTTATTTATTCTTGTGTGATAATATAACTTGTATGATGATATAACCTGTATTGAAGCGATTTCTATGAATACTGTGCCTTTCAGATAATTTGTGATGATATGGATGTGTATGAGAAAGTGTATTTGTGTTTATGCTTCTGTATTATGACATTTTTTTGTGAAGCTAAACTACGGTATGAGAAGCGGAGCGTATTAAGCGAGCAGTATCGTTTTATCATATTAGTCTTCCACTGTGCATTGTCACTAGTCACGCGATTAGCGTCTTCGAGTCCTCAGAGAATTTAAGAATTCGAATTTATTCTAGTGTAACTGATTACAATTCGTAAAGAAACGTGATATTCACGTTTAAAAGGGAAATATATTACCAATTTAAGGCGACTGCCATTAATCTTGAGTTAATTCACAATTATTTCAGGCCTATATTTCATACACTATTCTTTCATGCATCACCAACTCCTTCAAACCTAATAATAGAACGTAATAAGAATAAAAACATGAAATAACAAAATAAATTCCTCCACAGGCTTAAAAACAGAACATTTACATCTGCTAACCGAATGTGACGTAGTACGTCCAGCAAACCCGCCTGTAGGCTTGTAGTCTCTTTTTTTTTGCCGTCCGATCCGAGAGAGGTGCTCTGACCTGACGAGCCTTCGTAGGGCGACTCCAATATTAATATTTTATAATTATTACTAGTAATCTTTATAATAGGTATCGATTTGTAAATAAATAAATATCGTCTTCCGTGGTAAACACGCTACACAACAAAGAGACATTTTTTGTATACGAAGTATGGGTTTGTAATCGGAATTTACAGCGAATCTGCAGTCACACGGTAAAAAGAAAGTTTTTCTCTCGAGTGTTGAACGAACTTTTTATTCCAATTTCAGAACGAACAGTTCTTTCCAAAGTTCGTTTCCAAAAATAAATATTCCCGAAACGGGGAATAAAAAAAACAGTATTTGGATCTGTTACGTCATGGATTTATTTATTTTACATGGACGCAACAAAGTTCAATAGAGTTTTCTTCGTTTTAGGCCGGAATGCGCCGACCAGGGATCGACGGGCAGGTGTTTGGTGATTTTTTTAAATATTGAGTTGTTAAAATAGTTGGATGTCACAACACAGAAATTTAAAAACGCAATAACAATATAATTTTTATTAACTGGTTGACACACAACAATATCAAAACAATAGTTACAATGCAAGAAAAAAATAAGAGATGTTTAGGACCTTAAATTTCAAGGGCCGACCGTCGGGCTCGGCCCCCGGAGTAGAACTCTGAAATAATATATATTTGGCGACTCGTCCACGCTTGTCGAGTCGCTGAGCAATACTGCCTTACACATTTCTTAAATCTAGTGCTGAAAGCACAGTGCAGTGATACAGAAATTCGAAGATGCAGGACATCGCGCATCTCGTAGGTGTGCGACGCCCTGCTAGTTGCCGTGAGAATGCAGATGAAAGCAAAAATTCAGTAGCGAGAAGCGCTACTGGGTGTTACAAACGTAAGAATATTATTATTTCAAAACAATAAAGATTTCAAAAATTTTGTTTAAAAAATATTAATTCACTTGTTAAGTAACATTTAGAATAATCATTTTTTTATTTGTTGAAAAAATATTTTTAATGATCAAAAATATGCCCGGACATTACAGAATCATTTCACCGTAAGTGACACAGCATAAATCCCAACCGAGTCCAATCTATTTTAACTTTGTTTGAGTCATCCATCACATCGGAAAGAGTATCTATGTTTTTTCTTCAAATTCCAGTATTGAATGTATTATAAAAGTGAAAATAAAAAGAAATAAAACGAACTCTGACGTCCAGTGCAAAAATCATATTGACATAAGCGAACGGATCACTATTTGCGTAATTCAACACAATTAACGATTAAACTGCTTAAGATTGAATTTAAGACAAAACAAAAATTCAACGATTCTACCTAAAAATGCAAGATTTTACTAATTACGCCTCCTCCAAAAAATATTAAGCAACATGTACTGATGATACTGTAAGAAATATGAATATGACGACATAAAGATAGACCGCGTGAAAGAGAGAGAGAGCGCCACGTTATGGGCTACTCTCCCGAAATCCGAAATGTCGTGTCGCGCATGCTCGTCACAATTGACATAAGTGAAAACGCTCAATATCGACCAAAGATCGCTCTCTTTCGCTCTGGGGACGTCAAACACTCAACTTCGAACACCACCTCTCACTGACTGGAGAAGCTACCCTTATCAGACGAGAATCTCTACAATCGTGCGTGGCCTGCCGATTAATTATCAATAACGTGGACGTCTATTCTGCACGAGTTCTGCGAGCCCCAGAGGTTGTATCGAAAGAGCCAACGAGGAAGCGCTTTTTCAACAATATCCGAGATGAGTACTTCACAATTATTATAAAACGAGCAATCCACAATTAATGTGAAACAAATGTATACGTGCACATTTAAACGAAGAATGTATGAATGCCAGAAATGAATGTAAATTGGTATGGGTTATGTTAATTTCGCAGATAAATAATTATATCGTGTCAAAATAAATATCAACGGAACAGATCAATTATTAAATATGTTTTGATGTATACCAAGATAAATCTACCGTTCAATATGCCTCACATTATTAATATTGAAATTCCAATCTTTTTAGTTTTTATAGTTTTATATTTCGTCATCTTGTCTGTTCAATATCAATTTAATTATTTCAATTATTCAAAAATACAGATCAATATTGCTTCTACCAAACGAGGTAGAAGCTAAATCAATAAATATAAATACAATTTTATTACATTTGGCGCCCAACTCGAGGCTCGAACGCGACCTGTGTACTCTTTCTTTTTTTTTTTTTGGCTTCCCATATACGGAGCTGTCCATGAGTAGTAAACAGATAACAAATCCTGTACGAATAACGCGTTCTAAGTCAAAAGTAAATACCCATGATGCGAATTCTGGCTCTGATAATATAGTTACACGGATATCGAAACGTCGCAAGGTAATATCTACAAAATTAAAAGTGGCTGTAAAGTCTAATACTTTTGTGAATCCTCGTAGGAAGAGAAAATTGTCGAACATAATGGCGGATGATGAGTTAGTGGCTGAAAGAGATCGTCTGGAAAATGAATTGCAACGTTTGCGGGGAGAATTACAACGAGCTGAGCAGCTTCGAACGGAAATGGAGCAACTACGGGACCAGAATATTCGTCAAAATGATCAACAAGGTTAGGGGGATATCCGCGTAAACAATGAGCTGGTCAATGGATTGGTGAACCACTTACAATATTTACATATTAACGTGAGTACTCCGAAATTTACTGATGAAACTAATCCTCAAGAATATTTAGAGGATTTAGATCGATATTTTCTATTCAAACATGTGCGTGAGGAACATCGATTGATTGTGATTGAAAGTATAATAGAAGGCAAATTGAAAGTTTGGTATCAAATAGCAAAACACACATTAAGGGATTATGAGGCATTCAAGACTGCTTTTTTGGGGGAATTTTATTCGGTACCGATCAAAGTTCGCGTAAAAAATCGTTGGTCGTCGCGAAGATACACTTTCAAAGACGGTAGCTTGCACTCGTATTTCCAACAACAATTACGAGAGACCCGATTTTTCTGTCCGCCTTTAACTGCTTATGAAATCAATTTTACAATAATTCAGCAATTACCTCAGAAAATTCGAGCCGTGTTATCGACCATTGATTTTTCAGACACAGAAAAAATTACACAAGCTTTAACACAGATTGACAGCTCACAAGACGAATCAAATCACGATCGTGGTCGAGAATGGAGAAATCAAAATAATTTTTGAAACTATAATGGTAATTCCAATGGAGTTGATAGTTTACATGTAACGAGTAATTCACAACCGAATGTTACTGTTCAATCAAATAACTTGTATCGGGGTCGAAATAACGGAATCAATGATCGCGCTCATTTTTCTCGGAGTACATCGCGCAATTATAGTGATCAACCGATTAGGTCTACGGGTAATTCTTATAATCAAGCAACTCATAATATCTCAAGAAATTTGAGGTCAGATTGGATACCTGACGTGAGATACCCACCACCAAATTATAATGCCCAACAAACAAATATCTCGCAACGAGATTTGCCAAGCAACATCTCACGTCAAAATAATTTAAACTAAATATAGGCACGATGCAGAAAAATGCAGTATCGTGCCGAAATCCATTTGACTTTATTCAAGATTTAAAAGAGGGTATTGATGGAGATTTAATGCAGCCCTATGAACCAAAAGCAATTATACGAGATTGTCCGCGTTTAAAGATTTAAATTAAAAAACACAGTGTTGAAGCTTTAATAGATACCGGAAGTCAGATTACGTGCATCTCTGATGATTTTTATAATAAACTGAGCAAAAAAATATTGTTGAAAGAGTTGCCCGTATCGAATATGCACGTAACATCGGCAATTGGGAAAAAGCAGACAACGGTGAAACGTCAGGTGTTTTTAGAAATTGATGTGGGTGTACTTCATATTAAACACGTGTTTTTGGTAATACCATTTCTCACAAGTGAAGTTATTGTAGGAAATGATTGGCTATATCAGAATAAAGCGATTATAAATTATTATGAATTGACAATTACTGTTTGTGGGATTCGCCTGAGTTCGGAGACTGTTTCGTTCGATCGGGGGTCGTCGGAGAGGGTTCTATCGAGAGTTTTTGGCAATCAAACATACTTAAGAATAATTACAGCCGCATCAACTGAAAATTCAAATTTCATGGAAAATATATCGACCGAAAACAATCATATATTGACAGGGGGAAACCTCGAATTCACGTCAAAGTCGCATAGTAATATTATGAAAATTGATGACGTGGTTGAGGGGGATTGTACACAATCTGTTAGTAATCAGGTGAAACCTAAAATGTTTCATTATGATGATAAAAAAGAAAGTCATCATTTAGATTTGAATAATTGTTGCTTGCGTAAAAAAGACGGGGTTAACAATTTTTATATGACTAATTTTGGTGAATCTATGTATTTAAATGTATTATTTGATGAAGATAAACATAATGTTTGTCCAGAAAGGGAAAACACAAGTCAAATGATTGAAAATTATATTTTTGTTGATATTGATATGATAAATGTTGATAACTATGATGTGAATATGTCTAATATGGGTCTCATGCATGAAGATTTTTACGGGGAAGATCAGATTGATTTTAACATTAACAACATCGATGAATTTTTCGACTCGCCTTCCTTCTCCGATGATCTCGAATCGGTTGCGCGTAAGCTAACGGAGATTAGTCCTGAGCAGGCGAGTTCAACAATAGGTCTTGTCAATGAATATCGCGAATTGTTCTCGGATAAACCTGGCTGCACAAATGTGTATGAACATTGTATTAGATTGACGTCTTCGAAAGCAATTATTAAAAAGTCATATCCAGTACCATTAGCGCTTCGAGAACCAGTACGTCGCGAAATAAAAAATATGCTCCAACAGGGCATAATCGAGAGATCCACAAGTCAGTTTTGTAATCCGCTTCGAATAGTAAGAAAAAAAAATGGTAGCGTTCGACCATGCATTGATGCACGTTTTTTGAATGAAGTTATAGAAGGTGACAATGAGTCGCCGCCGCGTATAGATGAGCTCATGCAAAAATATTATGGACGAAAAATAATGTCAACTCTTGATCTAACACATGGGTATTGGCAAATTCCTTTAACGAAAGAATCACGACAGTACACTGCATTTTTATTCGATGGAGCTTTGTATCAATTTACTCGAATACCTTTCGGTTTGAAAACAGCTGGAAGTGGTTTCATGAGAGCTCTACGAATCGCATTAGGGGATGAATTCGACGATTTTTTAACGTGTTATGTGGACGATTTATTAATAACGTCACAGAATTTTGAACAACATTATAGTCACTTACGTAGAGTGTTTGATAAACTATTAAAAAATAACTTTACTCTAAGACTAAGTAAAGCTCTATTATGTCAAGCATCCGTGTCATTCCTGGGTTTCATTTTGTCACCAACGGGAATACGTCCGGATCCAGAAAAATTACAAGTGATTTTAAACTTTGAGGAACCTCATAATAAATTGGAACTCCAAAAATTTTTGGGAGTTTGCAATTATTATAGACAATTCAGTTTGAATCATTCTAAGTATGTTGATCCGTTCAGAAATTTGCTTGGTGACAATCTGCAATGGGAATGGACTTCTGAGCATTCAGCCGCATATACAGAGTTGAAAGAAAAATTTTTGAAAATCGTAGAATTGTCACATTATGACCCCCAAAAAATATTTAACCTTCAAACTGATGGGTCGGACACGGGTATTTGCGGTGTATTGTTTCAAGTTAATGAGGATGGTGATAAAAAAATAATTTCTATAGTGAGTCGATGTTTAATACCTGCTGAAAAAAATTACACGACGACAGAAAAAGAGCTTTTAGCGATTGTTTATGCAATCAATAAACTTCGAATTTACTTAATAGGCAGGCCTTTTAATATTATCACTGATCATCAGGCTCTGACTTTTCTAAATCGAACGCCATTTTTAGTGCCTCGTCTTTCTCGATGGAGCCTTTTACTAACTGAATATACCTTCACTGTAACGCATTGTAATGGCAAGGACAATGTTGTAGCAGACTTTTTTAGTCGTAATCCCGATGGAAAGTTCCATAAAAATAAGTCAGATCAAATTTTTATTTCAACGTTAACGTGGCATAATATGGAGACGTCCGTTGATTATGTAGACGATGCGTTGATTCAAATTTGTCAACTTAATTTAAATCCACAGTTCAAAAAACAGTTGAAAGATCTTGCAAAAATGCAACAAGAAGATGAGATGCTTCAAGTCATGGTGAAAGAGAGTAATTCGAAAGATGAATTCCAAGAATATAATGGCATATGGTTCCATCGGCGATTGGGTACTGAAAATTGGTGTATTGTTGTGCCTGATGAATTAAAAATTCAAATAGTTAGAGCAGATCACGAAAGGCTGGGACACGTTGGAGTATATAAGACCCTATGTCATCTTAAAAGATTTTATTATTGGAGAAACATGACACGTGATGCAAAAAGATATATTAGATGTTGCGACCTTTGTCAACGTGTAAAACACTTAGCTCGTGTTTCTGCAGGGGAATATTGTTTTGTAAAATCAGAAAGCCCCAGAGATTTGATTACTGTTGATTTTTATGGTCCTTTACCACGATCGATTGGAGGAGTGCAATATTTATTCGTAATTATTGATGCATTCTCAAAATTAGTTACCTTATATCCCATCAAGCGTGCTACTACTAATATTGTTTTAAAAAAAATCTGTAATGACTACATTAATCGATTCGGAAAACCTAAGCGAATTTTATCCGATAATGGTAGTCAATTCACTTCCGCTAAATGGAGAAGTACGCTTGAAGAACTTGGTATAGAAGTTATATTTTCGTCCATCCGTCATCCGCAATCCAACCCAACGGAAAGAGTGATGCGTGAGTTAGGAAAGTTTTTTAGAACTTTTACATCTGACCAACATACGCGATGGGGAAAATACGTCTCGAAAATTGAGGAATTGCTGAATTTAACGACTCATTGCAGCACTGGATTTACTCCTTATGAATTGCATTATGACAAAGAACCAAGTGAACAAATTTGTAAAATAATTAATTTCCCGGACTATAAAACGATGCCACACGATACAAAACTCTCATTAGCAAAGGCCAATCTATTAAAAAAATTTGAAAATAGAAAAAAACAGCAAAAATCGAAATCGACAATAAAATATAATGTAGGTGACTTAGTTTTGCTTTTGGTACCACACTTGTCTAGCAATAGTGACAGAGTAACTCACAAATTTTTCCACTTATACGAAGGACCTTATCAGATAATTCAGGTCAGAGGGAAAAATGCCTTTGTCCTCGCACACATTGATGATAACAATAAAATTAAAGGGACATACAATCGGGTGAGCCTACGTCAGTATTATCAACCCATTGAACCAGTCTAACGTGATATTTATGGTTCAAACGTTGCAATTCATACTCCAATAAAATATAAAAATTATAATTGACTAAAATTTATAAGTGTGATTCTTAAATGTGAGTGACATGCGAATTAAATCAATATAGGTTTTTTTAAAAATAATATTGTAATATAAGATAAAAAGAATAATGCCTTGCAGACTGAATATAATATAATTATTTTCATTTTGACAACACTAAGCATGAAATAGTAAAAGTGGAATGACAATAAAACTAATGATATTAAACTGTATATCTAAGGTATATTTAGGATTATTCATGACGAGACAAATAATGTCGATGACGACTTAGAGATGTGTATAAATGTAAATATTTAAACCTAGGAAAAGTTAGAAATAATTTTCATAAAAAATGTTTAATAATTATGCATTAGGATAGGGATAATCGGTATAATTTTACGGTTCCTATAGAGAGTGATAACGAGCGAGATAAATTTATAAGAATAGAGGCATAAATATAATGATATTGTAGGTATGTTACGAATAGTTTCGCGAATAAGGTTTATTTTGTATTTTGTTAGGAAGTAGTATAAGTTGCGATTATTGGTTAGTGTGGTGTATGTCAGCGATATCCAACAAATGAAGTTTATGAGGAGCATACATATGTACTATATTGTTAATAGTTTAAGTATCGTTTTTGCGAATATGACTTATTTTGTATTTTGTTATGAATTAGCATAAATTGCATTTTTTCCATTGACGAAGTATGTTTGAATGATATCAAGTAAAGCACATTTATGAAGAGTGTACATTTGTATTATATTATAAATAATTTCAAAAATAGTTTCGTGAATAAGACTAATTTTGTACTCAATTTGATACAAATTTTTGTACAAAAGGGGGATAATGTAAGAAATATGAATATGACGACATAAAGATAGACCGCGTGAAAGAGAGAGAGAGCGCCACGTTATGGGCTACTCTCCCGAAATCCGAAATGTCGTGTCGCGCATGCTCGTCACAATTGACATAAGTGAAAACGCTCAATATCGACCAAAGATCGCTCTCTTTCGCTCTGGGGACGTCAAACACTCAACTTCGAACACCACCTCTCACTGACTGGAGAAGCTACCCTTATCAGACGAGAATCTCTACAATCGTGCGTGGCCTGCCGATTAATTATCAATAACGTGGACGTCTATTCTGCACGAGTTCTGCGAGCCCCAGAGGTTGTATCGAAAGAGCCAACGAGGAAGCGCTTTTTCAACAATATCCGAGATGAGTACTTCACAATTATTATAAAACGAGCAATCCACAATTAATGTGAAACAAATGTATACGTGCACATTTAAACGAAGAATGTATGAATGCCAGAAATGAATGTAAATTGGTATGGGTTATGTTAATTTCGCAGATAAATAATTATATCGTGTCAAAATAAATATCAACGGAACAGATCAATTATTAAATATGTTTTGATGTATACCAAGATAAATCTACCGTTCAATATGCCTCACATTATTAATATTGAAATTCCAATCTTTTTAGTTTTTATAGTTTTATATTTCGTCATCTTGTCTGTTCAATATCAATTTAATTATTTCAATTATTCAAAAATACAGATCAATATTGCTTCTACCAAACGAGGTAGAAGCTAAATCAATAAATATAAATATAATTTTATTACAATACTTCTTTTAATTACGGATGAATTCATGCTTGCGTCATACATCGATTATATTTTCCGATTAGAATCGCATTTAGACTTCTTACTCAGAGTTTCACATTTTGATCAGCACTTAGATTGAAAGTCGTATCGCGTGAAAAGCTATACCAAAGAATAAAAAACGAAAAAAATTAAATCATACCAGAAATACCAGTGAGACTCATATGTGGAAGAAAAGAAGAAGCTCCTTTTTCTAAAACACAAAAAAGATGTGTTCGATCGCTTGAGAAATCTATACCTCATTGCAAGACCGTGAAAGAGAAGAAGAAGATTGTAAAAAAAAACTGAAAGCGAATAAGGGAACTAGAGGAAAGAAAAAGCAGAAATGGTAAGGGAAGGGAAGCGTAAAAAAGCTGCATGGGTATTCCAGCGCGAAAGAGCAGCATCCTTTACTCCTTGCCGCGGGACACGATCGATTTTCGATTTCCCAGCATTCACCAGCCACGAAATTGATATTCGGTCCGTTACATCCGCAGATCGGGTCGACGCGTATCCATGTGCAGGTCTGTATGTATATCCTGCCTCACTGTCGCTACTCCTGCCTGTTAAGCTCCCTTGCTCCGCTTTTCCGCGCTCGACTCACATGTGCTTTTTGTTACACACCACAGATCGCAGGGGAGGCGTTATACCGTAACCGGTTCACATTTTGGCCTCCCGGGTAAAAGGCATTTCGGAATTATATTTTTCCTTCGAAGTACACTTTGCCGTTTGCGGATCTGGCAGTTATTAATGAGGTGCAATATCAGATAATCGATAACAATCGTCGACACACTAATAACATTGATTATTTTCGATGCATTACTATTAAAAAAAGAATTTTTTATGCGTAATCTAGAAAATCGAATTCATTTTTTTATTGTGATGTGAAATAATATTTTTCCCTCGGACAGTGAGAAAAAGGCTTAGTTAGAACCACCAAAAACTCGGTTCGAAAAATTGCCAAGCAGAAATTGGCTGAAAGAACGAAGTTATTGGTCAACATAACCTAATGATTTGTTAAGACAACCAGTATTAAATACGCCTAATTAACAACTTGGTTACGCCTAATAAGTTTTTCTTCATGGCATTCCAACCAAAATCTTTGTCAGCCAAACCAAGCCTTTTTCTCAGTGAACTCTGACGTTCGCGCACCTGGTGCAATATCAGATCATCGAATACAGTCATCGACCGACCAATAAGAACGATTTTCTCACATGCGCTAGTGTCAAAATTGTTTGGGGCGTCTTATTTTGCGTAATGTAGAAAATCAAATTTATTCCACAATCTTGATGTGATATGATATTGTTCGGCGACAAAATACTAACAGCGATTTTTCGTACATGCCCGGTTAAAATGATATCGCTTCGCTAGCAAATCTTGTGCCAAATAGTAACAAAATTGCCTTATTTGCTAGCCTAACAGAGCCTCACTGGTCGAACAAATTGTTTTGCTTGTCAATCGACACTGGTGGTTGTGCGGTCAGTCTCTGGTAATTCCCCGAGTTAAGCAGAATTGTTTGCGGCCATAACTTGAATGAGTGACCGCTTAGCCGTGCACCAGCTGGCTCCTCAACCAGTGATCGGTAGGTCAGCTAGTCTTCGCCTCGTGGTATATGAGTACGTAAGTTACTTTCCTATGTACATCGAGAAATCAGAAGAATATCCGGCCGTCCGGACCGGTACGGGTTTTCCGCAGTGTAGCTAAGTCGGCTACGGAGGCGTCGGAAGTCAGGATAGATTAGCGACGTTAGGTTTTACAAGTCTAACGAATTAATTTGCTAGTCCAACAAAATGTTTTACTAGGTTAGCACATAATACAATGCCATAAAAATATAAGTAGCAGATTTCCCAGGCCAACAACATATCCTTGTTGGCCCAACTGGTTGTTTTCTCCATGTGTTAACGAAGTTTGACAGTTTTAATACACACGCATACGTATATGCCCTGTTTCTAAATATTGTTTCTTGATATTTCAGACTATTCTGAGTATACAAACAAGAGAATGTCGACAAAAATGCATCAAAGCAAAGGCCTCGTCCATGAGGAAGCGAGATGAGTAGAACTGCTTTTTGTACTTTCAATGTTTTTACTTTCAACGATCTACGCGTTTTGGAAGCGTAAGTGTATTCATACACTATACTAGTAATTCTACTTCAACAACTTAAATTCCTATCCATTTTATCTTCTGCTCAAAGCAATATTAAGTCTAAGAGCAATAATTCAAAGGTACCCTGCAACTTATAGGAATAAATCAGAGCTGGAATTCCATTCGGTTCAGCATCTGAAAATGACAGAGTAACTTCAGGTTTCCGTACACCCAATATCTGATTATAGATGGCCACTTGACGCAGATTTCGATTACTCGCTGATTAACATCGATAATTATCTATCGATAATTACTTATCGATAATAAGTAATTAATCGATGTATATAAATTATCTATTACCCATGGAAGTGAAGATCTGGCTCACACCATCGATGCCCACTCCAGCTTTCAGCGTGCCTATTGTTTACGAGAGTATTGTCCCGGTATACCAGGGTTGCGTTCTGGTATGATTTCTGAACGGGGTCCAGAGGCTTCTGGGGGATGTGAAACTCAGCGCTTGGAGAACCACGAGGTCTTTCACCGTCCTTCCCCCTCGTCAATCTATCCATGTGAATGCCTATGTGTAAGAGATGGAGGACTTGATTGGCCGTTGGGCTCCCCGTACGTGGTACATTTGATCACAGCTTCAGTTATTACCTTGCATCGGTAATTTACTTAATTTAATAGATTTCAGGCATGTCGATGAGCATTTAATTAATTTAACACTACAATAATTTCACGTCTTTAGCTATTATCGCTACAGGAGTATATTAAGGTAACTTCACTCTAGTCAAATCAGTGTGAAATTATTGAAAACGTTTTCGCAATATTTAGTGGCTTTATTAACAAGTTCGAGCACTGACTCACATTGCAGTATTAGTTCTTGATATGTAAGTATATTGATGACTGTGATTCGAATCGAACATCAACTGATATACGCAAATGTTTGGTGTCATGGTTTTTGTCGGTTCATTTTATAAAAGAATGAACCTTAATAATAAGCCCATTATGACGACCAATTTTTCAGTTTGATTGTTAAAAAAAACCCTCAGATAATCAGGCGTTTGGATTTTGGATAGTATCAGTAGTTAAAAAAATACAACGGTATGTTTATCCTTTTCTAATTTAACATCATGCATACAAATGGCTACAACTTATGAACAACTAACACCATAAAATAACTAGGCAGTCAATCGACAAAAGACTTTTTCGTCTATTATGTGTGGAAAGTTCGACTTGGTTCCCTGTTAAACGGGCGCGAAGTCTCGGTTTATTCTCTAGAAAGCATGTATTTCGTTCACCAATTGTTTGTTATTGGACTCCTCTTTCACACTATTAATCGAGGTTTGGAATAGCAACACAGGAAACGAAATTGAGTCTCATATGTCAGTTATCCACAATTCACGTATAATTTGAAGTTTTTCAACAAGTTTAAAGTATTACAACGATTTTACGTAGGAAGTTGTGTGAATTCGTCACGGCGAAAAATTGAGACAAGTTCTTCGGAATCAGATAATAATGACGAGCGCGTCGCCGAAAACTTCGATCTCGTAAATACAGCAGCGGGAATCGTGAATAATTTGATCCCTGAAAAATCCGTGGACAAATATCGAGCATGCTACAACGATTTTGAGGCGTGGAAAGAAACAAGTAATATTGATACGCTTAAAGAGAAAGTGTTTCTCATTTATTTCGATGAGATATCCGCGAAGTACCAACCATCGACACTTTGGAGCCGTTGGTCAATGTTGAAAAAAATAATGGATCTCGACCATGGCATTGATCTTGACTCGTACAAAAAATTGAAAGTACTCATCAAAAGAAATCTAAAGGATTTTAAAGTAGAAAATCCAAAGTGCTCACTGCGCCTCATATCATAACATTTTTTACGACATCTCCAGACGCGATTTACTTGGCGATGAAAGTAAGTAAGAACTACATACATTTCGAAATACATTAATAAACAAAATTTCTCAGAACTTTGGTGTTACTGGTGCGATGCGGTCAGGTGAATTCTGTCCCTTAACTCTGCAAGACATCGAGGACACTGGCTCAAGACTAATCGTGACCATTCGTGACACGAAAAATTACTATCCTTGTTCATTCGTTACCGAAAAGGAATATTATCAAACGGTGAAGAAATACAGGAGCCTGAGACCAGAGGGCCCGCGTACTGATAGATTTTTCATGAGATTCCAAGGAGGGAAATGTCTACGTCAAGTAATTGGAAAAGACAAAATTACTGAAGTGCCAAAAACGATTGCACTCTATCTGCATTTGCAAGATCCCGACCGTTGCACCGGACACTGCTTTCGTCGCACTTCAGCTACGCTCTTAGTTGATTATGGAGCAGATATCAGCGAACTAAAACGTCATGGTGGGTGGCGTTCTAAACGAGTTGCGCGTGGATACGTTGAAGATTCTGTCGAAACTAAAAGTCGCACTTTTCATCGTATCGCCGGTTTTGTCCAGTCATCGTCATTGGATCCATCGAGTAGCGCAGAACACAGGGAAAATACCGACGCTTGCGGTCAAGGATCTGTCGATAACTCCCTAGTAAATGTTGCTCAAGCTCTACCAAAACCTGGTGCCATTCATTGTCAAACGAAGCAAGGCCCACACCCACGAATTCCACTGCAGCTTGTTCAAACGCACGCAGAGTCGAATCCAAACTCAAACCCAAAAGCTTTGCCGAAAAAGGTTCTACTTCATAGAAACGAAAGTACAAATCGACACGCTCTAGTCACACCTACGGTAGCTCTCACCATGCCAAGTCCAGAGGCAGCAGGTCCATCGACACCAGATCCAATTGACAGTGAACAAATCGTATCACGAAACGATGAATCTGGTCAAGAATTTAGAGAACCACGACAGAAAAAAAAGAAAACATTCTACAACGATACGCGAGGCCAACGAAAATATGGATCCACAGACAGAAGATTGGATTAATGAAATTCCGAAAAAATATCCGATTTTGAAGATGAGGAAATGCAAGATTCGCCATCTTACAATCAACTACAAAATTACGAAAAATGATTGATTGATTGAGTATCCGCTCTGAGCCACAAAGTCGATCAACGAGTCGCACCTCTATCCTTGCGTTAGAGTCAATTTCACTTGAAGTATTTAGGGTAGAAGTACCGTTTGTGGCCATCTTAGTACCGTATGTGGCCATGAACTTGATCCATTTGTGGCCATACCTATTGCATGTAAATGACAGTGGTGGCCACAAATGGTGTAAACGGCTTTGAACATAATTTATTAAGCAATAAGGCATCCTAAGCATTGAATATTCAATGTTAAGTTTGCTTTGATTATTGTAGAATAAACTCATTTAGTAATTTCTATAGATTAAAGTAATGATGAATTGATCTATACATTTCTTGTGTGGCCACTAATGGTACAGTGGCCACAAATGGTACGTCTACCCTAAGTCTTTAAGTTAAAGATCGTGATCGTGTTCAAAGGCAGTAAACTATATGACGTGTGCCTGCTTTTCCCAAAAAATCTATTATTTAACATATTTTAATTGTTCAATTGATAATAAAGAATAAATATAAAAAACTTGGTTGTTTCAATTTGCAATTTATCGCATTAACAATTAATAAGTTTCATAATTTGGAAATCGACTATTATACATTTTTCAGCTATGAATATATTTTCTCAATAGTGCATTCATTCTACTTTTAGATCTCGATATATGCATTTTGATAGATACATTTGACGTTTCTTCTAACCTCATTTGCCGGACTTTATTTCTCACTTTTTTGGTGTCGATCTTCCCACCAAAAGGGATGAAAAATAGTATGTGTACTATTTCTTGCTCCCCAAATCGAAAGTACCGCCCCTCCCCGCCCCGGCGGCCGGTACTTTCGGTTGGCGATCAAGAAAAATAGTATACGACCCACGGCCAGGAAATCCACCTATCGGGCCTTGGATCGTAATATACTATTCAATTAGAATGAGATATTGTTCTTCATGACCGATATATTATCGACGCGAAAATCAGACTCATTCATCTTATAATAAATATCGATTAGTACATTTATATGAAATAATCGATTTTCTTTTAGGATTATGGCAATGAATGTACTGATATTAAAAGTTAATTCTGCTATCTACTGCTTTAATTTAGCACGGATTTAACTAGTGTAGTAGAGCGGTTTGCCATTGTTAAATTGGTGTTTTAAATCATTGTCAAATTTCTCCAGAATTTTGTGCATTAGTATCGAAAATAAAATGTGATTTGTTTTATATGATATGTAATTGAACAAGAAAAACATTGATCGTGATGAGTTTGTAAAAACACACAGCGACGTTCATTTTCGAGGAGTTCCGATTTCGTTCAGTTTTTTAATTAAGAGACGCGGTAGCGTTCTCGAGACAAGTACATTTACCTACTTACCGATTACCGACCGAGAAGGCGGAACGCTACAAGACTCTCTTCCTATAGCCAACTCATTTTATCCACTTTTGCAATAGGTTATATGGTGATATGAACGAATTTCGAGTGTTTTGATGATATTTCATGCTGCAGTTAGACAGATTAGCTTAAAATATTAAGATTGAGACTAAAACCAATGCTGTAGCGATTGTTTATCACAAAGATATGGTTGTTTGTAATTTCGAATTTCTGAAATTTGTGATCTGAAACATGGCACGCGCGCAACTTCTCGCCGTACATGGCACACCCCTAACTTCATGCGGTAGGTGGCACACAGCCAACGAGACTAACTTCATGCGGTACATGGCACAGCCAACGAGATATAACATTATATATATGAAGTACAAAAAAATCATAAATAAATGCCGCTTCCGGCAGATTTGGCTGCGCGATTTGCAAAAAGACGCCTTATTACGGCATCGAATAAAACAGGTAATAAATTATCATATCATTTCGACTTTGGCTTAATGTTTTCATTAACTGATGTTATGATGCTTCGACGTGATAACCGGTAATATTTTTATTTCTTAGATGGATGTTTGGCAAATCGTAACTCGGGGTCTGAGTTGACTGATGCCGAAGATTCCGTTGTTATCGATTTTCCTATATGGGAGAATCAAACATTTAAAATCTTTGTATTTTTGTCCGTTTATATTGCCTTATCAATTCGTAAATTGGTGAAGCAATCTGAACGGACGATATTTATACAATTAATTTTTAATCGTGAAAAATACAAAGATTTCAAATGTCGAGATTTCATATGTCTAAGTGCAAACATTGCAGATATTTTCTTACGTCGAAATTTCGTAAAAGTTCGACGATTAAGAGGCAGTGGTACTCCGCCAGAAATTTCGACGCGCAATGCTAAACGCCTATAGGTCTGTCTCTCTCTCTAACATAGCTCTGTCTGTCTCGCACTATTTTTCTTTTTGTTCTCAAAAGCAAACGGCTATGTCTAATGAGGACCCAGAAGCTTAGCCCAATTCTACGATACTCCTGCGTCTCCTCTGAAAATCGTTTGAGAGAAAACAGCTTTCGAAATTTCTGCGGGGGGAGTGGTGTATCACTGCCTTTCAAGCTAAATGGTTTTTAGCTAGCCTTCATAACTGAAGACACGTTCAATGTTGCATGGTATTGAATTGTGACGAAAGTGGTAAAGCGGTTTGGATTTTATAGAATTTTGAATATTTCAAATCACTGACATTGTCGCTCTCTAGTGTAACTTTTGTAGAACTTGAGATAGCGAGTTCAATTCTTGTATGGAAATGGAACAATATTCAGCCATTATATATGTGGAATTCAGTGTCGAACGGTACAAGACATTTTATTCTATAAAAAGTTAAAACACCTTACACCTTATCACCTGGACAATAAGACTTTATTCCTGAAGTCAATTAATTCATTAAAATTTGCAAAAAGTAGTAAAATCCCCCAAAAAAACCCTTTTGGGTAAAAAAATTGAGACAAGTACATATACGTGAGTGGCATTCTGCCCCAAAGTACACCGTAATTTTTTAAAAATTCAGCAGTATAGTGTCTACATTTGTATGTGCAAAAAGTTGTAAAATAATCTGAAAATATATACAGCATGTCATGTCAAGTACATGTATATCAGCGTTACAAGTTCTGACCACCAGGACCGCCACTTAGATGGTTGACTATTGGTCAATTGGTGATGGTTAAATCCGGCGCCCGATGGCGATAGTGCATTGTGCTAGAGAACGGGTGGAATTTTGTTACTTTTTGCAGAGGGTAGAGCATTCGAGATAATTCGAGTGAGAGGGGAGTAGCTCTCGAAAAAGGGTTTTTGGAGAGATCTGGGTAATAATGATGAGTTGTTCCCGATTATTACTCGAAATAATCAGTCTCGCTCGGTACACCGCCGAGGTGCCCCGAGTTGTAGTCGAGCTTCTGTCGCTCGCGCTCGCGTCTCCGCGTAGTGCTCGCGCTTCGTATAGTGTATCGCGTATTCGCGTGCGCTTAGAGTCACTGTTCTGGCGCGATTTGATTTTAATACAATAAATAAATTGTTCTCGTTCGTAGTGTAGTGCGGCCAGTGCACTCACAGTTCCCGTGAATCTTCTGGGATATCGTTTCGGACCTCGGAATTATCGGGAATAATTCTGGTGAGTCGTTTTCGCAATTAATTAATTATTCAATCGCTGGTATTAACGATTAAAGATTTCGAGGTGCCGCATTTTTCGCGGTACCAACGCATTGCTATAGCACGCGTAATTACCGTTTGTTCTCGGTGCGTCTTGCTGTTCTCGTTCGTTTTTAAATGCAAACACAAATTTTTTATAATCGTTTCCAAATTTTAAGTAATTTATATAAGCTAACGTAATTTAATTTTTTGTCAACGACGCTATTTACTGGGCCATACCTCGACCCTCTTTAGCACATCCTAGCAGACTGAGCGACCATGCATTTCCGCAACGGTTCGTTCTCGGAAAAGCATCCAGTTGCGTTTGTTAATTTTACGCGACCCCAAAAATTAACTTAGCTACATTGCCCTCGTTGTTGTTCTCGATCGTCAGTTTGGCTCCAGACTTTCGATTTTATGGGAATCGAGCCTGTTCAACTCGATTTCTCGGAAATACCGGTGAAACAAAAATTAGCTAGCTATCGACTTCGTTGTGATTGTTTCCGATCATTAGCTTTTACTCCAGGCTTCCGATTCTGTTTAGTTTATTGAAATTGAGCCTGCTCACCTTGATTCCTCGAATATACCGGTTCGTTAATACCAGTGAAACAAAAATTAGTTGGCTTCCACCGGGTTTGCGGATGCGCAAGCGAGGGTGGATGGTCGAAGGTGACGGATCCCGATTTGTGTTTACGATTATTTTCATCATTTCAACTCGCTCGTGAAAAATATGTCACAGCATTAATTATGCGCTGCACCGATTGATCATGACTTCACAGTCCAACAAACGCAGAAACAACTCGTAGAGCATGTTGAATATTTGATTTCTTCGTCAAGTTCACTGAACAATGAACAGTTTCGCTATTTGCAGCCATCCTGCAAAAACGATACAATACTGTGTACGAGATAGTCTAGCTATTACGCAATATTACAGATAATAGACTGTTACAAATTTTCTTGTCTGATTTTTTTCATCTTGTTTTTTAAGACCCTTAAGGGTAGTTTGTCGTTCTGTTTGTGGTTACATCTCCACACTTTGTACGGCTAATGGATTCTTGAGTCATATCATAAATTTTGTGCTGTTAGGATTTTGATACGTTTTCAAATGATTCTGTGGGGTGAGAAAGTAAGTTTAATGGGCAACCATTGACAAAAATTGACAATGTCGTTCGATCAACCACTTTTAATTTCCCTTGACGAAATCATGAAAATAAAAGAATCTTTTAAACTAAAATTTAACGATGTTCGAGCGTTTTAGTCTAGCGAGATCAGTGTTAATTTTTTAGAACCTTGCAAACATTTTCGTTAAAAAGATAATTAGCATTTGAGAGTGTATCGAATGTAGCAAAATATCCAGTTATGTAAGAAGAATAAAATTAACCAACCCATGATTATTTTTAGAAGAGATATTTTTTCCTTTTACTGCTGTGAAAAATTGTACGATTGTATGGGTCTATTCATTGGTCACAATCGAATTTATATAATTATTTATTATTTTTTTTAACTTGACGGAATAATTTTTCCTGAGATACGAGCACATAAAAGTCGATTTTCATTTTCGAAAACAATCACTGTTCATATATTTTTATGTTAAGAACATATTACTGCTTTACAAAGTCGAATAAAACACGAAAATGTAGAAAAGCTTTTAAAAATTTGATATTCACTAGTGTAAAACGCTCCATTTTACCTAATACGGAAAATGTGACGACGATTGAGTTTCTAATTTACTTTCGCAGACGTTACGCATCTCTCGTTTGGTACCTTTATATTTCTACCAGATAACATTCTACCAAATTACAACGTAACCAGGAAACAAATATCTGCCTGAACTCCATCACAAGAAATCTACACCGGATTATGACTCTCCAAGATTGATCAATAGCCCAAATCTTTACGTCAATCCTGAAAACTCTGAAAACATAATAACCTCTACAATAACTCCACCATATTACAGGTCTACCAGAATAAAAACCCCCGGCCCATGGGCATCTGGACAAAACTGAATATTTTCTAAGACAATAATATTGTTTTCTGTATATTATCCAGATAAAAGAAAATCTTATCTGTATTATCCAAATAACAGATCTAGATAAAATACGATATTCTCTGTTTTATATAAATGTTTAACACCGACAGACTTGTAATCTGGTAGAGATATATTATAATGTTGAGCAGATCCCTGTTTCCTGGTAGAGTGGCAATGTAGTCGTTATAGCTGGTAGAGATATAAATTTACCTATTATTTGATATGCAGAAAGTAAGATTTCACAGAATTGCAGCAAGAATTTTTCAATTACATATAGACGACTGTAGCAAACTCTAATCAATGTCAGTAGAAATTAAATAAAAGCAAGAAAAAGAAAGGGAAAGAGCAAAGAATAAATTATGAAAAAAAGAAAGAAGCCAAGGCAAAATACAAAATGCTAACAACCCGTATTGTTGGAATTATAGAAAGATAAGCCTATACTATAGTACGTAAAGCACGTATCCTAGTAGGCACATGATGGCCGATAAATACCACCATAGGCGTTTCTCTTGTTTTTATATTTTGTCGACGACTGAAAATTGATAAAGATAATAATTATATAATATGACATATGTCGTTCGTAGAACGAGTTTTCATAATTTCTTCTTATTCTCTCATTAACTAGAAAATGTATTATATGATATATATTTTCAATCAATGAATTAAAATAAATTAAAAATGTATACGAAGTTATACGCACTTATCAACGATCGAATATCAACGGACACATGTAAGAATAATTTCGTCCTATTATATAATATTTTATTATTTCTTTTAACTATTCATTATAAAGACACGGAGGAAGTTTTAATGCAAGAAATTTTAACGTCTCAAAATCTCGCATATATGGGTTTTTTCGTCGTTTTATGCACCTATAAATAATAATATAGGTGGAGCTTTTTTTGAATAGCTACTGTGCTTCGTACTTGTCAAATTAGTGCTCGATTTCTTCTAACATTTTTACAATACGAAAAAACCAATCATGTAGAATATATAATTGGATATGATATGCGATTATTTTTCCCGGGTTTTAAAAACGTCTCGGTCACTCATAATGATATACATTCATATTTGATTATAAATATAAATCATATGTGACGAATATTGTAATGCTGAATGACTCATTCTGTTTCTCGAGAGACTCTAAATCTCTCAATCCATGACTTTATGAATCAATATGCAGTGTTAACCATTACATAAATATACTTCGCTTCAATTTATGATACATTTTTTATGCACAGAACTTTTACTACTCTTCAATATTTTACAACAGTTAACACTATCGAACATCTTAACGGTTAAATTGTAGGGCGTATTTTGAGAAACTAAATGAACCACCCGCAATTACATCAGTATCGAATTACGAATTTCTTTGATAAAACCAAACAAAACATACCTCCTCTACTGACTCATCGCCATTCATGTTTCTATAGATCAGACCAAATGCTCTAATACAAATCGCTCTCTCCTACTGTCAATTCATACATTAAACGTTGCATCGACCATTGAGAAGAGGGAACACTTTTTTACGGTGTGAAAAGCACTAGCTAGCTTTAGGTTGAAACAAGGATGCAAAGTCGAAACCTGTAAAAAACAACACTTGACTTTCTCTTTCTTATGTACTGTGTATGTGATGAGAAAGAAAAAATTAAACTCTCAGATTTTTGTGGAAATACATGTTTTCAGTGTCCTAGATTCCAAAATCACATTAACTCATTTCTGTCTGTCTGTCTGGCTGTCTGCCATCTGTATGTCTGAAAACACAATAACATTAGTGAAAAACTGTGGACCGCAGTACAATTTTGTTTTCATTGTGAAGAAATATTGAATTTGGAGTATTCCTAATGAACAGTGCCCTTTTTTGGCGTAGCAAATATACGGGGCTCGGTGTATTTAGTTCCAGGGAATTCGAAAGCAGAAAAAAATCAAGTGGAATATATAATTTTTCTCACAGCATCAAATATTATATCCGTAAACTCGTATTCATAATGTGTTTACAGGGGAAATCCGATATGTCCAATAATTGTGTGTTCTGTGTCCAATAATCTGTGTGCAATAATTTGTGTCCGATATGATGTGTCCAATCTCATTTGCGAGCAAGTGAGCATTACACTTGATAGTTATGTCTCCAGCAGTGCTTGTTACGCTACACCTAACCTCGTCTTCATTGACCGATCGGAGAGCAACCCTTTTATTATGATCTCCTTAACAGTACCGTTGGAAGGCGCTTGTTGTTCGATATTGTTGTCCGAAGAACAACAACTCTAAAAGATGTAACGTTGAGACGTACGATGTCACATTATACCTCACTATTAAAAAAATCTTACTTATTGTAATTCTTTTTTTTTTTTTAAAGTAAAAATAACAAAAATATCGGCAATGAGTAGAGCACGAATAATTACTCTAACAATTATTACCTAAAACCTGGGTTATCAATGAATGAGAAATATTTCATTTGACCGGTCGGTGAACATTTTTTGTTCTGTGTTGTCTAAATCTATGGTTATTTTTTATATGTTTTGCAGTATCTGTAATCGCGATTTGTTTTGCGACGACATATTACATTTTATAGTATTGTCTAATTCTAACTATGTAACAATTTATACACTACAATCCCCCGTAATATTGGCCGTGTCATATTGAGCCCCGCGTATCGTACCTCACTCCCCCCTGCAAAAATTATTGTTTGACTTATGTAGAAGGCTTTAAAATAAATTTTTATGCCAACCGAAGTAAAATTCAGAACGAACCAGCTCAACGTTATTCCAATTTTTTTCGTTTCTTTCTGCGAGAAAATCTGCCTTAGAGGCAGTCGTGTACACGTCTCTAACGGAATAATGGGATTCAAGCTCAAGGGATATATTCACTGTCGCGTGTAATAAACGCGTGATCGAAAAACTGCGAAAAAAAGGATCAACGCGACAGTGGAAAACGAATATAATCCGTGCTGTCTCGAATCTTGAATGGAAAAAGAATATAAAAAGACGCATAGCATCATAAAAGTTTTTCCCTCTCTGTCGGCTGCCTTCCTTTCGTATCACGAAGCAGAGGAAACACTAATCCTATAATCCCAATCGGCTTTCCGGTTCCACATCTTTTTTTTGTTTTTATCGTCCTCTCAACTGACTACGTTTCGAATTTCAATTCTACTCCGGTAACGCTTCCCGGGATGGCTTCTTTTACAGTCCCAGTGAAGCTTGCCATTTACCAATTGTCCTGGTCACGTACACCGCTGACATCACTGGGCCAAAGATCTTTCTGTGCTTTCTACCAACAGGGTAGTGCAGGATGCTCTGTAGAGGCCTCTGAACAGTGTGCGATCCCTTTTGCTCGCTAGCCTGCTTCTTCCTCTGTCTTCCGTGCTCCTTGGCCTCGTTGCATTATTCACGGGCTAGAAGAGGCAGAGGAATCCTGTAACGCTCGGACAACGTTCGAAGGTACGAATGAAGTAAGGTTGACCGTGTTTCACCCTTGTATGTTTCTCACACTTAAATTTTTAGTTGGATAACACGGAAAGGCAGCTGGATACAAGCGAAGGTTTCTTCTTGAATTTCGAACCTTTGAAAAAGAATCAGGATTGTAGAAGAAAATTCTTCTCAATGAGCCATTTCCTCGTCATAGCCACATACATTTGAACAATTCTAATTATTGTTGACTTACTTACTGACATTTTTAAATTTTTATCTGTATGCAATTCGAAAAGTTTGTATAGTTTGTCCGTTCATTTGCGGATCTTAAATGTTTTGTGTTGATTTCACAAACTTCTCGAATATACGGGGAACTTTTTTGTGTCGGTTTTTCTGATCGAGTAATTATTCGCCGACTCACAAAGCTTATTCAGTTGGTGTAACAAATATCTTGGTTGATCTAAAGACTAATCAAAACGTTATTCGTCTAATCTCTTTGGTACTCGAGATACACAAAATTCGACACTTGCAGCAAAGATGCGCACTATATCTAGATACTAGCGCCTCTTGATCGGGCTGGCAGTAACATAAGTTCTGCGCTAAACGTACATCGATAAGTAACGAGAAAACTAGGGTGTTTGACAAATTTGGGAATTCATTATTTATTGTTTTTTTCACTACAAAAGTATGTATTTCGCCTTAATATTCACCTTCTACATGGAATACGCAGTTACATTTTTTATTGATTTTTTTTTCTTTAAAATTTGTTAAAAGTGAAGATCGCAGTTGAGACACCCCTGAACATTATTTGCCAGAATTCCTTTGGCACACTGGTGAAGACATATTGGTGTATATACAAATCCTATAAACCTTTTCAGGTAAAAATTGAAGACAAGTCAGCAAAATGCAGATAAATGGACCATTTTGGATATTTATATCAAAATTAAGCAAAAAACCTCGGCATGTACTGAGGTCTAATTTATTTTTGGAATCAACTTTTCATTTATTTGCCAATTTTATTTTTATTTTCATTTTGTATGAAGATGGTTATTGTAAAATGCTACACATGTAAATATTGTTACATCAAAGCGTAACTTCATTAGATAAAATAAAATATTTGTTAAAGCTAGAATTAATACATTTGAAGTTGCCGCGCTGCGATCACTGCGAGCGCTATTCTCGAGCATGCGCAGTAAGGAGAGGCAGTCACGTGGCGAACGTCGGCGTCGTCTACTTCCGTCGATCACCGGAAGCTGGTACGGTGAAGCCAGTTGCGTGAGAGCACTCGAGTGAGCTACACGAGAGAGATGTAACTAGCGAGTTAGAGAGAGAGAGAGCGTCCACGTGCGACGGCATTATTCGAGTTATAGAGCAAAAGAGTTACTTGAGTTATTAGAGACTCCGCGAGAGATAGCCTACGTGTTTGTTTTGTAAATTGCCTCTGATTATTTTTTATTCTTTTGTGTATTTGTTTCGCTGGAGCAACCGGCAATATTCGCCTTTACCCTGCTTAATAAACTTGTTGCCGATAGGCCTTATTTGCACCTCCACTCGCCAAGTTTATTCACTGCCATTCCGCGCACCACCACGCCATCGTGAGAGTGAGAGAGACTTAAGGGAAAGAGAAAACCCTTTTAACATGTGTTATAACAAATTACAATTTCTTGGATTAACCTTGGTTAAAACCAGATATTAAGTTGAAATCCTGACTTCGATAACACAAAATAAAACACGTTCTATTACACCTTCACTGAGGAATACGAGTCAAGCTTGAGAGATGCCGTAACAATAGGACGGTCCGAGACTCTGTCTCTAACACAGAATGAGTAGTTTAACGCTTCATTATCTAATTAGACAATGAACCTAATTATTGACCGTCCCGATTATTGAGTACGAGCGTATGTCAAAGTTGGGTAAACAGCGTCTCAACACCTGCGGCAATCTTGTATATGAAATTACCTCTAGACCACGGCTATGACTTCGAATCTGCATTTCTCTCGAATACATTTTTTCTTCTAACTGCTTTATCAAGTTATCAAAGCTAATATCCTTCAACTTATAAATTACAAGTAAACTTCCGATGACCATTATCAAACAAATGATAGAAATAATTCTGTTTCTCTCTCTTGACATCAATGTTGTTAGCAACATTAACACATAAAACGCTTTCAATGATGTAAAGCTTGAGGTCTATAACATTCACTACGATTAAACCAGAAATCTATTAATTAATTCAATTAACTTAACAATTCGATCAATTGAACATTGAAATACAGAAACTGGCAATATTGTTTAAAGGCTAAGAGAATCAAGAAGAACATTTACACAAAAAAAGAGAAATCTAAATCTCGATAATAGCATCAATATAACAAACAATTTAAATAATGTAAAGCTTGAGGTTTATAACCTTTATCCCGATTAAATCCGAAATTTATTTAATAATTCAATCAACTTAACGATTTGTCCTCAGAATACCGAATCCGGCAATATTGTTTAAAATCAGGAAGAAGTATTAATATAATACATAAATAGGGAAACTGGCAGTACTGTTCAAATATCAATACCGAGAAAAAATCTACAGTAAGGATGACCAATCATACGCAAAGATAATCCTATCTTGATCCACACGCTATTAGTAATCACCTCCAAGTTCTTAGAAGTGAGAGAGTTCGAGGGCCGATCAGGTGATTTGCCAGATGCAATTCTGCGAATAACCATTTGTAAGTAGCTTGCGAAAACGCAATCACCATGTATGACTCCTCGAATTATTAGTCATGCAAAGAAAAGAAGAGGAGCTTTACATTAATTAAGTATAGAGCATTTTACGGAAAAGGGAAGTAGGAGACAATAGTATAAAAAGAATTCGCAATCTAGCCGACGACACCCAGTTGCCGCAGTTACATATCAAATCAACAGAGGCAGATTGAGACTCGTGCTCAGACTACCGCCCTCCGCGTCGAGAGTTCGAGAGTCAGAGCGGCGACCGCTGAACCACTGTCCATTTGGTCTGTAAGTTATTCTTCAATTAAGGCTGTAAATCACCTGGCCAGTTGGTCGCTCGTTATCACTTTACATTTGGATCATTCCACTTTTTGTTTTTGACCCATTTCGTCGTCTCTCTGGACTCGCTCTCGTACATCGTTCCAAATTTCCGAACAATCTTTTCCGGACTTTGTAAATCTTCTTTGGTTTTCAATTTATCATCTTTTATTGTAATTTCAAATTGCAGTTGCGAAAAAGTGGATATCGGGTTATTTTATTGTGTTATTTGAATATTTGGGAATTGAGTTACGAATTAATAACCACTCCCGGACAAGAAGAGTGCCGAGTTGTCTTTTGTCATCCCAAGACTTTCAGATTCCACCGACTCTTTTGAAAATTAAGAATGGAGAATTCAAACCAAGAACAAATATATTTCATGGTCGGAACAACATCAAATTGAATCGGAAAATCACGTAAGTACCATTTTATCGAATAAAATTATTAATTCAACCACAACTATCCGTTGGAACTTTTATACACGATCTCTCCTAGTTCTCACATAATCGAAAGCATTTCTTTAGCCTAATCCTGGGTTATTATCCGAAAGAATAGACCCGAAAACGGGCTTGCATCAGGGGAACTGTCGTCAGGAGTAGTCAACGGGATATTATTATCTCTAAACAAGCTCACGGCAAATTTTCTCCTCTGAACGTGCAAAACGTGTAAGATTGTCGGATCGTGAAAAATCCAGCAAACTTGACGCAACAATATCAATATATGCTGCAGATGTTTAACTTTATAACTGATTGTACGTGTAAACTGTCTACCGTTTCAAACTTTCACCCGCTGTACTTTTTAGGATAAACAATCATACTGTTCTAGTATTTTTTTCACATGTACTTTTGGCTGTACATACTGCAGATGTTTTCAGTTCATTTCAAAACTTGAAATGAAAACTGAAATGCGATCTCTAACGAGTACAATACTATTGTTTTTTCAAATGACAAGATATTTTTGTATAATTTATAGAAACTCCTTAATTAGTGACGCCATCTGACGAGGAATGATGACTTGAGAGTATTGATCTTCTTGCGATTGATTCCATTTGCTTATAATCTATCGGTAAGCTCGCAGATCCAATCACCGTCACGTTGTCCTCGCTTGCTATTCGTGTATAGCGCTGTCCCTCTCACGGAACCTCGGACCCCTCGCTCTTGCGATCGGTTGCTCGTCTTGTCAGTAGTTGGCGCGTCGACGAATGGTGATCGGGGTCGTTGCAGGAAGTCGTCAGTTTGGCCAAGATGGCCGTCACCTCGCGACAGATGGAATGTCGCCGGATACTTCAGATTTCGGTGTCTCTGGATAGAGATTACCGAATTAGTTGTTCGATGGCTCCTTCGCTTCGTTTCAGTGATTGTGATCGTTGTGTCCTTCAAAATATGCTTCGTTGGACTTGTGTTTCATGGAATACGTCAAATCCTTTTCGTGGATATTCCCAACTCGCTTCCTCCGTATTATGTGTGTCCAACTTCCGTCTATTATATGGTTATCTTCTCCGGTGTTCGTTTCTGTTTGGAAATTATCCTGGATTTACTTTTCTGCTCCTGTTAATAAAATAAAACAGATATCTCATCGAGCAGTAACCATTGAAGGTTTGCTATTTCCTTGGAAGTTGAATCTGTCCAAAATTTCCGTGGCTTCCTTCCTTCTGTATATCTTGGCTCCTTCTGATGTTGCTCGGCTGGTTGGTTCTGTAACAGATCGTAAAAGAAAAGAGAGTGCCCCTTCGTTGGTGCGCACCCTCCTTTTATACTGGTGCCACCCCTATTTCTGTCTCGCTCGCTGTTCTAGCCTCGTCTGCCACCCTTGTTCCTGTAGCCTATCGGGGGGGATAGCCCATCGATTTTCTTGGAAGCGTCGATCGATCCTCGCTCGGAGATCGCGAAACCCCTATAGATGGCGCCACATGTCACGCTTATGTGGCGCCTTTAAGTTTGTCGCCGCAGCGACTGCCTTGTCCAGCCGGCAGCCAATTGGAAGCCAGCGACGTTCCCCTACAGGCTAGGCGTAGCGGCCGGCGACCCAACCTTCCACACACACTCACTTCCGTTTTCGATCTCTCTAACGATTTCGTTCTTGTGCGACGCAATTTATCTTAAAAGTATCTCATTAATCTTTCTTAATGAAAGAGTTTACCTTCTAATACATGAAGTGTTTGTTTATTCACTCTCACTCTACATAGACATCCGCTTCAGTATTTTGGTGACCCCAACGCGATTATCGTTACACGAACGTTTCCACCGTTGTGAGGTTAAACCAGCAACCACGCCATTACACACCTGTTGCGTCATTCCAACTTTCAAGTTCGAGAATCGTCCGACAATTTATTTCGACACATAATTCGAAATCGAATCGATTATTATCAAAAATGGTTCTTGGCGAGGATAACAATGAGCAAGCTCGATTGGAGGTCCAGAAGGCAGCCGCGAACCGAGCAGTCGCAGCCCAAGCAGCCACAGATAGAGCTGCACAAGGGCAAGCAGCAGCCGTGCAGCGAGAACGAGCCTTGGCAGAACAACTCGAAGCAGCACAACGAGAACGACTACGACGCGAGCGTGAAGCTCTCGAGCGTGCAGCAGAGCAACAATATGACCTCAGAGTTTTCGATCCCACCGCAAATCCAGCTATCAACACCGCTCGAGCTGTCAAGTTGCCGCCTTTCTGGAAAGAGAACCCTAAACTCTGAGTCGCCCAAGTCGAAGCCGCATTTGCTATCTCGCAAATCACAGCAGATACAACGAAATTCAAGTACATTATTGTCAATCTCGATCAGGCGATTGATCTGCCATTTTTATCTGATATTGTCGCAGCTCCACCAGAGCAAGGAAAGTACGAGGCGCTTAAAACGAGGATCATTAGTTCCTTTGATGAGACCCCTGCATCGAAGTTCCGTCGACTTCTCCGGAGCCACAAATACACAGATGAAAAGCCATCGAATTTCCTCCAGAAGCTTCGCAATCTTGCAGCGGGTCAGTGCAACGACGCTCTTCTGCGCACATTGTTCCTTGAGCATCTTCGGGACTACGTTAAAGGAATTCTCGTCATTAGCGAGTTAACAGATTTGGGACCCAAGCCAATACCGCCTTGTGATAGCTAAAAAAAAATCAAAGATTAAGTACCTGATAGACAGGGGTGCAGATATGTCAGTACTGCCCAAACCGCTAGTCAAACGAGGAAAGAGACTGCCAGTAGAAGACTTTAAACTTTACGCTGCAATCGGATCAGAGATCGACACGTACGACGCGATTTTAATTACGTTAAACCTTGGCCTACGTCGATCGTTCTCGTAGATTTCCGTAATCGTGAACATTTCTACAGCAATCCTGGGAGCCGATTTTATCGACTATTATAGCTTACTACTCGATTTACGCAATAAGAGACTTATCGACAGTTTGACGAAATTGCACACCGTTGGTAGAATCGTCAATTCAAAACAAACTACGATCTCTTCTATCGACCCAACGAAAAACGGACCTTTCAAAAAGCTAATCGAAGAATTTCATGATTTAACGATTCCTGTAAATAGGAAAAAAGCGGCTCATCAAATACAACATCACATTGTGACCACCGGATCGCCTGCATCTGAGCCAGAACGACGACTCACTGGGGAAAGACTTGAAGCCGCACGCGATGAGTTTAACTATATGCTTGAACATGGAATATGTCAACTGTCGAGCGGTCCTTGGGCGAGACCCCTCCATCTCGTCGCGAAGAAGAACGGAGATTCGAGACCATGCGGTGACTATCGACGCCTAAATAAAGTCACTATACCGGCTAAATATCCGATTCCGCATCTCTACGATTTCACACGCATGCTTAGTCGATTTTATCGACTATTATAGCTTACTACTCGATTTACGCAATAAGAGACTTATCGACAGTTTGACGAAATTGCACACCGTTGGTAGAATCGTCAATTCAAAACAAACTACGATCTCTTCTATCGACCCAACGAAAAACGGACCTTTCAAAAAGCTAATCGAAGAATTTCATGATTTAACGATTCCTGTAAATAGGAAAAAAGCGGCTCATCAAATACAACATCACATTGTGACCACCGGATCGCCTGCATCTGAGCCAGAACGACGACTCACTGGGGAAAGACTTGAAGCCGCACGCGATGAGTTTAACTATATGCTTGAACATGGAATATGTCAACTGTCGAGCGGTTCTTGGGCGAGACCCCTCCATCTCGTCGCGAAGAAGAACGGAGATTCGAGACCATGCGGTGACTATCGACGCCTAAATAAAGTCACTATACCGGCTAAATATCCGATTCCGCATCTCTACGATTTCACACGCATGCTTGACGGATGCGAAGTCTTCACGAAGTTGGACCTGATATGCGCTTATCATCAAATTCCAGTTGCACCGGAAGACCGTTCGAAAACTGCCATAATAACGCCTTTCGGACTTTATGAATTCAATGTTATGACTTTTGGGTTAAGAAACGCCGCAAAAACTTTTCAACGACTGATTCTTCGTGATTTGAATTTCTGTCATTGCTATATCGACGATATTATCATCGCTTCAGCCAACGCCGCAGAACACGAACAGCATCTACGTGCCGTTTTCGAGCGCTTAGACAAACACGGTTTGTCAAACAACGTCTCAAAATGCGTTTTCGGCGCAGGAGAGGTTGTCTACCTTGGCTATAATATCTCGGAGAACGGAACTAAACCACTCAAAGAGCGTGTAGATGCTATCAAGAATTGCCCGAAACCGACGAACATTAGCGAGCTTCGACGCTTTCTAGGGATGGTAAATTTGTACCGACGTTTTCTGAGAGATGCAGCGACCATTCAGGCTCGACTTCACGCGCTATTGGTCGGTGCTAATAAAAAGGATAAACGTCCAATCGTCTGGACACCGGAGACAACCAAAGCTTTCGAGCGAAGTCGCCATCAACTAGCTCAAGTTTCTTTGCTCGCTCATCCTCTCCGAGATGCACCCTTGCGTATCCAATGCGACGCCTCCGACACGGCAATGGGGGCAGTCTTAGAGCAACGTCGAGGAAACAATTGGCAACCATTGGGATTTTTCCCGAGAAAATTTTCCCCGACTCAAACTCGCTATTATACCTATGATCGTGAATTGCAAGCAATGTACAGCAGCGTGAAATTCTTTTTGTACATCGTAGAAGCTCGACGTTTTAGTAACCTTACGGATCATAAACCTCTCACTTATGCATTCCTACAGAAATCCAATCAAGCTTCACCTAGACAGCAGCGTCAACTGGATTTCATAGCTCAACACACAACGCAAATCGAGTACGTCTCCGGCAAAGAAAATACCGTAGCGGATGCGCTATCTCGTGTAGCTACGATCAACATGCCAGTATTTGTAAGTACTGAAGATCCCGCACAGCATCAGGAAAACGACGAGGAGTTGAAACGCCTCTTGAAACCCGGATCTTCGACATCACTGGACCTTCGGAAAATTCGCGTTGATGGAACAGAAACTGTTATTTATTGCGACGTTTCAGGAACGGATATACGACCGTACGTGCCGCTGTCGTTGCGTAAACGAGTGTTCGACATGGCACACGGGCTTTCACATCCTAGCGGACGTGCGACGAAGAAGCTAATCAGCCAGAAATTCGTTTGGCCCAGCCTGAATCGTGATATCATCGAATGGGCGAGAACTTGCCTGCGATGTCAGCAAAGCGAAATTTCCCGGCACAACATCAACGTTTCTCAGCACATCGCAATTCCAGACTCAAGATTCTACCACGTTCACCTCGACATCGTTGGACCGTTACCTTCATCTCAAGGCCAACGGTACCTTCTGACGATGATCGACTGTTTTTCACGATGGCCCGAGGCACTTCCGATTCCCAACGTTACGGCTGACACTGTCGTCAAAGCTTTTTTCAGCGCATGGGTATCGAGATTCGGAGCTCCTGCCATCGTTACAACGGATCGAGGATCTCAGTTTGAATCTCAGCTTTTCCGAGCCTTGACGAACCTCATCGGTTCCGAGCGCACGCGAACGACCGCGTATCATCCCGCCTCGAATAGCATGATAGAACGTTGGCATCGTTCACTCAAAACAGCAATAACGTATCACGGAAATTCGAATTGGATTGACGTTCTTCCAGTTGTTCTTTTGGGACTTCGAACTACCTTGAAGGAGGATTTGAAGGCCACGGCAGCCGAGCTTCTTGACGGCACAACTTTGCGACTACCAGGTGAATTCTTGATCGATGAAGAGCCTTCGGCGGATCTGCAAATTTTCGTCGAGCACTTTCGAGAGCTTATGCGAAGTGTTCACAACAAAAAGAAACCATTCGCTCACAAAACGTTGTACACATGTACACACGTATCGAGTCGATGCAGTGCAGAAACCACTAGAGTTTGCCTACGAGGGACCTTATGAGGTACTCGAGACAATTACGGACTTTGTATTTCTCGCGAATGTCAAATGCCACGCAAAAACTATTAGCACGGAAAGACTGAAGCGTGCATTTTTTGAATTATCTGAGCAACTTGACTCTACACCTGCCTCAGTACAGCCACCCGCTACAATGAAACAGCCTCTGCCAGCGCAGCCGCCTGTTATGAGACAACAGCCTTCTCTAGGGCATTCGCCAATACAGCCGCGGGCACCTATTCAATCGCAGCCAGTTTTGACACCAGCGTTGTTTCCACAACCTATACAGACTCCAGTCTTATCTCGACAGCCTCAGCAGCTCATACCTACTCCGGTTTCGTCTCAGCACTTTTCGGCAGCTCCAGCATTGCCTCAGCAACCACCCGCAGTTCCAGCATTGCCTCAGCAACCACCAGCAGCTCCAACGTTCCCGCAGCAATGTCCAGCAGTCCCGGTTCGGCCGCAAAAGCCTGCACCTCACAAACAAAAAGATTTCTTCACCGAAGAAGACTCAAAACCCACCGAAGAAAACTTTGGTATCTCGTCCTACGCAACCTCCAATTGTTGTACCCGGATCAACAACATTTCCATCCAATCGCCCCGAGGAGCGGTGAACCTACTCGAGAAAACGCAGTATTCATTTCGCATCTTAACAAAAAGAGTTAAGCTATTCGCGGGGGAGTAGTGTGGCGTCTTTAAGTTTGTCGCCGCAGCGACTGCCTTGTCCAGCCGGCAGCCAATATGATGCCAGCGACGTTCCCCTACAGGCTAGGCGTAGCGGCCGGCGACCCAACCTTCCACACACACTCACTTCCGTTTTCGATCTCTCTAACGGTTTCGTTCTTGTGCGACACAATTTATCTTAAAAGTATCTCATTAATCTTTCTTAATGAAAGAGTTTATTTTCGAATACACGGAGTGTTAGCTTATTCACCCTCACTCTACATAGACATTTAATGTCTTGGGTCCAATTTCTTGGTCCTGCTACCTCGCCCGTTAAGAGCATACGCTACTGTTTTACCATCTACCATCCATCGATGCTTCCACCCAAGACAACGGGCAATGGAAAAATCCTTTGGCCCCCACTGGCGTTTACAGTGAGGGGAGCAGTTCGGCTACGCCGGGGCACCAGCGCACAAGGATTGGACAAGCCGCCCAGCATCTTCCATCCGGACAGCGATCGCATAGCGACTGAAACCACCGCAATCTGTCTGACACAGTTTCGAGAGCCCCCGGCCACCGGACGACCCTACGACCTGGCCCAAGGCAACTACCAATGACACAGTTTAGAGGGTATGAGCCCTCACTGACAGGTCCAAGGCAGAGCCCCGGGGCGGCCCGAATCGCCCAAGCAACCGAAGAACTCTCTCTGACAGGTCGAGGCAACTGCCATTTTGGCCCGCTCCAGCCACCAGTGAACCACCACTCAGGCTTATTATGCCTTCTCAAATGTCCCACCGAATTAGGGGACGTTGATTCCCCGACGCACTCACGGGGAACCACTGGAAGGCCTGCTCCCTCCGTCCCGCCTGGACTTTGGCTCAGATGGATGTTCGAATCGCCTTGAGTCTCTTAGTCGAAACAGCGGCACCACGGGAAGGTGGGCTTAAGACTTGGCAACACCCGGCTATGATGCGCCTGCTGAAGCTTATTACAGACTGCGGGCGTTTGAGACCCCCCGGGGTAACGCACCGTGAGTACGTATGCCCCGGCGGGCTTGACCCTCATTACCCGCAGGCTGGCTGCCACTCTACATAGACATTAACTTCACTTATTCTAGTTCCGTGTGTGATATCGGACGTTATAATACCCTACATACATGACATACTACCATCTAGTAAGAATGGCCAACAACCAACAGTAAATACACATTACACTAATTAAGCCGAAAAAATAGATGCGCAAAAAAAAAAGACAACCTAGGCTGAAGGACTTCGGTCGATGACCAATTGACAGTACGGGAAACAAAATATGTATTGATGTAATATGCAACGCACTGTGAATGTAAACTTGTCCCATGTTTTGTATTATCAGTAAACTCACAATTACTACTTCTACTAAATTATCATTTGAACTTTTATTCCATCGCGACTTACCAAAAGATATATAAAGATTCGTATAAAAAATTAAACAGAAATCGTCAACACACCTGGATCTAATTATTCTATGAAATAACTAAATGTTTAATGTAATTGACACAGATGACGTATAATATAAACATTTCAATGTAAAATTACCAATGTCATGAAATGTCGGTCATCTAACACGTCTACAAATTATCTTCATCGGAGTACGCTTAATTGTTGCTAGATATAACGGCGTCGCGTGACAAGTTTAGAAGATGTTTGTTGAAGCGGAAGAACAAAGTCAGGTTTCCAGCTTCTAATTTTTTTAAATCAATACAGAACTCTTAACATTTTCCTTATTTATCAACGATAAGAAAAGAGTGCATATGATTCTCAAATCATCGCGTTGCTATGCCTGACCCGTGCCGTGACACTTGTGCCGCTGTGATCGCAGCTTTAAGTGTGCCATGAGATTACGTCTTGAGGTGTGCATCTGTTTTACCGAAAGATGCGAAACATCCCCGGACCGAAAAATAGCCGCATTAATGCTGATTTATTTTTGCGGACTTAGAAATTGGCATTTTCAATATCATTATAGATTCATTGGAGTCACCTGTGTCCAAAATTTCGGTTTCTTCTTTTTTTTCGTAATCATGTATCTTTTTAATTAAGGGCTTGTGAGACATTCACGCCGAGCCCAGTCAGTATCACAATCTGTAATGATCCATTTTGCGCGTATTTGCATTTACAGCTAAACGAAGAAACCCATTCACTACGTGGGTGATACCCGCAGTTAATTAGTTGTTTCGTTCACCTGTAAATGCAAGTATGCATGAAAATCGTGAATTACAGCTTTTATAACCAGTCAGCGTTTCACATACCCGTAATGCGAGTGAATAACAATATAAGTGGATATTCTTAATCCCAATTAAAAGTTTCACAATTGAAATAAACTTTCTTTTCGAGACATTTCTGCATCATTATTACCCAATGAGAAGTTTCGGAAAGATTCCGAATCTTTTTTTTTATTGTGAGAGACATTTCTGCATTTAAAGATATTTGTGGATCATCATTATTATGAACCCCAGATCTCTCATGACTTATTATCACGATGTACGTACTCTACGGACCACGTGGGATTCTTCCGGAATCCTCATGAGTTCTAGGGTTGATTTAACCAGGAGTTGCGTGCTGCCCGGCGCCTTTATACGTTGCCTCTCTAATGTTTATTGCGGTGTGCGAAAAAGTAGGTACGAGAGACGAAAACAAAAAATTACGATTCCGAGGTCCTTGATTAAGTCATATCTCTGACATCCTAAATAAATACACCATTCTTTTCGGTATGAATCGCAAGGTTTTCATTGACTGCAGCTAACGGGCGCATGCGATGTACCCAAAACACTCTACATATTTATATTAAACGATGTGTGCCTATCGAAATGAGGTTAAAACACAGTCTCTCCGGTACAGAAGTCTTGAAGCGTTTTGGCTCGGTCGGTAAAGTAGTAAATGTACGTTTATCGAGCCGCTACCGCGTCTCTTGATTCCAAATGGAATCCCGCTAAGAGTATCCCTAAACAAACCCCAATGGACGGGATAAAGTTGCTCGACATTCAGAACTGGGACCCGATCTGGGATCTATTCATATTTCAAGGAGAGGGTACCCCTTTCAGAAAACTGGCGAATCCTGATGTATGAAAAACGTTTATTCAGTGCAGAACCAGATTACTATTCAAGATTCATTTGGATTCCAAGTTCAATAACCCATTTAGTGAGACTCAGGCAAATCCTGGTCGGGTTCGTGTCAAAACCTGGGGAACCTAGACAAATTTCTGGAAGGGTAATTTCCTTTCCTTACCCAAATAAATTCCATCAATACCCATTATCATTAACATACATACTGACATATAATTACATTTTTATTACTCGCACAGATATTGAGACCATTAGGCCCCCGGGAGTGGAGAAAAAACTGATAGGATGTGACGCGTAATTTTTTCTATGGACGCTAGGACGAACCAGATATAAGCAAAGGTTTTGTGAATTTTGTATCTTTAACAGATGAAGGAGATTATATGAGTATTATTTTTATGATGAACTATTTTTCTTTCTCATATGAGAAATCAATGAGAAAAAACTCGAGAATTGTCGCTTATTCGACGATTTTGAGTTATTAAATTTCGAATTGCTTTTCGTGTTGTCAATACATAAAATTCACGAGCATGAACAAGACATAATACCATATTCTGACTTTACAAACTCAAGTTTTCAGACCATTCACAGATAGATAATAGTGCGTTGTGATAGGAGTGCATAAAAGCAATGATTATGCGCAGGCTGTAAAGGTGACCGCACGGACCAAGCAAAAAGATTCACGCTTTCTATAAAAATTTTGGTCCTTCCTTCTACGTAACGTTCCGGTTTGGATCAGAAACATGATTTCGATGAGCGGTTTATCGAAAAAATGAGGTATTTGTTGCATCCACCTTATACACAACTCTACCAACTGGTTAAAGCTAATTAGAATATCGCAAAATATTCATTATTTGTAAAGCTTTTTTCATAATAGAAGTAGATATCATTCACCATTTATATTCTCTGCATAAAAACTTCAGGCATTTTCTCATCTCTCTTCATATATCACACTTACCATTTTCCATATTACTTTCTCCATTCACATACTAAATCGCTTTGCGTATCTCAACATAAAACAATTTAAATAATGTTGAGCTCCTAATGTATTGATCCATTTCACGACTGAACGTAAAATGTTGGATCAAAAATTGATTCCCGACCATAGTAATACCATTTGATGACTTTACGAACAATGTACCAATGGATCAAATACGCAATGACTCCTCAAAAACTTTATTACAGGATTTCATAGAAATGCTTTTTACACACGGGCTGCAATTTTTAAGAAGTTTTTTGTATACGTTTCGAAGAAGTTATTTTACAGTCTCGGCTGCGTCTCTCCTTGGTCCTACGTAAACATTAAACCAAAAGGCGAAAGGAAGGCGGAAAGGACGGAACTGTGCATTATTTCGTGGTCACGCTGCTCTGGGGGTTTAAATGTATACCCAACTCCGGTGGCTAGCATATGGAATACGTGTTTGGGACACATGCTGTACTGCAGCCGTATTTTGCTATTCGGTATATGAAGGGTCTAGTTTCTAGAATACGAACTTCACATGTACGCTTACGTATATATACCCGTACTTACGGCTTCGCTTTAAGCATTCCAGCGAACTTTCGCGTGCGGTCTCCTGCCACTCACTTCCTTTCTGCTTCTCGACAAAGAATTATTCTTCGTTCAGACTCCTTCTGACTTCGCTACGCTTCTGCGCTCGCTGTTAAAATGGAACAGTTCACTCAGAGAAATCGGAATAGCTGCGGCAACTCTAAAGTGATAACTTTATTCTTTTAGTTCCTGCAACTATTTATATAGTTAGATTAACAGTTTTTTACTGTTACTATAACTATCTTCAATTAGTTGCAACAGTCATTCTAGGTAACCTCACCTCTCGCCTTCTTTTAACTAATTTATCTTCCTTCGTACAACCATTCTTAATAATTATATGATATGTAGTTGCTAGTACCAATGTATTACTTACGCGAACTTTATTTTATTGTTCACGATAACAATAATTGTATGGTCGACTGAATATTTTGTTACAGTTACTGTAACTATGAAGACGTCTTTGAATACAGTGATAATTTTTTTTTTTTTTTTGTTAGTGCAACTTTTGTTATTGCTGTACTAACCATTTTATACTCGTTTCTTCAATTACCATCGTTTGGTTTCGTCAACCATGAAACTCGGTAAATCTGAATACATAAATGTAGTTGCATGTACTATGTCTAATAGCTACCAATTAAACAGGTGATTACTCTTCTATCTAGTCACACCAAGTATACTTTGGGGTTCCCGGTAGCAATACATTTGTAGTAATTGCAATGGAATTTTATTAATACGATAACTATGAAGACGTTATTAAATACAGTAATAATTGTTATTTTGGGGTTAGTGCAACTTTTGTTGTTGCTGCACTAACCATATTATACTCGTTTCTTCAATTACCATAATTTGATTTCGTCAACCATGAAATTCGGTAGATCTGAATGCATAAATGTAGTTGCGTGTTCTATGTTCAATAGCTACTCATTGAATAGGTAGTTACTCTACTGTGCTAGTCACACCAAGGATACTTTGTAGTTCTCGGTAGCAATAAATTTGTAGTTATAGCCATGAAATTTTATAATTACAGTAACTGTGTTAACATCATTGAATACGGTAATAACATTTTTTGTGTAGTAAGTGCAACTTTCTTTTTTGTCGTATTAACCATTTTATACTCGGTTTATTAATTATTCTCATTCAGCTTGGGCAATCATTGAGTTCGGTTGAATTTAGTGGTCAAATGTATATATATATACAAATATATGCTATTTTTATAGTTACATGATTTACAGTTAATTGTACTACCCTGTTATATATTGTAACGGAACGGGATATATCCAAAACACCGGAGCGCAGGCACACACATATGCCACACCACCAAGGCCCCACGCACTCATTTACACGTGCGCTCGTAAGCAGCGCGTGGCTATCCACCTCTCCCGAAAATTGTCAACTCAACTTGTTGACAATTAGTAGGGAATAGAGTATATAAGGGCGACCGCAGGCACTCTCGATACCTTATTACCTACCAATCTTCCTCTACGGAACAATCCTAAACCGATTGCGAGCCCCAGCACAGCGACTGGCTCTCGCAATACCTCTCTGAGCATAGCCCAGGCCCACCCGTACATCTCAGTACTGCACTGACTCGTACGGTCCTTCCCTTGAGCAAGCCCAGCTCCAGTAGGCCCTGACACTGCGTCAGCTCCTACTGCTCTACTTCTCTACTTTCTCCATCCTAAATTCTTATTTTCCTAGTTGTAAATTTTATATTTAAAGGATAAAATTTTGCATGTTTTATTTCACCACTGCAACGTGCCCCGATACTGCATCGGCCCTCGCTGTACGTGTGGAAATGGAATAATTGCTCGGAATATTATTCTTCTCGATAAATAAGTTATAAGCCAAGAATTAGGCCCCAACACTGCGTTGGCTCCTAGCTCTTTAAATTAGTGCTAGCCTAATACGCTCACACGTATTTAAGGCATTAGAATCAAGTAAATATATGATTTAATACAATAACAACATAGAAAGCAAGTACATCCTGAAAACAAGTCGGAGTATCTGTTGTCTCGATCCTTTCGAGAGAACTACAGATATACCGCTTATGGTGTTTACTTTCTCTCTCTGCGGGCGTCGAGTCTTATTCTCCCGGCCCGGACTGAAAAATAGTAAACACTCTCGGACACTTGGTGCGCGCTCGCTCTGACGCAGCGCTGTACATAATATTTACCTCTCTGAATTGACAGCTGATAGGCTTTGGCCTTGCTCTCGACGGTCAACACACAACAATAATAAGGGCTTACACCCAGATTCGCGGTCGTTGAACTCATCTTCAATCAAGACCGCGATCTCATTATTTCAACGACACCTCTCGCGCTCGTGAAAATAGAAAAGAGTTGATATTTCTCAAAAGTTAATTAGTCTTGCTCTTATGTTTCGTATTGCTGATTTACCTTTTGCCGTAGTGCGTTTCCTATAGGAACAACTGGTGATAGCCCAACACACGCGTATAGCAAACGATATTGCAAGCACTTCGAAATATAATTTGAGTACGGTTTCTCGCCTCTCGAGATAAGTTTTGCATAGGGATTCAAGTTTCTTTATGAACTCCTGGAGAAAGCCCAACTCACTTGTTCCTCTATTCTACTTCCCCTCAAGTATAACGGAAATCATTTACAATTTATTTATTATTCTATTGAACAACACGAATGATAATGTCGAGATAAGCCGTCAAGGTAAATTGAATCAAACAAACAATCAAAACACCTTGTTGTGTCCTATGATGATATAGTCGCACCACAGCAGTGTACATCTCTGAGGACTTCTAGGTATCACAGAATCAAAATTTCCCCTAGCGTTACAAAGGACGCACTGTAAATTCATTTGGCGATGAGCTATGCATGCTCCGTGTATCAGTCGTCAGCTCTGTACACGACAAATTCGAGTCACTTGTGAATAATTTGCATTTAATTATTATTATTGCTGGAACGCTCGCGTCTCGAGCCTTGCAACAATAATCTGAGCATTTAAACTACTTCGTTGGGAAGGAAAACCTATTCCAATCATAAAAAACCATTGTACTAATTTGAAACCATCCTATCCTGAGCCAATGATGAAAAACATCCATGCACTATGGCACAGGAATTGCTGAGGCTTCTTCATCTCCACTAAAACCCAAGTCAATCGAGTCCCGCACACGAATCCTCACTCATCCCATGAAAAATACCTTCACTGGGAGCTAGACTTTAAGAACAAATGAAAATATAAATCAGGACTAATTTAACTGTTTTCCAGAGGAATATCAATTTTGTTACATTACGAAGTGAACTTAGTAATACGCAAGGATAATAATTTTATGTCTGGTTGAACATACTGCAACAGTAAATTTACCTATGAATTTATTTTCAGTACATGCTCATCAGTTTTTGTAGTTGGTACAACTCTTTGCTGTTGTTGCAATAACCATTGTACTATAGTGCAATTCATCTTTCTTACTTTCATCTACCTCCCATTCCAGTGTGTTTGATGCATATATATATATATACAGATTCAGGTGCCGATAATTTTTTCAAAGTTGCCGTTATTTTCCTTTATAGGTTACAGTCAATAGTAGTTACGGTGACAATATATAAAGTCAATGTAAATATAAAAATGGTCACATGAGCTCATAACCGATAGTTTTCAATTGATAGTCGGTGGATCCACATCGAGATCTCGCAGTGTTTGCTGGGATAATGTAGTTTTATCCGTCCAACATTAAAATCGTTATGTTAAGTTCTATGAAGTACATCTTTTATTGGAATACGTGTGCAAATTGGCAGCCGAGAAATGTCCGCTTGTATTCTTCGTTTCACTCGGTAAATCGATTTTCATGATAAAAATTACGTTTCATTTATATTGCATCTTTGTTGGCAGCAGTAAATCGGAGAAATCGTGGTTGTCCTGGCAACTATAAAGTGTCAACTATATATTATTTGTTGACACAACTACTTTTATAATGAGATCAACTATTTTATAGTTAGGTTAACTATAAAATAGTTACTACAGCTATGAATGATTAGTTGCATAAATAAAAAATGTATAATTGTCACTTTATAGTTGCCAAAATCATATTTTTCTCTCAGTGCGGCAGTTTCTCGAAATAGGATTTTCATTGATACATTGAGTGCGAACAAGGTTACATTTTTTACGTGAGAGCAAGCGAGACCACCAAATGTATACTTGTTTCGTTTGCCTATGAAGCACACGAAGCAAGTATACATTTTAGTTGCCAGGACAACCACGATTTCTTCGAGTGTCTTAATTATGAAACCTTTTCCCTTTGACCATGTGCGAACCTCAAGCGCTCTCCTCGTCCTCTATTTAACTATTAATTAACGAATCTAATTTATCGGGCATCACGCCCGGTGCTCAAAAATTTGACTGTTAATCTGACTATAATCTACGGGTAGTCAGAACGATTTGAAAGGCCTCGCGTAATTGGAGGACGCTGTAAGTGCGGCAGCGAATAACTTTCTCGCGTTCCCTCGCCGGCATCGTGAACGTTAGTGTCCTGTGGATACCTCGTAACGGCCGTTTCTTCCATTCCACAAGTGTCTCGATATTTGATAATCTTTCTTGGGACCCAAAACGCAGCACACGGTGCAAAAGAGCTGCGTATTTGCGAAGCCAACGAGTGCACAATGGACGTGACGGGTGAGATGGATGTGAGCAACAAAGATAATGGTAAGTACGGTTTATTTTTGTAATCACTTGCGTGAATAGACTATATATTGTGAAATAGAATATATTGTAATACTGCCAATTATAATATTTTTGTAACAATATATTTGCGGTGTTCGTGGTCATACTGTTAATTAATAGCAAAAAATATATAAAACAAAGGCTACAGATCTGTATCGTAACGGAAATGGAAAGTGGGTAGCATGTCAGTAGCGCGACGCACAGGGGGAGGTTACAGCACGTTCAGACGGGCTCGCGCGTATAGCCGTGATACTATCAACAAAGCGGTCGAGCTTTCTTTGTTTCTAATAAGGCTGAGGATCGCGATTATTATGTAGAGGCCCGTGGACGAAAGTTCGGCGAACATAAAGTAAACGTTTGTGTTCTCAGTTCGCTCTTTCGCATACATTATTCGGAATTTAACGTTCTAGAAAATTATGAAATTGCTTCAATTATTAGTAAATTGCCGAAAAATAGTTCACAATGAATTTTTCTAATTTAGAGAACCACGAAACGTAGTCTGTCCAATACGTATCTAAAAATTACAGATGGAAAAGCGCGCGCTGCTTGGCTAGCTCTCATCTGCCACGCGTTACAAAATACGATGAGGTCAGACGTGTGAGCGTGTTTGTGTATTTCAGCTAAACGGCCAGCGAAGAGAGCACAATAATACCAGCGACTCTTTGTCTCGCACTAACCATAGTGCTCTCTCCTTTGTACTCACGAACTTTGGTATATACACTCTTTATTATATTTGGTAAATAAAGGCTTCAGCATAAGCGAACGCGCGTTGACAATGTACAAATAACGTACACGAAACAGCAAACTGAGATCGCTAGTGTTCGTTCTATATTCATCTCAATTTCGTCCACGGTCCTCGACGCAATAGTCGCGACGCTCAGCCTTATTTGCAACAAAGTACGCTCGACTACTTTGTTGATAGTATCAACGGCTATACGCGCGAGCTCGTCTAAACGTCCATCTTATCCAACACGCGTTCAAAACTGCGGTGAAACCAGTGAGGTGAGTGCGTCTGTGCATTTCAGTTCTATATATATTAGGGTGTGTCGAAACAATTTTTTTTTTTCCCTTTTTCATTTTGCATCGTTCTAATCTATAGTTTGTACCTCTAAGCAACTCTTCTCATAAGTTTAGAGTGATCAGAAATTTTTTAGCGGAAGCTCAAACGATGAATAGATTTCCCATTCGATTAACACGTAGATGAATGCGACTCTCAATAAATTCATGTCCCCAAATTACAGATACGATGTATTGACGTCCACGTATCTTTTGTCGTTATCTTCAGATCATTGGGAAGAGAGAAAGTGCTCACAAATTTTTCGCTTAACTTGTAACGGTAGCTTTATGATGCCGTCACCTTAGTTCGTGGGATTGCTTAGGTCAGCAAACCGACGGTAACTCTTATCGCGCTAAGCGCGGTCCGAAGGCCCGCGAAACGCCCAAGGACCACAGTTCTAAACCTCATCTCAACTCGACAACACTCAATTATATTGTGCACTCTCCCGGACATAAGAATAAAGAACAATTTATACACCAAAGAGTCTAGTCATTACATTGGTGTCAGAAGTGTTGCGAATATTCAAACCACGCGCACTGCGTGAAAAAAATGTGAAAAAGTTAAAGTTTTTGAAAAAAAAAGAACAAGTGAAAAGTTAATTTTTTTTACAAAATAACAATACATACATCAACACCGGAAACCATCATGACATATATACAACAACAAAAAACATAAGAAGGAAGGGAGCTACATTTTTAAAACTCACTTAACCCGGATAAACCCACGAATTCGATGAAGCCCACCGTTTTTAATGCAAAACGCATTTATACTTCTGCTGGCAATAAAGAAGGAAGAACGACCGAAACGAACATAAATAAATAATAATAGAAAGAAGGACGGAAGCCAAAACACAAATATCTTATTAACCCCTTAAGCGGCAATGACGCCATATGGCGCATATTTTTTCTGGGCCCAAAGCGGCAATGACGCCATATGGCGCACATCGATTATCTCGTGATTAAGTCAATCAATTGTCACCAAATTTGATACTCAGGGGTTTTTGGGGTCGCTGATTACGAATCCGCTCTCAAAATTTCGAAATTAAAAATGGCGGATCCAATATGGCGGCCGAAAATGCAAAAATTCATTCGAATCGGATAGGAATTGGCATTCAGGGGTTTTCGGGGTCGCTGATTACGAATCCGCTCTCAAAATTTCGAAATTAAAAATGGCGGATCCAATATGGCGGCCGAAAATGCAAAAATTCATTCGAATCGGATAGGAATTGGCATTCAGGGGTTTTCGGGGTCGCTGATTACGAATCCGCTCTCAAAATTTCGAAATTTAAAATGGCGGATCCAATATGGCGGCCGAAAATGCAAAAATTCATTCGAATCGGATAGGAATTGGCATTCAGGGGTTTTCGGGGTCGCTGATTAAGAATCCGCCCTCGAATTTCCGGAATTCAGAACGGCGGATCCAATATGGTGGTAAAAAATCCGAAAATTCATTAGAATCGGTCGAAATTTAGTACTCTTCGGGGTCACTGACTACGGAGTATATAAATTGAAAATAGAAGATTCTCTACGACACATATGAATCGATAATGTAAAATTTTTGCAATGGCACCTTTCTCTTCATATTGATTTTATTTTAACCCTGAGTTTTTCAAGTTTTATATGTGAATAAATGTAACACAAATACTATTCAAACTTGCCCCGTGCATTAGCTGGTGAATTTAAATCCACGCTCCCAGAGTATACCGCGAGGAGGTTGCATTCGTAGGACTTTATACTCCGTTTACTTTTTTTTGTTTTTTTTTTTCATTTTTTATTGTTTTTTTTTCATTTTTTTCATTTTTTTTTTGTTTTTTTTTGTTTTGTTTTTTTTTTCATTTTTTTTTTTCCAATAGTATTTCGTTTTTCTTATCATCTTTATCATTTTTTTTTGTCTTTTTTTGTTTATTTTCAACAATTATGTTGATATTCTCATATTGTGACCCTTGACTTTAGCGATTTTTAATGGGTTTTCTTTTTGTGCCCTTTGTTTTTGCAAAGCTCTGAATCGTTCAATCTTTATTCAATTATTTTTTTTTTGTGAAATGAACTGAAACATTTCAGACAAAGGGGTACGTCACCACACTCCACACAGACTGTTCTTGTATCTGTCCTCTTACCAGCGGCGTAACAAGAAAAGCATCGTTTTCTGAACCGCTTGTTGTCTGATGATTTCAACACGCTTGGAGTATGTGGAGCAATTTTTGGTACAATTACGCCTGAACACCTTCTTCTCGTGCTTGTAGCTTTTTGTTCGGAATGCTCGTTGATCAGTTCTTCTACCAACGCTTGTCGAAAACTTAGCTGATTTTGTTTTGTTTCATCCGAATGCAAAGCGTTGTACACAACCATAGCGTTGAAGATCGAAATATCGATAAGGTGGTGAAAAATTTTATGATACCACTTGCGAGATTTACGGAGAAGCTCGTAGGGCTGTAATAATTGATCTGATCTGTCGACACCTCCCATATTTGCGTTGTAAGAAATGACGACATTCGGCTTTCTTATCACTTCTCCTGTTCGTCTACTCTTTTTTTTTGTGTCTGTCATTTCTGGCTGTTGCGTCGTTGTGAGCAAGCTAACAACTTTTTTATCTTTCCAACAAAGAAACGCCATTTTTGGGGTATGAAATACTTGCATCTCACCAGTTTTCATTCCCTTGGTATTTACTTGTGGTAAATATTTACGATTTACTCTCACCGTTCCACACGCATTCGTCTTCTCGTCCACAAGTTGCTTGAAAAGCACCGGTGAGGTATACCAATTGTCGACGTACAGTGTACGACCTTGTCCTGCAAGATCTCCTAGCATAGTTTTTACGACGGTTCCAGAAACTCCAATTTGCTTGTTAGCCTTAGATTTATCGGTTTCTTTACCAGTATAAATCGAGCAATCGTAGACGTATCCTGTATTAGACTCGCAGGTTTTGTAAAGTTTAATTCCGAATCGAGCCCGCTTGTGGAGATTGCATTGCCTGAAACTGAGCCGACCTTTAAATTTCAGAAGAGATTCATCGATGGCGATATTCTTCCCAGGTCGATAAACAGCTTTGAATCGTTCAACCAAGTATTCCAACAGAGGTCGAATTTTTTGAATTTTATCCGTAGATTGATTGTCGTTCTCAGAAAAATGAATCAATCGCGCAATGCTCTCGAACCTTCTTAGGGTCATGGTTTTAGCGAATATCGGGGTTTCCAATATGGGATTTGTCGACCAGTACTGCTTCATATCTGACTTTTTGATTAGACCCATGAGAATAATCAGTGCAAGAAATGTATACATTTCATCGGCAGTTACTGGTGTCCACTCAAGTATTCTCGATCGAAGTTTCAATTTTCCACTTTCACGCAATACATCAACTTTTGCTTGTTGATAGATGTTCGTTTGTGCGCAAATCATTTCTATAAACTCTGGGGTAAGAAACAACTTGAAAGCTTCGATCGAAGTACTATCTTTATTCAACTGGACTGCCGTTTGAATACCCGCATTCGGATCATTAAATGGATGAACAATTGGATCAAAAACTCCGCGTTGACTCCAAGTTAGGTCAGATTGAAACTTTTCCCAACGTACTGCGAGTGGTACGTCATCATCATTATCGTCACTTCGAAGAACTTCCGTTTCGATTATTTCCTCCGCTTCTTCAATTTCTTTGGTCAACCATTCGTCATCATCGTCACTGTCCGGTACAGAAGTATCCATGTCGGAATCATCTTCAGAACTCGACAAGCTTGACTCTAATTTTCTTTTTGCTCGACTTTTTGAAGCTGAGAGTGAACTCATTTTTAAAAAGCTTTCCACAAAATTGAACTTTTATGTATAAATTAGAAAACTCAATATGTGTAAACAAATTACGATCTTTTACATTCGGTGAAAACGTTGAAAGAGTAAATACGGTAAAAATCTAACGGGTCTGTTGGAATAAAACTTAATGCTATCAGTTTAGTATCAAAATCCACAATATTTCATTAAAAAATTGATAATTCGTAAGTTCTAGTTACATGTTCATAATCAGCTACCAACACTACAAAATTTCCAATTGCTGGATTTCAAGAACAGTTACATTTTTTTCAAATGAATTTGTACAATTTTCGTTGGCATATGAGATATTCTTTTTGAATTATAAATTTTGAGGGCGGATTCGTAATCAGCGACCCCGAAAACCCCCGAGTACTAATTTTTACCCGATTCGAATGAATTTTTGCATTTTCGGCTGCCATATTGGATCCGCCATTTTGAATTTCAAAATTTTGAGAGTGAATTCGTAATCAGCGACCCCGAAAACCCCCGAGTACTAATTTTGATCCGATTCGAATGAATTTTTGCATTTTCGGCCGCCATATTGAATCCGCCATTTTGAATTTCGAAATTTTGAGAGTGGATTCGTTATCAGTGACCCCGGAAACCCCGGAGTACTAATTTTTATCCGACTTGATTGAATTTTTGCATTTTCGGCCGCCATATTGTATCCGCCATTTTGAATTTCAAAATTTTGAGAGTGGATTCGTAATCAGCGACCCCGAAAACCCCCGAGTACTAATTTTTATCCGATTCGAATGAATTTTTGCATTTTCGGCCACCATATTGGATCCGCCATTTTGAATTTCGAAATTTTGAGAGTGAATTCGTAATCAGCGACCCCGAAAACGCCCGAGTACTAATTTTGATCCGATTCGAATGAATTTTTGCATTTTCGGCCGCCATATTGGATCCGCCATTTTGAATTTCGAAATTTGGAGTGGATTCGTAATCAGTGACCCCGAAAACTCCCGAGTACTAATTTTTACCCGATTCGAATGAATTTTTGCATTTTCGGCCGCCATATTGGATCCGCCATTTTGAATTTCGAAATTTTGAGAGTGAATTCGTAATCAGCGACCCCGAAAACCCCCGAGTACTAATTTTTATCCGATTCGAATGAATTTTTGCATTTTCGGCCGCCATATTGGATCCGCCATTTTGAATTTCGAAATTTTGAGAGTGGATTCGTAATCAGCGACCCCGAAAACCCCCGAGTACAAAATTTCGTAACAATCCGAATACTTTTTTTTCCCCGCATTTTGGGCACTATGAGGCGAATTGGTCTTGCCGCTCAAGGGGTTAAAAGAACGACGGAAGGAAGCTATAACTACAAAAAACCCACAATTTCAACCATATACACTATTTTAATACAAAACGGTTTTATACATTTGCTGACAATGTAAGTACAATTTTATCAAACAATAAAATTCTAATAATGATTAATTTTTTTTTTTTTCAATCGCGAGTTGTTTATCTGTCAACTTTCTCCGACTATTTTGCTACTATCACATTAGAATACACATTCCTTACAAAATCCGATCATTCAAATAAACCCATAATTCAGTTTTTGTCTGGCCAAACGCATCGTCAAATTAATAATCCGATTACTTGAATAAATAAATAAATTGAAAAAAGTAATCTGGAAAGATGAAAATCGTGTTTTTAGAAACATTTAAATTTTGTTGTAGACATCGAAATTCGTTCATTAAATTGCAGTTACCTATCAGACATCCGTTATTCATATGAAAATAAATTAACAAATTTAAATAATTCGATTATCTGAATAATCTTAAACGCTTGGAAACTGAAACATCATTTATTAAAAATAAACGTGTAAATTTCAATGCTCGATTATTTATAACACATTTACAAATTAGAAAATTTCCGTTTTTTTTTCCATTTTACATTTCCAGTCCTAAAATTTACTCATTCGAATAAACCAATAAATTCAAACTTATTCATTCGAATAAATTGATAAATTCAAGATTTTCAATATTGCAATAGACCGACAAATCGAAAACGCACATACTGACAAGAAATTCGTAAATTCTAAAATCTGATTATTTAGAATAAATTCATTATTTCTTTTTATCTTGGAAAGTTAACAACTAAAATTCTATTTTGAAATTTATTTCATGAAACCAATAAATTCAAAATTATCTATTCGAACGAATGAAGCCAGAACTTTATTATTTAAATACACCCACAAACAGAAAATTTAATCGAAATAAATTTCTCGTTTCTCTCCCCACAACTTAAAAATTTTTGACCACCCAGAATAAACAAACTCAAAACTCAGTCTACCCAATAAATTATTAAAACCAATACTCAATGTTTTGAGTAACCGTGAAACTGAAATTGAGTATTGAACAATATTTGTACAAGTATACAGATAATAATTTTCATTATAAATAAGAAGCCGGAATAAAAAAAGCTTAGGACAAATTCAATTTTTGCAAATGAAACATTGGTAATGCAATGACTACATTAAGGAGTTATCGAAACGACTCTCGAGACAGATACCAAAATGATTACCCCAACAACTCACGCGACTAATACAGACAAAATTTACGCGACAGATACAGAGAAAATTTACACCACACTCACGGACAAAATTCTTGCGACAAATACAGAGAAAATTTTTACGACAAATGCAGAGAAAACTCACATGACCGATGCAGAGAAAACTCACATGACCGATACAGACAAAATTCACACGACCGATACAGACAAAATTCACACGACCGATACAGAAAAAATTCACACGACCGATACAGACTAAGTTCATACGACCGATACAGACAAAATGCATGCAACAGATACAGACAAATTTCACGCGACAGATACAGACAAAATTCACCCGACATATACTGTAACGGAACGCTTCGCTACTGCACCGCTACAAGTGCTCGGAAAATTTTTTGTAACTACGGAAAATTATGAATTCCCAAAGTTTGGTTGTTCCCGAAATAAAATTCGAGATATTCCTTCAATAAGCGAAATAAATCGATATTATTGAAGGAATATCTCACCAAAATATCACCACGCTCATTCCGAAACAAGGCAGAGGACGAGCGAGAGAAATAGCCGCTCAGTCGAAGAGCGAGACAGCCCAGCAGCTCGCTCGAAGGAAAGAGAGAGAGAGAGAGACAGGTACACTAACACATTGTAGCCAAGGTATAACGAACGACCTAGGCGGTACAAACACAATCGCGTACCAAAACCAAATACATTTCAATAGAGTACTGCGGCACCTTTCGTACTCATAGTAAAATATCATACGCTCTCTCTCTAAAAAGTTAATTTGCCAAAATCTCCCTTATTTTCCTACCTAACGAGCTGCATAAAGTCTCAAAATTAAAAGCACGACGCGGGACACTCTCGGCAACATAACCAACACCATGCTGCAAAAAACTCAGGAAGTATGCAACGGTCGGAGACAAAAGCCTGGATTGTTGCATATTCCTTAACTAACAACACGCACAAAATATACCAACTTAAAAACAACAAGGGATTAACCGAGCGACCAAAATCTCGTCTTTTGATTGAACAACAAACCATTGTATAACCAAAAGATAATTTTCAACCTACATAAAGCCAACCATAACACGGGCAATAAAGAGGAAACCTCCTCTCAACCCCCATAGAGCCTCAAAGCGCGAGAAAGTTCGAGAAACGATGTCGACGAACAAACATCGTTCGATGATCACGTGACCGCCACGTCGACCAAATGTGCTGCCTCGGGGGTACCAGCAACTATACCGTTGCACCCCCCCCCCCCCCCCCCCCCCGTCTATCTGAATGAGCCCAGGGTATATAACCAGCGGCACTGGACGGCTCGAGACTCTTCTTTTCGATAACTCTTCAAGTTCGAGTCACATACTGCTGCTTCCCAGCACAGGCAAATATTCGTTCGTTTCGTAAAATTATTGTAGAGTAGCATCCAGTAAGGAACTCACTCTCGAGGCTTGGGCCCCTCACATTGCGTTTTGGCTCTCAGGTCTGAGAGTGACCGATAGGAAATCCAACGTATAAGTGTCTCTCACGCACAGCACGCTGGCCGGCATTATACGTTGCATTAGGGCCACATTTCAAGTCCAGGTCCCCACACACTGCGTTGTGGCTATCTGCCTTGTAAGTGTGTGACGAAAGAGTTGTTGTACCCCGAGCACTGCGCTTCGGCTAACAATAGCTCTCACAAACAATTTGGGAATCTACTTTGCATAGTTGGCAGATTACGCGTTCACAGGTGTGCGTTAATAAGAATCCACCCGTAGGAGAGGGAGACTGCCTTCGGTCCTTCTCTTACGTGTTAGTGGACCAAACGCACACTTGAAGCCCTGCCCGAATTATTGTGATTTATCACAATACTTCGGATGGTTAGGTGTGCGCGCGTGACCTGCGAATTGTGGGAAGAGGAGTGTGTATCTTCCGTCTCTCTTCACTCGGGGCACTTGCGTACTCGCTCTTTTCAGAGCGAAAGGGTGATCAGTGCAAAAACGAGTAAGTAGCTCCTTGCCCCCCTCCCAGCGGGGCCACGGGACAGCGACGGACGACGAAACACACTCCGAGGCCCACTATTGTCTTGTGAAGAGGTAGGCGTAGGACAAGGAACGCGATAGATACAAACAACAACTGAGTAGGCCTACTCAAAAACGTACTTGACAGACGGACGACAGGCGAATCGCGTACCCTTAGCACAATCAAAACCGCCACTCAAAAAGAATTTGGGTAACATCTCAACCAATTCACCGTTTTATCCTTGATTAATGATATTTTCCTTCAATGTCCAATGATTTCAACGAAATCACGCCGTTTTCCGGATCTGACCAACCAAATATGATGGTCAATTAAATCAAGCTGAAAAAACAATTTTCAAAAGAATCTTGAAAAGAATCTTGAATCCTGTAAAGAATCTTGAAAATAACCTTCCTCCGGATCCTATACGGGATTCTTTTCAAGATTCTTTTCAAGATTCTTCTAAGATTCTTTTCAAGATTCTTTTCAAGATTCTTTCCAAGATTTTTGAAAAGATTCTCGAAAAGATTCTTTTCTTTCTATGCGGGAGCCTTGCCAGTACAGCAAAATTTTTATTTGATTGCTTTTTGTATCGATAAAAGGTCCATCGATAAGAATACTGCATTACGACCAGTGCAACCAAACTTCAGGTCACCATCTATACTCGATGACAAAATCACACTGAATGTTCAGTGCGGTGGCTATTCGGAAGAACAGCCGGTGCAGCCAAATTTCCGTTCACCACCAGCATCCATTGATAGCCCGCAACTTAATGAATTTATTCATTTTCGAAATATTTACAATATTATGAATGTATTTTTCTGTAAATTAGCCAAAATTTTATATTTCTTTTTTACCAACGCACTCACTCACTCACTCGTATAGATATAAAGTTCTATAAATACCAACTACAGCATCAGTTCTGATCAATAATGCGGCATTCTTCAATACTTGACACAACTACGCATTAAATATAACTGCATACAATCAAGTGTTCTAAAATCAACAAATATTTTCTTCCATATTACACACACACAAAATGAAATAAAAAACTAAATTCAGCTACATCGTATGACGGTTCGTCCTTGCCAGTCAACAGAATTACAAATGAAAAGAAAACAAAAACAAAATAAAACAAAATGACTCAATGAAGTTACAACATACGCATACAAAGAAATCGTTTCGACACAAAAATTTATTATCACATACTCAAACCATCAATAATTTGTATGAAGAAAGAGAAATAGGAACCGACGAAGTCTTGATGGTCGAGAATGTTCAACGCAAGGGTACATGCTCACACAATGATTTAAATCTCTTCGCTGATTGCGGTAGCCATGCGTTATGCATGCCGAGACGTTTAATTTATGGTCAAGTCGTATCGGCTCTATTCCCTTTCCTGAATCAATCGTTTGTGGATCAATATATTTGAATATACTGCATACATAACATATCTTCACATCCATCCTAAATTCTGAAGAACGAAAGCAGTTAGACATTTTCTCATTATTATATCCGACTGCTTGTAACTATTTTAAATTATTTTTTTCTTTTTCGTCTCGACGTTACTGATACACACACTATAATTATAACCACTACCATGACTACTTGCTTTCGTCAATCACAATTGATATGTACTATTGTCTTGACACAAACTTGGCCAAATCCGAACTAACAGGTATCCTCCCCCCCCCCCCCCCCCACTAACCAAAATAGAATGTGTCAGATATTTCAACCGCCCGAGAAAACCAAGAAGGATTACAAATAACAATAAAAGTATATCTCGACGACATTAAACCACCACGAAATTCATGTAAATGGAAAGTCAAAATTACCACAGAAATACAGAAATACACAACGATTTCGATATCTCAAATTCATTACATATATTTTGTAACGAGAATAACAACAGACCACAATGCTTCCCCCCCCCCCCCCCCCCTATATCAAAGTAAGTAGAGCAGAGCATGAGAGAAAGGCGACAAACGTCGCGGAGTGGGATTGTAGCGTGGATGACGTCATCGCGGAGCCGTTCAACGTAAGGAGGATCGCAAGCCGTCGTTGAGCGAGAGTATATCGATCGGTGATTTACGGGACTCCTGCCGCCATCCATCACTCACCGTTCGAACTACCACCCCGCGTTACAAATACTGCCTGCGGTAGCGTTGATGTCTCTCTCTATGCTAATCAGCTAATAGGAAAATTAGGAAATTAGGATAATTCGAGCAAGAAGACAGAGAGGATTCTTGGCCATTATTATTCCTTTTTCGTGCTCCGTATAGAGTGAATAAAAGTGGGATTGCGATAAAATTTAGTATTGCTGAGTGCATTATTGTTGATTTGGATTAAAATATTGTAATTCTTGATCCCGTTATTTTTTTACGACCCCGTGAAACCCCTCAATACCCCCCATTCGCCACAGAAACTCTCCGCAATCAATAAAATTAACCGATGACGAGTGTCCCCTCGTTGTCCGCCATTTTTCCACCTGTCGATACTTATTAGTACAAAGAAGCACCGAAATTCCCAATGTACCCCCCACAATTATTGATTAATTTTTATTCTTATTTGGCTTTGGCGGAGTATGTATATATTGAATAGATGTTATGATGCTTCGACGATGACCGCCTTTAATGTTTTGATGGAAGTTTGGCAAATCGTAACTCGGGTCTGAGTCGCACGATGCCGGAGATTCCGTTGTTATCGATCTTCCTGTATAGGAATATCAAACATTTGGAATCTATTTATTTTTGTCCCTTCAAATTGCTTTATCAATTCGTAAATTGATGAAGCAAACTGAACGGACGATATTTTAACAATTAATTTTTAATCGTGAAAAAATATTGCCACAGCCCGGGATCGAACCGGGAACTCTAGGTATCCAGCCTAGTGCGTTACCGATTACGAATTGATAAAGCAATTTGAAGGTATAGTATAGTGTATAGCGTATAATATATATATCTATATACTATGTACATGTATACGGAGCCTGGCGCTTAGCAGCCAGTAAGGTCTCGGACTCGGTAACGAGCGGACTTAATAAATACTCGTCTTACCGAATTCGTCTCTCTCTCACTTACCCACACTACAGTGGCGACGAGGATTGAGGAATAAAAGGAAGTACACGGGTAAACGGAGCATACGGAAAGCATAAGGAAAGCCAAAAGCGTGACCGCGTATGTCGGACGACGAGATATTCGCGGCTATCAGGGAAGGAAGAACCAGTTGGATATACACATTAAACAAGCAAGCGTTAGTGAAATGGATAGAACGACTCACGGGAATCAAAAGACGTGCAGAATTATTAACAATTGAAGTGCTCCGAAGTGAATTGAGAGAGATCGTTACGACAGAGATAGAGGAAACAACCGACTCAAGCCAACGAAGCGATAACGTGAACGACGAAGGCATGGCGTCGTTTCTGAATTCCCTGGAACCATTCGACAGGAAGAAGGACGACATCGAAGAATTTTTGGAGCGGCTGGACTTATATTTAGTGGCAGCGAATATCAGTGATAATGAGCAGAAAGCGGCAATTCTCCTAACAAAGCTGGGTACCGAAACGTTTTCGGCGATCAGAGCCGAGTGCCGAGCCCCGGAAGATGTGACAAAAAAAACACATGAGCAACTCACCAGAATCCTCAAACAAAAAATTTTTCCACCAAAAAATCATCTAAACGAGCGCAGCAGATTCCGTAAGATTAGACAGGCGCTGACGCAAGATATACGGGAGTTTGCAGCACAAGTGCGGCGTGAGGCAGTTAGGTGTAAATTCGCGAGCGAAGACGAAGCGTGCTTGGATCAATTCATTAACGGGTTGGCAAACGAACAGACACGATTCGAAGTGTTAAAGGCAAAGCCTAAGACATTCGAAGAGGCCCGGACAACAGCGATAGATATCGAAGACGCTAGGGCGAATGCAAAAGGGGAAGTGCAAGAGGAGAATAAAGAAAGCAAATTATTTAAAATATCAAATGCAAATCGACAAACTTTCCAAAGAAGAGGAACCAGAAGGCGAGACGACAGAAGAGGCGGGGGCACGAGAGCAGGCAACACCGGAGAACGAGGCAACACCGTCGGCCCAAGGTCATGTTATTGTTGTGGTCGACGGGGACATTTCGCACGCGAGTGTCGATACAACGCGACAAACTGCGAGGGGTGCGAAAGACGCGGGCATATGATACAAGTATGCCGAAGCAAGCCGAGTACGAGTGGACCGAGGCAACAACACTGGATGCGCAACGATGGGCAACAACCGACCGACAGCGAGAGCGAAGAAGACGGCAACGAAGAGCGACCAGCCGACGCGTTCCGAAGCCTATACATGTTAAAGGCAGGGCCACAAGGTAGAGAGAGTACGTTACGAATGAGAGTTGGCGAGCGAGTGTTAGACGTAAAAGTAGATACCGGCGCATATTACACGGTGATACCAGAAAAAGAAAAGCAGAAATTGTTTCCAAATAGAGAAATAGTAGGAACAGACGTATGTATGAGATTTTATGATCATTCCTTCTTTAAACCGATAGGGAAATTGTCAAAAATTAAAGTAGAGTTAGACTCGGAGATACGATTCTTGGATATTTACGTAACGAAAGAAGGATACGGGCTGTTGATGGGAAGAGAATGGCTGGAGGCATTCGAACGATGGCCACCAGTATTCCCAAAAAAATCAGTGACGGCATTGTATTTGCAACAAAACAAAATGTCGAAAGAAATAAAGAATCAGGATGATCAAGAATTGAATAAATTATTAGAAAATAGAGCAGCAGTATTTAAATCAGAACTAGGCAAATTCAAATTTGGAACGTTGAAATTGTGTTTAGAATCCGGTGCAAAAGCGATTTACAAAAAAGCCAGACCGCTGCCGTTAGCGCTCAAAGACAAAGTCGAACAAGAAATAAAAAATCTGACACAGGCCGGAGCACTAACACCAGTCAAATTTAGCGAATGGGCAACTCCGATCGTGCCGATAATAAAAAATACTGGCGGTGTACGTCTGTGCGGCGATTTCAAAATCACAATAAATAAAGTGCTTAAAATAGATCGATACCCGTTACCAAGAATCGAGGACATATTGTCAACATTACATGGAGGAATAACATTTTCAAAACTGGATTTATCGAGAGCGTACGCTCAAATACCGCTAGACCCAGACTCGCGTAAACTAGTAACAATAAACACGCATATCGGTTTGTACGAATATAATAGATTACCGTACGGAGTATCCACGGGCCCCGGATCCTTTCAAAGAATCATGGAACAAACGCTCGGGGGCATAAAGGGGGTAGGATTTTTTTTAGACGATATCCTCATTACGGCAGAGATACAATCAGAGCACTTAAGACGACTTGCAGACGTATTGACAAGACTCGAAGAATGCGGATTAACGCTTGAGCATGAAGAATGTGAGTTTTTCAAACCACAGCTACAATATTTGGGGTATCGTATTGACCGCGAAGGCATACACACGACAGATGATAAAGTAAAGGCGGTAGTAAACGCACCGCGACCGAAAAACGTTACGGAGCTACGCGCATTCTTGGGACTCGTGAATTTTTATGGGCGTTTTTTAAAAAACTTGGCGACAATATTAGAAGCATTACACGAACAATTACGAAAAAAAAAATTTGAATGGAATGAGAGGTGTACGCACGCATTCGAAGCAGTGAAAATGGTAAAGGCTCCAATATTGGTACATTATAATGCAGCGCTCCCGCTAGTAGTATCGTCTGACGCATCCGCGGTAGGGATGGGAGCCGTATTAGCTCATAAGCTCGACTCAGGAGTCGAGAAACCAATTGCCTTTAAATCTCGAACGCTCACAGCAAGCGAAAGAGCATGGGCAGCGATCGATCGCGAAGCAGGCGCGATTATTTTCGCTTTAACGCAATTTTACATCTACCTATACGGTCGATCGTTCATACTGAAAACGGATCATAAACCGCTTACACATATTTTTGGACCTGAAAAACCGATCCCAACAATCGCTGCTTCGCGATTGCAACGCTGGGCATTCTTTATGTCAGCTTTTAAATACACGATAGAATATATAACGTCGAAGCAAAACGGAAACGCAGACGCGTTATCGCGCTTACCGTTAGCAACCGAAAAAGGGAACCCGGCGCCAGAACCGGAAACCATGAAGTATGTAAACTACCAGAGTACGAGCGAGATGACAATACATTGGAAAACTGTTAGAGAAGAATCACGAAACGACGAAATCTTGCGCAAAATGATATTATATACGCAAATCGGGTGGCCAAATGACAGTAAAAGCTTGAATGCAGAGGAAAAAGCGTATTTTACGAGAAAAGACGAACTTCATGTTAAAGAAAACTGCCTTTTATGGGGATACCGCATGTGCCTACCTAAGTCAGTAAGAGCGACAATTTTACAAGAGCTGCATGGTAGTCACATGGGGATAACGCGTATGAAAAGTCTCGCTCGCTCGTACGTTTGGTGGCCGAACATGGATAGCGATATAGAGTTGGTAGCAAAAGCATGTAAAGTTTGTTGCGAAATTAGAGATAATCCGGCGAAAACAGAAATAAAAGCATGGCCTTGGCCGAGTAAACCGTGGGAACGTTTACATGCGGATTTCGCAGGACCGCTGTTCGATAAGATGTTCCTCATATTAATAGATGCTCATTCCAAATAGATCGAAATTTGGATACTAAAGAAAACAGATGCGACGCGTACAATCAAATGCTTCACAGAAGCTTTCGCGAGATTTTGTTTACCGAAGCAGATTCATACCGACAACGGACCACAATTTACAAGCGAAAGTTTTGCGAATTTTGTGGCACAAAATGGGATACGCCATTCGCTCTCACCGCCGTATCACCCAGAGAGTAACGGATTAGCGGAAAATGCTGTTAGAACGTTCAAATGAAGCTTAAAGCGATCGGTGCGTGCGGGCGCGACAATCGAAGATGCGGTAACGACGTTCGTGTATGATTACCGACGAACACCGCAAAGCACAACCGGAGTTTCACCGGCGAGTTTAATGTTTAAACGGGAACTCCGTACAAAACTAGATTAATGAAAATAGACATAAGAGAACGCGTAGAAGAACGTTCAGCTCAGCAAGCAGCAAAAAGGGGGGGGGGGGGGGAAGAGAGTAACATCGTTTGAAATTAACGAAAATATCGTAGCTAAAGACTATCGTACTACACCAACACGCTGGGTAAATGGTCAAATTCACTCGAAACTATCGCCGATGGTGTATTTAGTGAAGATAGAGGACCTAGTCTGGAAAAGACACCTTGACCAATTAGGCAAGGCAGTCACCGCGGAGTTAGCAGAACCTAAAAAAGTATCCGTTCAAGAAGCAACGACAAACGAAAAGAACATGCCGAGGAGGTCGGAAAGGCTGAGAAATAAGACATAGAAGGAAAGTAGTTCTAAGAACACGAGATGTAAATAGATGTAAGAAAAACCATGTATATAATAATAATACAACCAACCAAGAAGAATTATTATAACGAAACCGGTGGAGGGTATCACGGGAAATAAAAAAAAGTAGGGTGAGGGGGTGTAGTATAGTGTATAGCGTATAATATATATATCTATATAATATGTACATGTATACGGAGCCTGGCGCTTAGCAGCCAGTAAGGTCTCGGACTCGGTAACGAGCGGACTTAATAAATACTCGTCTTACCCAATCCGTCTCTCTCTCACTTACCCACACTACAGAAGGGACAAAAATAAATAGATTCCAAATGTTTAATTTTCCTATACAGGAAGATCGATAACAACGGAATCTCCGGCATCGTGCGACTCAGACCCGAGTTACGATTTGCCAAACTTCCATCAAAACATTAAAGGCGGTCTTCGTCGAAGCATCATAACATCTATTCAATTATTGATTAATACCTGTCATCCTATTCCAACTTGTCCTTCAGACAATTTGGGATTTTTTCTATTAATTTTTCCCTCCCTATCAATTTGTTTTTAAGTCACAATTTTAGAGTTCGATGTTCGTGAATCGTCCTTCCGACTTTTCGCGAATTTTCGAATATAAATTCCCCCCCCCCCCCCCCCCCCTTATACTCCCGGTTTTACAAATTACCCTTGTTGTTTTCGACCCCGAAAACCCCTTTTTTTGCCACCCTGATTAATTTAAGATATAGTTGAGACCACCCGGATATCATCAGTGTAAGAGCCGACCGTTAGGCCATTTGTCCCCTCGCCCTGACCTTCGTCTCAGCCCTACCCTATAGCTTATGCCCTGGTTTTTATTATTTTTGCGTATTTGCTCTCCCACTTCCTGGTTTGAGATTTAGTAATTTTTATGAGTTTATTTTTTTTTTTTTTTTTGAGATTTGAGGAATTCAAATTGCCGAATTCCACAAACGGTGTTGCACCGAATTGCAAGTGGCGCCCTTGTTTGAACCACCCCTGAATCGTATTATCGGATTTGTTTTTCTCGCCATTATTTCCTTTTTTATCTTTTTTGTATCTATTGAGTTTTTAAATAATTGAAGTAGTTTTCTAGTTTTACTAAAACTGCTGCATTATTCATTCGTTTAACCCGTTCCCCCCTCCTGCCGTTTCAGGAGCGAACATCGGGTCACAAATTGGCGCCCAACGTGGGGCCTGCCTAAAAACCTGAACAACTAACCCCAAAAGTTGTTCACCGTCACAAGAGCTCACCCAGTGGTCTCATAGTGTTTGCCATTTATAAAAATTTCTCCCCATTGTTTTATTTACCCCACTCACCCTACCCCTCCCCAAATTATTGTTACCCTGCTTGTCTACCCCTCGCTATTCATTCCCAGTTATTGCCACCTGCACCAGACATTTTTTTGATATACATTTTTTTTAAAATATTTTTTTTGTTTTCTTTGGCCATTTCTCCTCCTATCTCCCCCCCCCCCCCATTGCTGCTCACCCGCATTTTGCTATCGCCCTACAGTACAGCCCTCCGATTTTTACTGAATTGCACCCCCTCTTTACCCTCTTTTTTCCATTCTATTAATTTTTTTTTTCAATTGTATTTTATTTTATTTCAATTCATTTTTTCCTAAACCCTAAAAATGGAGCCAATCTCTACCGGGATGCCAGCCACCACCACGACGACCAGTGTGTCGGTCTCTGGCGTCCTAACATGCCCGGCTCCGTCCATTTTGCCCTCTTTAATCGCCCCCCCCCCCCCTCATCCAGTTGTCCCCCCTTAGGTAATAAAGCAAATTGCCACAGATGTACGTAATCTAAATCGGCTACCTAACGTCACTGATATTATACGTTTGTGTGACCATACCGAGTTGAACACTAATGGTTCACTCGATGCCCTCATTGACCGATATTTACGGTACGATGTTCGCCGTAAGTTCCTAATGGTTCCTACTCAATGGGATCCCACAGTCAATGAGCGTGGTCACGGATTGCCGTTCACATATACGGCAGCAGTTCGTGAACCCGCCTTCGAAGACTCTCATGTCTCGATTCCGCTGAACCCCCAAGACTTTAGTCAGCCCCCTCAGCATCATGGCACTACGTCATCCCCTCATGCCGTATTGGCAACGCGCCAAACCCAAGGCCCCTACCAGGAACCTATAAGTTTTAACGAGACGAATGACATGCTCTGTATGGAGGAGAGTCATTCTGCTGCTTAACCCCCGCCTTTGCAGCCCACAAGGTGCCCGTCCGTGAGCTTTGCCCCTCCTCCCCAAGCCCAAGAAAATCCTGAGAATTATCAGGAACCTAAAGAACCACCATCAGCGCCCCTTTTTCCCGGCTTGGCCGCTCCGAGCACCGAGAAGCCGAGCGAGCGCCGTCGGAAATTATTATGAACCCCCCCCCCCCCCCCTAAATCCCACCGTAGACCCCAGCACTCCTTACGAGGTATAATGTTGCAGGCCCGACCTACCCCGCTTTGCAACAGCCCCTCCGCGAGAATTGGAACTCTTCCCATTCCCTTCCCAGGCCCTCTGCAGCCCCCACGCCTCGTACTAACCCTTTGTTGCCTAGTTTATCCGCTCCCACGGGCCAGGATACCACGTACGAACTTCCCCCCCCCCCCCCCCCCTCCCTCCCAAAGACCCCAGAGTACGGGACTCCGACATCCCAGCCAAGTCAGGTATAACACCCCGAACGCCATGTGTAATATTCCGGCCTCCATGTACTACCATACGGAGTCCAACGTGATAAGGGATACCCGTAAGTGGACTATTTCCGCAGAAACGGTCCCAAATTTGCTGGCCGATGCGGCGAGGTTGGTGAAGAGTTTTTGTTGAGGCTCTACGAGTATTGCTCGAGTCGTGGTTTCGGTGAGGATGACCTTTTGTGGATCCTCACCGAATCGTTCACGCACGATGCCCTGATGTGGTATCGAGTAGAGCAATCCTCGTGGAGCACCTACGAGGAGTTTATTTACTTCTTTCGTGCGCGTTTCGGTCACTCAGACCTCCAAGAACGACTTCGTAGAGAAGTAGAGTCACGCACACAAGGCCCCGGCGAGCCCAGCGGGAAATACCTTACGAAGATGCGGACTTACTTTATTTTTTTGTCTCCCCCCTTTCCTTCAGAGGCCCAGCTCGATTTGTGCTACGATAACCTGCACCCGGACCTGGCCATGTATATTGATCGCGAAAGCGTAAAGTCTTTTGCTGATTTCCAGCACCGTTGTCGACGTGTAGAAGCAATGCGAGAACGAGCACGCAACTACCGTCATCCCCCACTGCCGTCTCGGTCCGTCCTCCCCAGTGCCGCTTATCAGCCACAGGGGAAAGGAGGCAGAGATAAAGTCGCAGCCCTGCGGTCAACGAACCAGTACCCTGAAGTCCCTCTACCGGCCCCGTCTACACCCACTGTGCGCCCCACCGTCCCGAAAGCCACCCCGACCGCTTCCATGAACCCGCCCTTTTCTAGACACCCTGTTGCCTCCCCCATAAATAATTCACACAACCCCCCTTCGTTAATGGCCCTGCAAGTCTCCAGATCACCAACTGTGCCAACTCCCCACGCACAACAGTCCTCCAGAGTCCACTGCTACAATTGCAGAGCGCCCGGCCACACCTGCAGAGAATGCCAGCAACCGCAGGGTTTAGTCTGCAAAATCTGCGGTACGCCGGGACACGATCGCAATTCGTGCCCGACTTGCCGTCGAATGCGCAAGGGAAACGCTACGGAAGGAGGACAGTAAATCGTGCCTCCCCCGATTTGATGGAAAACCCCGTCACGACCTCAGAATCCGTAAAAGATCACCCCGCAACTGACTTAACCCCCGACATTTGTACTGCCGTAGACTCGATCAATTCCCTAGAAGAGACACCCGACATTTCCTTTGCGTCAACTTCTTCGGTCGTATCACCGACGCCCTTGTCGACCCCGGCGATACTTGTTCATACCTGGGAGAAGAGGTAGTCAATTCCACGAATTTACAACTCCAACCTGCAACAGGAGGTGTTCGAGTAGATCGTTAGATAGTAGTCGTTGTTCCCGTTCTGGGAAAAATTGCCATGCAATTTAATGTCGCCGGAACGCTAAATACCCTTGAAATGCGTGCCACACCCCTGGGTTACGATAGCATTTTTGGAATTGATTTTTGCCATTTGTTCGGAATCACCATTGATTACGACAACGACACCTGGACCCTCCCGAACGGATTCCCTCGTAAATTTGACGTGCCACGTGAAACTCCCTTGTATGTCAGCTCTCATCCCACATTCGCTGGTTTGTCTGAAATGCCAGCCCTCGTTGGCGAACGACTAAATACCTTATTAGATCGTTTGGTAAAAGACAATACCTCCGGAATTCTCAGCGCGACCACAACCATTTGCCATTCAATCAATGTGAATGATCACCGCCTATTCGCCAAAGCCCTCGTACCATTTCCCCGTATTTACTTCGAATTGCTCAAGCCGAAGTAGATAAGATGATCCAAGAAGGAGTGATCGAACCATCCAACAGCGGATGGCTGAGTAACTCCGTTATCGTCACCAAGCCCAATGGAAAACACCGATTCTGTATTGACTTCCGAGACGTGAACAAAGTCATACAGAAAGGCGCCTTTGCCCAACATGGATAGGATACTTGACAGTTTGCGAGTGGCCCAATAAATTTCCAAACTCGATTTGAGCCAAGCCTACTTCGAGGTTCCCCTTGATGTTGCCAGTAGACCCATTACCGCCTTTGCTGCCCCTGGCAGAAGACTTTTCCATTTTACCCGCATGCCCTTTGGACTCACCAATGCCCCCGCCACTTTCCAACGATTAATAGACCGATCAATAAAGCCTGAATGGGAACCCCATGTCTTCGCGGATCTCGACGATGTTGTTATTGCCACAGAAAGCGTCGATCAACATGTCGAATACTTAGAACGGGTTCTCAAACAATTCCAAGAAGCTGGCTTAGTAATTGATTGAGAGAAAAGCGCGTTCTTCTGCCCCGAGATGAAGTATCTAGGATACCTAATCACCTCAGACGGATTGAAAACCGACCCAGATAAAATTGAACCAATCCTGAGCTACCCAGCTCCCAAGACCCTAAAGCAACTCCGACGATTCCTCGGAATGGTCAGATGGTACGGTCGCTTCATGGGGGACATCTCTGTTTTAAAAATGCCCCTAGTAAAACTTTTAGGAAAGGACACTTAGTGGCATTGGGGTGACGAACAGCAGACTGCGTTCGAAGCCCTGCGCCAAGCATTGACCACCGCCCCTGTTCTTGCCTGTCCAGACTTCACCCAGCCCTTTACCGTGCACACAGACGCGAGCGATTACGCTATTGGCGGTGTGCTAACACAAGAAATTGACCAAGAAGAACACCTCATTGTCTTTTGTTCCCGAGTAATGACCCGAGCAGAGCGCAAGTACAGTGTGATGGAGAAAGAATGCCTTGCCGTGTTATGGGCAGCGCGAAAGCTGCGCCCATACATCGAGGGCACGTCCTTCCGAGTCATCACTGATCACAGTAACTTGCGTTTTCTCCGAAACCTGCGTGACCCCTCCGGCCGATTAGCTTGATGGGCCTTGTCCATGCAAGCCCTCGATATGGAAATTTTCCACTGCAAAGGTTTTGACGTGATTTTTTTAGAAATCACGATCACAAGGGTTTTCGTTACCGGTTATTGCTTTGTTTGAGCGTTTTCGAGATGCCCTTGCTCCAATTTACCGTCTAGTTTTGTTGAAGAATTTTATGTTTCAGCATTTTGTCGTTTTTTTTTGTTATGGGAAATCGGTGCACTCAAATCTGTCGCGAGGATGAGAGCTCAAAGAAACGAGCAGCCCGGCAGAGGAGAGTGACCGATTCGAGTTCTTGCAATTGGTTGTAGACCAGTGCAAATCTGGCGCCCTATGGAGAAAAGTGCACCACGCTGGAGAAGTGGTGGTGTTCGTTAAGTTTTGGCACAAAATAGAGCATTCTGATGCGTTATGGTTATGAAGTTTGGGCCCGTTTTCGCGTGAAGCACTAAGGGAGGCGATTGTACAGATTTCAAAAATGTTACCGGCATGAGTTGCGCTCTCGATATAGTTACGAGGTGGTTCGAGTGAGAGGTCAGTAGTTCTCGGGTAAGGGATTTTGGGAAAACATTGAATAACGATAATGTTGAGCAATCGAAGATTACTAGAAGTGATTACTCTTGCTCGGGACACCGCCGACGTGACTGAGTTCGGACTCGAGCTCCCGTGTTGACAGTTTTTCTGTCGCTCGCGCTCCCGTCTTCGCGTTGTTCTTGTACTTAGAAATAGCGTATGCTGTACGCTATACGTTCTCGTTATCTCGTGAATTTTATTTTAATAAAATTTGAGTCGTGTTCCCGTTTTGTGTGGAGTGCAGTTTTGCGCATTTCTCCGCCTTGTGCACCCCTTTGGATGCAAGTTCTCGTTCCTGGGATTATTGTGAATAATTTCCGGTGAGTTGTTTTCGAAAAGTTAAGTTAATTATTTAATCGAATCCTTCGATTAAAGATCTCGTGCCGTTACCGTTGAGTTTCGGAGATGCGTTCGTTGCTTTGCAACTCGCTATTACCGTTACCGATTTCGATGCTTTACGCTGGTTCTCGTACATTAATTCAATAATACAAATTATTGTCTCTGCTCTCGAATCGTTACCTTCAATATTGAAGTTCGTTCTCGATGTTTGAGTTCTCGTTAAAATAAAGCTATTTACTGGGCCATACCTCGACCCTCTCTACCACAACCTAGCAGACTGAACCGCCGTGCATTTCCGCAACCGTTCGTCCTCGCGAGCGCATCCAGTTGCGTTTGTTAATTTTACGCGACCCCAAAAATTAATTAAGTTACCGGTTCCGTTATTGCTGTTCTCGATCGTGAGTTTGGCTTCAAACTTTCGATTTTAATAGAACCGAGCCTGATCAACTCTGATTCTTGGGCATACCGGTTTGTTAATACCGGTGAAACAAAAAATATCCTTCAGTTATTGGAATCGAGACTGCTCCCCTCGATTCCTCGGGCATACTGGTTCGTTTATACCGGTGACACAAAAATTAACTGGCGCCCACCGGGTTTGCGGATGCGCAAACGAGGGTGAACGGCCGAAGGTGACCGTTCTCAATTTTTGTGTTCCCGAATATTTTTGATATTTTCGTTCGTTCACGAAAAATACGTCACAAGGTACCCTAAAAGTAGTCCCCGATGCCCTCACTCGCATGTTTGAAGATACGGACGCCGCACTTTCTGCCCTGGGCGACGCACAAGATTCCTGGTATGTCGAATAAATGCGCAACGTTCACGAATTCCCCGGGAAATACCCTGATTGGAAAATTGAAGACAATTGTTTGTATCACCACTGCCTTCACCCGATTATTGAAGCCGCCTTAGCGGACTGGGACGCTTGGAAACTTGTCCTCCCTGTTGAAGCCCGGCTAAAAGCTTTGCAAGACGCCCACGACGCTCCCCAAGTCAGACATTTAGGAGTCGACAAAACGTACCACCGAATGCTCCAAGATTCCTCCTGGCCCGGTATGTTTGCCGATGTCACTCAGTTGGTCAGACAGTGCCGGGTCTACCAACTAAATAAGACCTCACAAGCTCCCCCAGGGGGGTTAATGAGAGAGAGGACCACCGAAGGACCATAGACTGTCGTCCCAGCCAACGTTATGGGCCCTCTTCCGCCCAGTAAAAACTGCAATAAATACGTGGTAGTTTTCGACGACCTCTTCGCAAAATATGTAGAAGCGAAGCCCTTAAGAACTACCACCGGCCCAACCATTATGTCCGCCCTCGAGTCCCTCGTCCTGAATCGCTGGGGATGCCCGCGATATCTTTTGACGGACAATGGGACCGACTTTGTGAACAACCTCATGACCACCCAGCTTTCCCAATATGGAAACCGCTAGACCACTATTCCCTTGTATCACGCCCAAGCTAACCCTGTGAAAGAGTGAATAGAACACTGAAAACGACGATTATCTCATACGTCGGTGACGACCAACAACTATGGGATATTCATCTACCGGAATTGTGCTTCGCCATCAATACTGCCGTCCAGTCCTCCACACATATGGCCCTTGCCTTTTTAAACTTGGGAAGAAACCCAACCTCGGCCAAAAACATTAAGGAAGAGATCCCACCCCCCGAAGTGATAGACAGAACCGACCCTGCAGTTTGGAGAGACCGAATGAAGCGGTTGCCCCTTCTCTACGATTATGTCAAACGAAACCTGTCCCAAGCTGCACGACGCCAAGCTAGTTATTATAACGGAGGGCGCGTGGAGAAACTGTTTGAAGTAGGAGACCTGGTCCTACGGAAAAACCGAGTGCTGTCCTCCGCTGCGTAGAACTTTGCAGCAAAACTAGCACCTAAATACCGTGGCCTGTATGTTATTACGAAGAAGATTTCCCCCATCATTTACGAAATCCATGTGCCGTGAAAATATAAATGGCCAAACATGCATGTTAAGGACCTGAAATTATATCGAGAACCCCGTGATGATGTAATCCCAGAACCCACCAGTAATGTGAGTGTCTCCCAGTCTCCTCGTAACGGAGTCTCGCGATTGCAAGTGACCCCCGACACGTCACTAAACCTTAACAATGCGTCCACCTCGTACCACGACACCACCCAACCCCCTGTCCCGAACACCCCCCCCCCCCCCCCCCCCCAGTTTCCGTAAGCCTTCCCCAGAATCCTCCAGGCCCCCGCAAAAGAGGTCGCCTACGAGGTAAAATGGCGCCGCGACTTCCTCCAAGCCCACGGGCTGACCCGGGGTGATCATTCCGGGAGCGATGAGGAAAAGGGACGAACCCCGGATAAATCCCGTCTTTATTTGAAAATTCACCCTTGCCATGCCACTCGATTCACCCCTCGATAAACCAACTTCTTTTTTTTAAGCCTTCATCGCACACAACATGGCGGCGCCCTTCGGAAGACTCCGCCATATTGGATTTGCAAGCAGCCGTCGTTATAGCAGACGAGCGCCTAATTTCACGCCTGTTTTTTCTCTCTTGCTCTCAATGCGAAGGCAAATTGATCTTCAACCACGGAAATTTCGTCGAAAATGCTCTCTTCAGAGAAGTGAAGTTGTCAAAAGACCGTCACAAGGCCATTAAATCACGGATAAAAGAACCATATATTTTGGGTGACATACAAGTATCCGAAAGCAAAAGTTCCATATCTGTAGATCTATTCTCGCGTATGTTGCACCAGCCAATCACAGGTTGACCATACGGAAGAGCAGGTTCGTGATTGGCTGGTCCAACATACGCGAGAATTACGCTACTGTGCCAACTGAACTGTGATTCTGCCCATATGTTCTGTGTATGATTCACCCCACACGTTCTCACCCGTGTTAGTAATAATCCTATTTTATCGTTTTATGTTTACTCTTTATTTTTTCGTTAGGACTCATTGTTATTCGTTAATTTTTGGTTGAATGCTTACTTATAATGTTAACCTTGCAAGAAGTACACAAATCTCCCAGAAAACACCTTCGGTGTATAAGATCTGAGACAAGTACATTTACATCGGCAGATATCCCTATTCTCTTGAAAAGTTGTTAAATAACGAATTTGTAAATGTAAAACCCCGTACTTTGCAAAAAGTTGACAAATAATCAAACGCCTCACAGCGCCAAGTGATCTCGAAAATAAAAAATCATAGTGGCAGTATAAATCATTATATAAGTTAGAGTTGGATGGGTGAATTTATAAAAATTACTTGTCCGGCCGTTCTACTTAGCAAATTAACCATTAACCAACTGAATATTGTATACGCGTGATTAACGGTTTCTTCTTCGGATCTAACGGGCTCTATTTTTATCCATTTTTTGACATTATTCGTAAAACTTGTGACCCAGTCTAAAATTCTTTTTGGACGCTTCATAATTTTTTCCTTTGTTCTTAAATTTTTCGATGTTTTGTCGAATTTTTTTCCGATTTTTGGTCGAATTTGACAGGTTTATTAAACGTTTTGAACAAAGCTAATGATTTTTTTAATTTTTTCTTGAATATTCGATCAAGTCATCGTTTTTTTTTCGTATCCACAAACAAATTTGAAACATCCGTGTAATAGTTGAATGAAATTCTACTTATAATTAAACTTTACAACTGACAATGGCTCCCGAATTGACCCCAAACTTGAAATTTCAATTGAAACTGACCTTACTCGCGCGGCGCATTGAGAGCTTTCCCTCGAGTTCACATCGCTTTATCACAGCCTCAGTGCAGCACTCATAAGCGCAGTTTTTTTGTCTGCTCTTATCCCGGCTAATGTAACAGCTAACGATCGCGAGCGCGGATCGAATTCTACAGCTAGCGAGAGTGTCGGGCTGCTTTTGTTTACATTCCGATCACCTTCGTGTCAAGTTGTTTTGGTGCGCGACTCGTGTATTAACTCTCGCGCTCTCTCGAACTGGAGTGCGTGTGTATCGGTGCGGTGGCTAGCAAGATGTTGACATTAATTCTCTAACTTTAATTTCTGCTATCTATCGCCTTGCGATGTCTGAAAATTGTGGTTTTTGTGGAGCGCCTGGACCTACAGCTACGAGCTGCCGTTGCACCGGCGCTTGTGGCAAGCTCTTCCACGGTAAATGCGTCTTGCGCAGCACGGGCATGGAATCTTTACCAATTAAAAAGCAATTCTGCTGCAAGACTTGCACCGATGCCACTGCACACCAACCTCTTCCGCTCCACGACGCATTGTCCTCAGCGCTTTTGCCTGGGAATCCTTTGACATTAGACCCTAGCAAGGTACCTGCCCCCATCTCCAGCGCCGTCACTCGACCTTTCGAATTTTAATGCCGGTCTCCAACGCCTTGAAAGCACCCTGAGCGGATTAATTGCATCCTCAACAGTGAAAGTGGACGACGTATTAACTCGACTTTCCTCCTCGGAAGCTGCTATCGTCCCCCTCCGCCAGGACAACACCGACCTCGCCTCTAAGGTTGACGACAACTTCGCGGAACTGCCATCGCGTATTGACGCAGTAGCCGCCATTCTTTCAGACAGAGCCCCCGGCAATGCGCAAGTCGTGACTGCTTGCCCAGATTTCGAGTCATTCGTGCGTGAATTTGAGGACCGGGAGAACAGAAAACTTAACGCCATGATTTTCGGTCTCGAAGAGAATACTTCTCCCTCCGCAGATAATGCTGCTATTTTAGCAGTGCTGTTCGCAGTAGCACCAGCTATCGCTGCCAACGACATCAATCACATGCATCTTGGAATACGCAACAGCACAGGGCCCCCGCGCACCCAACCACGACCTATCAAGGTCATTCTTCAGTCAGTGGGATCTGCAACTCATATCTTGCAATCTTCCGCGCTCCTCCGTCAACATGCACAGTTTTCGGGAGTTTCTATCCGCTCTGACAGGACGCCCGCGCAAGACGTCGCCTATTGCAAATTACGCGACGAACTCCACATGTGGTCGGCGCGCGGGGAGAAGGGCTTACGTCTAGTCACCCGCAATGGGGTACCAGTCATTATCGTGGACCGTTCAACCAGCTCCAAATGTACGCGGGCACTACCTACGCTGGAGGGTACGCACGTAAATGCGTCGGGAGGGGGTTCTACTTCCCCCAAACCTACACTGGCGCAACCTACGATAGAGAGGACACGCGAAAATGTATCAGGAGCGGGTGGTGCTCCTCCTCGTCAACTTCGCGGAGCATCAGGACTTGCTTTGCTCAGCCCTACTCTCGAGCGAGCCCTCTCATCACCACCCTTAGTTTCCCGTTCGGCAGCTGGCGAAAGAGGAGGAGCTCGAACCCGTCAGGCAGCCACCACCAGAGGCGACATGGCCGCGACCGCTACGGACGACGCCAACCGATTTCGCCACGATTATCGCCCGTCTGCCCCCGCTGAACCGCGCCGTGACAACAACGGCTGACTGCTGATTACCTCGCCTGCCCTGTCTACCATTCTACGCACACCATCTCTCTCTGCCGGCTCTGTCGCACGTCTATGCATCTGCCACGTAAACGCTCAATCGCTACCTGCCGATATCGACGAGTTCCGCGACTTCTTTCACCATTACCGGTACGATGTAATCGCTGTATCTGAGACCTGGTTAAACGAAACTTATCTTGATAGTTGTGTTTTGCTTGATTCTATCACTCTATTTAGAAACGATCGACTCGGTAAGAGGGGAGGCGGCGAAGCCTTGTACTTTCGCTCTACGCTTAAAGTCACCGTAATTGTTTCCTCGCCGCTAATATACTCCCCCAAACCGGGATACCTCACCTACGAAGCTCGCTGCCTTTCTGGCACTGAAGTTTTATTCGCCGTCGTCTACCGCCCCCCTCGTCTCGGCTTTCTACATTTTTTCGAGGAAGAGATAATCTCACCGCTACCTGATTATAAAAATATTGTAATTCTTGGAGACCTAAACACAGATCTCCTCAACAGCTCGTACGAAGCGACTCGCCTAACTAAATTTTTGTCGGACTAACTCTTGTTCAGTACCAGGCTACCCACAACTCCGGCATAACCGACACTTGGCTCGATATCTGTGCAGTCAGTGACGCTTCGAAAATACTTGGCAGCGAGCAATCGTCAATTCCCTTTCTCTCAGGACACGATAGAATCTCAATCACCCTTCACCTTACCCAGTATTCTCGGCCCTCTTCTTTTCAGCCTCTACTTATGCGATCTGCCTGCGCTCTTCCAACACTGCTCCTATATCCTCTACGCCGACAACCTCGTAATTTACCACCACTGCACCGTTGATAGCGTAGTCACATCGCTGGCTCGGGTCAGCGAGGACATCGCTAATATAAACGGCTGGGCCCTCCGCAACTCGTTGACCCTTAACAGCTCAAAAACAAAAGCCATGCTACTTGGCACTGCTCCGCTCCAAAAAGGTGTTGATCCCGCTGCTCTGCCCTCACTTCGCGTGCTTGACCAACCCATCGAGTACGTGTCGTCAATCCGCTACCTTGGGGTCATCATTGACAACACGCTTGGGTGGGGAGAGCAGGTTTCCGCGATACGACGCCATGTCTACGGCTGCCTCTCGCAGCTCTATCGGTCCTCGCACCTCTTTAATACAGAAACCTGTAAATGGCTTGTCAGGACCCTGATCCTACTACACTTTGAATACTGCCCCGCCGTGCTTGGTGATGTCCCCGCTACTCTCGACAACAAACTTCAACGTGCGTTTAACGATGCAGTGCGGCTTGTGCTGCGCCCAAGCGTAACGAACCCATCTCTAAGGGCAGGCGATCTCTTGGCTGGCTGACGGTCTCCAACCAGCGGCTCTTTTAGACGGGGTGCCTTTTCTACTGTATGGTGAGATCCGGCATCCCCTCTTATCTTGCGGACTCGCTCATCCCTCGAGGTAGAGCGAATCCGCACAGTGTGGGGGGACGCACGGACTCACTGCGTGTACCTGCCTCGCGCTCGTCTAAACACCAAAAGTGCTTCACAGCGGCCAGTTCTCCGTTTTAGAACGGGCTTCGCACTTCCATCACGAAAGCCCCGTCCTCTAGCCAGTTTAAGAGTCGCCTGCTCCTCCACTTATTGACTCTCGAGCGCCCTCAAGCAGGGGCGTGAGTTTGTCTTGCGTGTCCCCAACTAGTGTATTCACTCGCTGTATTACTTTTCCCTCCACCACTCTGTACTACCTCCTTCTTTATCTTTATGTCATGCTCATCTTTACTGTTTCAGTTATAAGTTCTTTACGCTATTATCTATGTAACCACTGTATTGCTTTAGTCCTTAGGGAATTTATTCCAGGACTCAATAAATTTCTATTTATCTATCTATCTATCTACACGGCGGAGAGAGCGATATTCTGAGCTTCAGAAATTCATAACTAGAAAACAATCGATTTAAACGAAAAATTTGTAAGCACTTTGTCTCTTCCCAATGATCTGAAGATAACGAAGGAAGATACGCGAACGTCAATATATGGTATCTGTAATTTAGGGACATGAATTTATTGAGAGTCGCATTCATCTACGTGTTAATGAAATGGGAAATATATTCATCGTTTGAGCAACCTCTAGACAATTTTTTATCGCGCTAAAATTTTGAGAAGAGCTGCTTAAAGATACAAACTATAGATTAAAACGATGCAAAATGAGAAGAAAAAAAAATTCCTCACACCCTAATATATATACAGGGAGGACACGGTGAAACTAGACAGCGCAAATGCGCTTGCGCGTCAAACCGACGGTTCTCACTCTATGCGTGCAGACCGAGTAGTCGGGCCAGCAAGAGAGAACGGAGAGGAGGAATGTATGAACGTAGCGTATGCCCGTACCAGACGGCTACGAACTAGCGCGCCGAGCATAGCTGACCCAATGCCTTATGATTTGTACGACACATTTCGTGTACGTAATACGATAAATTGAAAATTCCAACCGAGAAAAAAAAATTTGTTTTATTCTATTTCTTAAAAATATCGTTAGCTTTTTGAATAACTTACACGCTTTTGTAGACCGCCGTAAACTCTGCAATCCAAATACGAATTGCAGTTAGTTGATTGGCATACAAAAAGATAGTTCGATATGACTTTCTGTACATTAATCTATTCCTTTATAATAGCTAACTCGCTTTTGCGAGTTGTTGTACACTATGTGTACTAGTTCACCACTGTCTTGTAAATCTTGTGACCCGCTGTCACTTCCTACAATGGGTAGGAGAGGAAAGTCGGGCGAATAAAATAATTAAATAAAAAGAAAGAAATAGAAAGAAAAGAAAAAAAAAAAAAAAAAAATGGCGTTTACAAAATAAGGGTATACTCTAATGTTAGGGGATGGGCGCCAGTTGCATTAGGTGCAACACCTTTCCATAAAAAAAATAATATTAAAAAAAAAAAAACTAAAATTTATTACTCACTCAAACCACGAATGGGAGTTGCCAAATAAAAGAAGTAAAAATAATTAATAATTTTGGAGGGCCGGCTAGTTGAGGGGGGAGAGCACGAGTCGGCAGGGCGAGGGGTAAAATGGCCTACGGTCGGCTCTTATAAATTACCTCGGTGATCTCAATTCCGGTAATAATACGAGTGGCACAAAAATAGGGTTTTGGGGTCAATAAATAATATAAAGGGGAAGGAAAAATATGCAAGATAAATCACAAATTGTCTGAAGGACAATTTGGAGTAAGGCAAAGGGTCTTAAATAACAATTGGGGAGGGCAAAATGGGAATTTCTTATTTGACGGTTGACAGGTGGGCAAGATGGCTGATAACGAGGGGACACTCGTTATCTATTTATTGGGTATTACGGGGGGGGTTTCGGTGGCAAACGAGGGTAAAAAGGGGTCGCACGAATTGTAAAAAATGGGGCTTCAAAACTTACGATAGTTTCGAAATAAACTCCAAAAAAACAAAACCAATTATCAGCACTCAGCAGAAAAATAACTATGCGCAGTCTCTCAAAAAAACTTCTTTCACTTGTTACAGTTAGAGAACTATTATGGCGATTATCCTCGCCGTCTTCTTCCTTGAATTTTCTCCTAATTTTCTAATTTTGCTATTGGTTGATTTGTATAGGGGAGAGACATTAACGCCGCCGCGGGTAGTAATTGCAACGCGTGATGGTAGTTCGACGAGTGGGAGATGGATGGCGGCAGGAGTCCCGTTGGATCCCTAATCTATACCCCATCGATAGACAACGGCTGGCGATCCTCGTTCCTCCTTGACCCGCGATGACGTCATCCGCGCTACAATCACGCTCCGCAACGCTCATTGTCCCTCTCCTATACTCAACACTGCTATTAGAAATAGGCGGGCGGGGAGGGAAAGCATGGGAAGAAGCTAGTGTTATTGTTTTCGGGAATGTGTTGTGCGCGTTCGGGCAGTGCGTGTATCGAGATTTCGCTTTAGCGAAATTTCTCGTTACAATCTTTATATGAGTAAACATGCATAGTATTCTCTTAGAAGATGTTATCTTGCAACAGTTATTTGCAGTTTCTATAAAAATATTTTAAATCGTTTTAACAAGCACGAATAGCAAGGACTTTTAAAATGAAAAATCGAAATCTTTATGAAAAAACGAGATCCAACACTCGAATTATTTAAGAAACAATTGAGAACTGTTGTCCGTTTCAGCAAAAGCCTGACAGACAAATATAAATCTTCTGCACTACCAGCGGCCTTAATTTTTAGCAAAATTTAGACTTTCTTCTAACATTTAAAATTTTTACCAAATATTTCAAATTATCTAGAGCGTGCGATTTTCAAAAACTGAAATTCGGATCTTTTAACCGAATTTATTTTTTTCTAAAACTTATAATTTTTCCTGAAGTTCTCTATTCTAATAAAAAAAATATTTTCAAACAGTGTACTGATTTCCGTCCGCATTAGCTTACGAAAGAATATTTCGATAGGACCTGCAGAAAATCTATCTTTTTGTTTGTAACAGCTTACTCTCTTTTACGAAATCGTCGTGCACTATGAGTATCATTACAAGCTGAGTTGTAAATATCCATTATTTCCTTCGATAAATATGCATTATATCATTTAATGAAAAGGTCTTATTCAACAACAATAATTCACATTTTCTTGAAAATTATGATCGAACGTTTGTGCAATCGCAAAAATAAATTTTTCGCATCGAAACATCGAATTAAAAAAATGAGACCATACCTTCAACCCTTTGCGCTATTAGTGACCTGTAGGTGGGCTGCGATACAAACGGTTGTACAAAGGGAAGAATTCAAGAATGAATGAATGAAAAACCAGTCTACCAGTTTCTCCCACAATTATTCGTGGCATTTCATACAAATTAATTTTTAAGTGTTACCCATATTTTACATATTTTTTTATGAGCACTGCAAGTTATTATTATGCTACATACCCCGCTCATACTGAAAATCGTTCCAAAGAATTCGTCCATTATGGTTGGTTCATACATTTTTTAAGAATTACCAGCCACAGTAGATGTTTCTAAAGATTTGCATTCGTGACATTGGGATTGGGTTTCGGGTTTGGGAATTAAGAGGCACTCAATTAATTTTAATCGAATAAAACAAATAAAATTAGCAAGTTGGCGTCTAAAAAAACAAAAAATTTTTATTTCAAAGGTTTAACTTAAAATATTTAAAAATAAACGAAATAAATGCAATCGAAAGGATCTAAACGACGTTAAAAAACGGAACCTGACCAATTGAACGAACGTAAGGTATCGACTGATTTTATTTGTTTTGACAAGGCTTCGGAAATTCGTCAAATCTCATGTTTAACATTTTTTCAAATGACATTTAGCTGACGGGCTATACTACTCATGAAGTAATATTTGCTAAGTAGGATGTCTAAGTCACGTAGCAGTTCAATAAACCTAATGATTATTGTAAAATGTATTTAACTTAACATGATATGAACGTGACAAAAGATATGAACGTAAAAAACATTATAAATAGAATTAATTTTATAATTTTTTTTTTTTTTGTTTTTTGTTTTTGTTCCATATGTACGGGCCTTATCCCATTTTTAGCTTCGTTGCACCTACAAGTACCAGCCATCACGCGCGAGATTATTAGCAGAACTGAACGAAGATTGATGCGAGATGGTGGTACTCGTAGTTATGTGCGATGCGGCTGTGACCGACTTAAGATTGAGATAGAAACACTCGCATTCGCATATAAGACGTAGGAAAACCACAGAAAACCTACGTCGGGTGTAGCCGGCTAGGTCAAATCCGCGCCGAGCTCCAATGTTTACAGCAAACAGCGTGGCGCGTCTTACACGTTGCGCGCTGCTGCTACCGAAAAACATTTTGCCCAAAGCGGGAATCGAACCCAAGCCTCCCAGTCACCAGGCTAGCACACTACGTACTGAGCCACAGCGCTGGTACGTAGTGTATAATTTTGTCGTATAATTTTGTATAGTGTGTATATTTTGTCGTCAGAATCGTAAATAGCGACCAAAAAACCCTCTTATACTAACTTTTTGGTTGATTAATTTAAATAAGGCAAAGTTAACCGAAAATAACCACCATATTGGATCCGCCATCTTGAATTTTGTAACTTTGATATCAATGATAATCAGCGACCCAAAAAACCCTCTTATACCTATTCCTACGTAGATTGATAAAAAAAACTCGAAGTTAACTGTCATATTAACTTATCGTACTTAACAAACGTTCATGCGTTCCAGAATCAGTTAGCCGTTTGTTGTTAAAAAAGATACAAGTATTGAATCCCGCTGAGATTAACAAAAACGCTGCCTGCACTTACTGAAAGTTTTGTAAAGCGTCAATAAGTTTACCAGGAATTTGCATTTTCGGAAACAAAAACAATATTAATTACAAGCCAGATGGTTTTTTAAATTTTCAATAATAAATACAATTTGTTCTAGGATCCACTGAAAAGATGAGTAATAAATCAATTACAAAAATAAATAATGACTATTAGATTCGGTATTTATTAAATAATCGAATAATGAATCCATACAGTATCCATTGTAAAATAAATAATATATTCGTTTGATTCACTATTAATCCCAAAAATAAGTGCCGAATTAAACTCATTGCAGTATTACTTTTAAAACAATAAATCAATCTTGATTTAATACAAATTTTAAAATGACTAACGATATCAATATTTGTATCATCCAAAAATCACCTCAAAATACGCCCCACTCTGGTTATTGTACATTACAATTGATTGAATGATAACAAATTTGAACAACGAAATAAAGCGTTATAAATTGGATGTAGGCCGTTAAAATTATTATGCTTAATTCGTTGATCACAGTTGTTCATCATTTTCAGATATAAAAATGATACTTATTACAAGTCAAATTGTCTTTTTTTTTTCAATGATAAATGCAATTCGTTTTAACATCCACTCATAAGATAAATAATAAATTAACTGTAAAAATTATTGGTTATTTAGACGCGCAAATTATAATTCGTATTAAGAAAAGATTTTATTAAGAAGCAATGTCAACTCTCGGAAGTCTCTTTAGTAACTAACATAATCAACGATAAACAATAAACAGTCTGGCGTGAGATTCGCACTGATCGCAGAGTCGTTGCATATCGATCAACACTCCTTCTCGACGGCGATGAACACGTAGTTATTTCTTTCTTTGGTCCCAATCGCGTAACCCGATTTCTTCTCTTAATTTTCTGAGTCTTATTCCCAGTAGGGGCTTCGTTAGCATATCCACTAGCATATTTTCTGTGCAGCAGTAATTGAAGAATACTTCTCCTTTCTCCGCTAGGTCTCGTGTATAGCAGAATTTTGTAGCCACGTGCTTCGTTCGATTGCTAAATTTACAGTTCTGCAACGCCTTAATGGTACTTTGATTATCTTCGCGCATCTTTATTGGGCTCGATTGTTCCTCTTGCATGTCCGAAAGGAGTCTCTTGATCCACTGCACTTCCTTGCAAGCTTCTGACAATGCAATAGTTTCCGCTTCCATTGTAGAAAGAGCTACACAAGTTTGTTTTCGACAGTTCCACGAGATCGGAGCTCCATTAAGTAAAAATAAATATCCGCTATTCGATTTTCGTTGGCTCTTGTCTTGCGCCCAGTCGGCATCGGCATACCCAAGTAGCTTCAAAACATCCGTATCCGGGTTCGGGCCCAGCTTGAGTTGTACGTTCATAGTTCCCTTCAAGTATCTAACTGTCCGTTTAGCCTCGACCCAGTCCTGCAATGTCGGAGCAGCGGTATGTTGTGCTAGGATACAGACTGCCGCCATTATGTCCGGTCTTGAGTTTACTGCAAGATAGAGAAGTTCTTCGATTAACTTTTGATACTTCTCGTTACTTTCGAAGCTTTCTTGTCGCTCGAGCTTTAAATATCCCGGATCCATTGGAATATTCGATGGCTTGCATTCTTCCATTTTAAAATCTTGAAGTACTTTCTTGATATATCTGCATTGGTCGATATAGAAGTAGGAATCCTTATCTCTTCGTATTCTCAAGCCGAGATACTGCTGCAAGAATCCTAGTGCGACAATGCAAAAAAACTGTTTTAATGCCGTTTCTACGGCGACGATCGCTTCTTGTGTGCTTGAGGCCACTAGAATATCGTCCACGTATACTATAAGATACGTGTTTTGTCCTTCCTTTTTTTAAATATATAAGCATGGATCAGCCTCGCCTTGTTCGAACCCGTGTAGCTGAAGAATTTCTCGCAATTTGTCATTCCATGCTTTTGCCGATTGTTTCAACCCGTAGAAACTTTTCTTCAATCTGCAAACCTTATTTTCGTTCCCTGCAGCACAATATCCTTCAGGCTGCTTCATGTAAATCGTCTCCTGAAGATCTCCATTAAGAAATGCTGTTTTTGCATCAAACTGCTGGACGATTAACTTCCGCTTTCCCGCTAACGTCAGAAACGTTCGAATAGTTGTTTGGCGTGCTACCGGCGCGAACACTTCATCATAATCCACGCCGTACTTTTGTGAGAAGCCTTGCGCTACGAGGCGTGCCTTATATCTTGTGACATGTCCTTCTTCGTTTCGTTTCAATTTATACACCCATTTGCTTCCTATTGCCTTTCGATCTTTCGGTAGATCAACGAGATCCCAGGTATTATTTTTGTAGAGCGATTCCAATTCCTCGTCCATCGCGTTTTTCCAATGGACTTTGTCGTTACTAGCCAGAGCTTCGCGAACATTTCTAGGCTCGATTATTTCTTCGAATACCTGACATGCAGAAAGTCCGTATCTCTCCGGAGGGATTCCCTTAGTCTCGCGAGCCGATCGTCGCAGAGGTTGGGGTGTATTTTCTTCTTCATTGAAAACGATAAGATCGTTCATTACATTATTATCCTGCGGCTCGACCGCGTCGACACCGTCAATCGCGTTTCGTTCTTCGTTTAAATCAAGACGTTCAATATTTTCCTCGCGTTCTTCAACGAGCAATTCCTCGTTGCTTCTGACTGATTCCTGATCTGAATTTTCGAGTGAAACTTCTACGCCGTCTTGTATTTTATCTAGTCTTACATCTGCCTCATCTCCTAAGATTTCTTCTTCACCTTCGTTCACGAATTTTACATCGCGACTAATTGTGATTTTTCCTGTTTTCTGATCTAACAGCCGAAATGCTTTAGATCCTTCTTCGTAACCGACGAAGTTCAACTTTGTCGCCTTGATGTCTAGCTTTCGTCTTCTTGCTTTTGGGATGAGTGCGTAGGCGGTACATCCAAAGATATGCAAATCGTCCACTTGCGGCATCTTGTTTTCCCAGAGTTCGTACGGTGTTCTCGTAGCTCCTTTAGTGGGCAATCGATTTTGCAAAAAATTCGCCGTGCTTATAGCTTCGCCCCAATATTTTGCAGGCATGTCGGCATCGAGAAGCATACATCTTACCATCTCTATCAAGGATCTGTTTTTCCGTTCGGCGACGCCGTTCTGTTGAGGCGAATACGGTGCGGTGAGCTGCGTTTGAATCCCTTCTTCCTCGAGCCAGTTGGTCAAACTCTTATCCAAGTATTCTCCTCCTCGATCCGAACGTAAAAACTTTGGTCGTCTTTCGAATTTATTCTTTACCAACTCGAGATACTTCTTCAGTGCGGATCCGGTATTCGATTTCTTCTCGAGTAAATAAACGTGTGTGAACCGACTATAGTCATCGATAATCGTGAGTGCGTAACGCTTACCTCCTGGCGTATCGACTTGCAGCGGTCCACATATATCTGTATGTAGAAGATCTAATACTGCACTTGTTGCGGTTTCTGACTTCTTTGGAAATGGTAATCTAGCCATTTTTCCTTTGATGCAACATTCACAAGACGATCGTATCCCACAGTCTTTGATGTTTATCCCCGTAGCCAAACCAGTGCTCAGTTTTGATATTGCATCGGGGTGTCGGTGCCCAAATTTCCTGTGCCAGGTATGCTGACAATCCTTTGTATGCGCAGAATTGATCCTTACTGCAGCATTAGCTTGATGGAGTTCGTATAATCCCGATGTTGAGATGCTTTGCGCTACTGGTGTATTGCTTTTCGTAATATCACATCCGGTTTCGCTGAATATGACCTTTAATCCATCCGTTGTCAGTTTTCTCACCGATAATAAACCTTCTTCTAGAGATGGCACGAAAAGAACATTCTTAAGAATGACTTTCGACTGTTGACCGTTTCGCTCGAAACACTTTAATTTTCCTGATCCGATTCCTTCAATCTTCGCTTTCTTTCCGTCTGGTAATTTGACGCTTCCCTTCATCGGTTCGATCTTCGCGAAGAATTCTTTATTTCCCGTCATGTGACTGGTTGCGCCAGAATCAATGTACCAGCGTTTGAAATCGACTGATTCTTGCCGTACCGAGAAACATGCGTGTACACTCTCTTCTTCGTCGCTATCCTTTTCCTCGGATACTTTTGCTGATTTTTCTTTATTTATCTTTCATCGTTTGTACTGAGCACAGTCCTTCTTCAAGTGCCCTTGCTTTTTACAGAAGAAACAAACTCTTTCGTTCTTAACATATCCGATTTTCATTGCTGTTCCAAGTTCCCCTTCTGCTCTCGAAGATTTTCTGCGTTTGTACTCGTCTATCAGCTTTCCCTTCACAAGACTGAGTGTGAGCTCTTCTTCGGATCGACTTTCAAGCGCTGTAACTAACCCGCTGTACGATTCTGGCAGGCTTCCAAGAATAATTGCGATCAATAAACTATCAACAATTTTCTCGCCGAGAGCCGTCAATTTATCGACCAGGTTCAAAATTGCCATCAAGTGCTCCTCCATGTCGCCATTTTCTTGCATTCTCAAATTAACCACGTTCTTGAGAAGAAATACTTTACTTGATAAGCTGGATTTCTCGTGATATGCCTTTAACGCGCTCCATGCTTCCTTCGCCGTGAGACAATCTCGAACATGCACTATTTGATTATCTTCAACCAGCAAGCATATCGTTGCGCGTGCTTTATTGTTAACTTTAGTCCATTCCGGAGTCATGGGCGTCGGCGGATTCTCCTGTGCCACATCCCAAAGCTCTTCTTTGATAAGCAGCAGCTCGACTTTATACTTCCATATTTGATAGTTCTCGTTGTTTAGCTTTGCGATCGTAACTCGCGTTGCTTCTGTCATTTTTCTTCTTTAACAATTACTCGTCGACTGGGCCCATAACCAATTGGTTATTTAGACGCGCAAATTATAATTCGTATGAAGAAAAGATTTTATTAAGAAGCAATGTCAACTCTCGGAAGTCTCTTTAGTAACTAACATAATCAACGATAAACAATAAACAGTCTGGCGTGAGATTCGCACTGATCGCAGAGTCGTCGCATATCGATCAACAAAAATACATAATGAATCCTTAAAGTATCCATTGTTAAATAAATAATACGTTTGTTTGATTCACGATTAATTAAAAAAATAAATGCCAAATCTAACTCATTAAAGTTATACTTTTAAAACGATAAATCTATCTCAATTCAATACTAATTCTGAAATGACTAACGAAAGTAATATTTTTATCATTCATGGATCAGCATATTCGAAGACGTCCAACTCTGGTTATTGCACCTTACAATCGATTGAATGATAACAACTGTGATCAACGAAAAAAATTATAATTTTTACGATTTACATCAAGTTTCTTACCCTTTTTTTTTAGCTCGCTCGAACTAACTTGCTCCACATAGCCCTCATGGCTTCTGGCATCTGCCCTACCAGCTCGGGTACCGTCCCTTGCCCCTACCACTACCCTTACTGGCCCGTTCTGATGCCGCGTGGGGAGACAGTTGCCGCTCGGATGAGATGCACTGTCAGCCGTAGGCAGTAGCCAATCAGGCTTCCTCAATTCTCGCGCAGCCGCACTTGACTGTCTAGTTTCACCGTGTCCTCCCTGTATATGTAAATAAAAACTTAACAATGCGTGAAAAACTATCCTTTACTATGACACATTTCTACATGAATCATTTCAAAATATCCAATTAATCCTATTATGTGCATTTCCGTAGCACTTGGTTACACTGAAAAAAAAGAATAGTATTACTAACTTTAAAGTGTCAACTACACCTTTTTAGTTCACGCGACTGATTATTCGTAGTAGTAAATATAAAATCGTTTCCGTAACTGAAAATTAGTTACTGTAACTACAAAAAGAGTAATGACAACAATAATGTATTCTTCTCACTTTATAGTTATCAGGACTACTATGATTTTTCTGAGTGCATGATAGCTGTTACATTTGGCAAGAACCGTCAATTTTTCAGCGCTTCACCTGAATTTGGAGTAACGGCCATTTAGGAAATTATTTTATTTTCTTCAATACCCAAATGCTTACATTCTTTAATTAAACTATATTATATAGATTTATAGTTCCGAATTGTTAAGTATAAACTAAAAGTGGTATTGATCGACATGGTCTATAATTATAGGATTCCGTGAAATAATAATGGATGAAAAGTGTTTAGAGGTGGAATTGAATACAATTTTACAAGCGTATATCGCCGAAGATATGGAGAAACGGGAATCGGAAGGGAAAAAATCAAAGATAAAACTGCATACGATTGCGCCAAGTGAAGACGAAGTCCGTTATCTTCCGAAACTATACGAAACGGTTACGGCATATCCAAAAATCAAAATCGATGATGTCTTTGCAATCCGATTATGCGTATGGAATCTGCCGCAAAAATGTAATTCCCAAGATATCACGGAGCCCTTCGCTTTCCACAACATTACAATTCACGGTTGTGACATTGTAAGGAATCGTCGTCAAGTGACATCTTTTGTCACTTGTAAATCGACGTTCGATTCCTTGAGAGCACAAATGATATCTAGAGATCGCAAAATGTTACTGGGAACTTACAAAGTAAGAGCAACGCCGGCAGACGCTTGTTATCAACCAAAGAACAGGACTATTCTTGGTCATTCTGAAAAGAAGGATAGTTCAGAAGCAACGGATGAACTCACAGTTTTTCATCAACTGCCGTGTGAACTTTGGGATATATTTTGATGTTTCTGTCTTTGGCTGATCAAATTAATCTCGCTAATGGTAAGTCATTTTTCTAACGAATTAAAGTTATGAGACTGACAAACAATTTATATAGGCCCTCGATGTACTTTAGCCGATTGTTTACATGTCCACTAACTCTTGCATACAATTCACTTGTTTTTGATTGTACTTCTGCATATGTGCAACTGCAAAAGGCCTTTAATGTTTCTATATTATCATCGGAGCACTATGTCTAACAATAATAAGTAGATACTAGTGAAAACAAGCCTGCAACACACAACCTTGCAAATTGTTTCCTTATTGTTGGATACTTTCAACGAAGGCGCTATGACTAAGCTTTCACTATGTCATGAGTAGGTGATCGGTTGATCGGTTTCGATTTTTCATATATGCAGATGTTTTTTTTTAATTTGAAATTTCCATAGGAGGCTTTCGCTACCACCAGATCACTTTTCGAATACGTTCCGATTTTTCGGACGATTTGGTAACTGTGTCACTATCCAGCACGATCGGTAATCTTTTCATTTGTTACTTAACTTGTTTCATAACTTTTTCGTACTCAGCCGAATACTGTGGAAAATTTAAAGTAAAGCAAACGATGTCACACTGAATGAAAAAAAAAGTTTTCAATTTCTGCTGAAAATATCTCTTGCAAAAAATAAACATACAATCAAAATACCTATTAAAATAAGTAATTCATGGTGAAATGTTATTTGGAATTTTTTTTCTCCATCGGACACCCCTATAAACTATAAAGAAAAACTGTTTCTCTTAAATAATTTATATCAGATAAAAAAATATGTATATTGTAACGAAATTGATAATACTCAAGAAAACTATTAAATGAGTAATTGTTTATATATCCATTTGTTCTTAAAATCTAACTCCCAGTAAAGGTATTTTACATGGGATGAGTAAGGATTCGTGTGCGGGACTCGATTGACTTGGGTTTTAGTGGAGATGATGAAGCCTCAGCAATTCCTGTGCCATAGTGCGTGGATGTTTCTCATCATTGGCTCAGGATAGGGTGGTTTGAAATTAGTACAATGGTTTTTTTTTATGATTGGAATAGGTTTTTCTTCCGAACGAAGTAATTTAAATGCTCAGATTATTGTTGCAAGGCTCGAGACGCGAGCGTTCCAGCAATAATAATAATTAAATGCAAATAATTCACAAGTGACTCTAATTTTTCGTGTACAGAGCTGACGACTGATACACGGAGCATGCATAGCTCATCGCCAAATGAATTTACAATGCGTCCTTTGTAACGCTGGTGGAAGTCTTGATTCGGGATACCTAAAAGTCCTCAGAGATGTACACTGCTGTGGTGCGACTATATCATCATAGGACACAACAAGGTGTTTTAATTGTTTGCTTGATTCAATTTACTTTAATTGCTTACCTCGACATTATCATTCGTGTTGTTCAATAGAATATTAAATAAATTGTAAATGGTGTCCGTTATACTTGAGGGTAAGGAGAATAGAGGAACAAGTGAGTTGGGCTCTCTCCAGGGTTTCATAAAGAAACTTGAATCCCTATGCAAAACTTATCTCGAGAAGCGAGAAACCGGACACGAATTATATTTCAAAGTGCTTGCAATATCGTTTGCTATACGCGTGTGTTGGGCTATCACCAGTTGTTCCTATAGGAAACGCACTACGGCAAAAGGTAAATCAGCAATACGAAACATAAGAGCAAGACTAATTAATTTTTAAGACATATCAACCCTTTTCTATTTTCACGAGCGCAAGAGGTGTCGTTGGAATAATGAGATCGCGGTTTTGATTGAAGATGAGCTCAACGACCGCAAACCTGGGTGTAAGCCCTTACTATTATTGTGTGTTGAACCTCGAGAGCAAAGCCAAAGCCTAGCCTCTGTCAAATCGGAGAGATAAATATTATGTACAGCGCTGCGTTAGAGCGAGCGCCCACCAAGTGTCCGAGAGTGTTTACTCTTTTTCAATACGGGCCGCGAGAATAAGACTCGACGCCCGAAGAGAGAGAAAGTAAACACCATAGGCGGTATATCTGTAGTTCTCTCCAAAAGATCGAGCCAACAGATATTCCGACTCGTATACAGGATGCACTTACTTTCTAAGTTTTTATTGCATCAAATGATATGTTTACTTAACTCTAAAGCCTTGAATACGTGTGAGCGTATTAGGCTAGCACCAATTTAGAAGAGCTAGGAGCCAACGCAGTGTTGGGGCCTAATTCTTGGCTTATAACTAATGTACTAAGAAGAATAATATCTCGAGCAATTATTCCATTTCCACACGTGTAGCGAGGGCCGATGCAGTATCGGGGCACGTTACAGTGGTGAAATAAAACATGCCAAATTTTATTCTTCATATATAAGTTCACAACAAGGAAAATAATAATTTTCATGAATTTAGGATAGAGAAAGTAGAGAAGTAGAGCAGTAGTAGCTGACGCAGTGTCAGGGCCTACTGGAGCTGGGCTGGCTCAAGGGAAGGACCGTACGAGTCAGTGCAGTACTGAGATGTACGGGTGGGCCTGGGCTATGCTCAGAGAGGTATTGCGAGAGCCAGTCGCTGTGCTGGGGCTCGCAATCGGTTAGGATTGTTCCGGGTAGGAAGATTGGTAGGTAATAAGGTATCGAGAGTGCGTGCGGCCGCCCTTATATACTCTATTCCCCACTAATTGTCAACAAGTTAAGTTGACAATTTTCGGGAGAAGTGGATAGCCACGCACTGCTTACGGGCGCACGTGTGAATGAGTGCGTGGGGCCTTGGTGGTGTGGCATATGTGTGTGCCAGCGCTTCGGTGTTCAGGATGTGGTCAGCGTGGATTAGATATATCCAGTTCCGTTACAATATATCGCGCCCGAATATTTATTTCTAACATCTTAATTTTCTAGTATTCTTAGATACTTTGTGAAATTACTCATGTATATATTCACATTCTTGCATGTGACAGTATAATGTGATGTATTTGCCATAGTAAAGCGGTGATTGTGATATATAAAAATAAAAATTCCCGTAAAAGTAGTTAATGAGATCGCGCAACATTTTCAGGTCTAAGGCGACTAGAAGTTGAATACATTAAATTCGGCAAATGCGGAAAATAATTACGTTTATTGTCGAATAACGCTGTAACATTAATAATAGGTACTTCATCACTCTTGAGAACATGTACAATGGTACTTTTGTTAAAATTAACCTTTTTTACGTTCGCTAACAGAACTTACAACTTACAACTGACAAAAGATACTGTTATACTGCGCTTCCTTATTGATAAACCGAGCTATTACCAACAATGAGGCGCAGAGTCAGTACACGTTATAAGTTGTTAACCATCATCGAATAAGAACCTGATTTAAACCAAAGTACCGTTGTACAGGCTGTCGAGAATAATTTTTAAAAAATTACTGGTACAGACTGTTAACGACAATAACCTTAGTTGTTTTCCGCGTTTCCGGAATTTAATGAATTCAACTTTTGTTCACGACCTTGGAATTTTTTCCGAACTCATTACTTCTATTCACGAGAATGGATCCTTTTTTGAGTAGTTAATTTTTTTTTGATGCTGCAAATACGCCACATTGAACTCTTGGGCGAGTTAGCCTCTTTCATAAAACATATTGTAACGAATGTAAACAAATTTTATAGATACACATGAGAGTTTTTACGAATAAAACAACAACAATAGAACATTTTAAACATATTTGGGCACGACCCCTCATTATTTAATGTACTCATTAATTTGCGAGAATTGGTTTTTATATAGAGGACAGTTATTAGGGGTGCCCGATGAAGATAAAACGTTAAAAATAAACCATCCTACTAAATATTTTATTGAATGTCACTTGTTTATAAACCTTTTAGTGTATTTTACATTAAGTGGCATTTTCTTTGCAGCCTCAAAGTCGTTGTTAAAATCAATTTACGGTTTTGCATTGCATATCCTGGAAGCAACTCCTCAATATATGATCGGTCGAGATACGCTTCCGGACGGATTTGCACTCACGAATTCTGTAATCCGCACAATTGTAACAGCTCCTTCAGTAGTAACGCAAAGAACTCGGCCAATTGTGAGACTTCGTTTGAGCAGCCGATCGATTTTCTCAAGATTGCAGACTAATATTGTCAGCATTCTCCAAATAACTCACATGCTCGGTGAATGCGATATAACAGGAGTGGTAGTTTCGTCTGGAGCTATCGAGCTGTTAGCAGTGCATTGCCACAATTTAAAAGTAATTGGCATTGGGGAAACGACAGAACCTATCGACAAAATGTTAAGAGTGATAGTAGAAAGGAACGATTCCAACTTCCAGAAATTAAGTATACTTTAAAATCTTCATTTCACTGGATCAATGTTTAGTGATACCGCCATCGGATCAGTTTTAAAAACGCTAAACATAGAAGATTGCAAGAAACTTCATTGCTCTTATCTGCTAAAGGTTACCAATTACATTTTGTTAACGCCTGAAACGTCTCCGTGGCGACTTCTCTGAGCGACATTAGCAATCAGTAGCATTTTACACTACCTGGGGTCGAGAGGTCTTAGAACCTCGTGAAATAAGAGGTGTGAACCCCGAACGTGGGTCAGCTACCACGCTCGGTACCTTATCTCTCTCTCATTGTTCGCGAAACCGTCGTCGACACGATACTCCGACACGTGTCGATTGGCTGAAATTCGCTATCCGATAACTCAGTTAAATCAGTTGAAAGTCTCTCGATCTCAGTGCATTAAAATTACCATTGCGCTGTTTTTCTTATGTGGTGTTTTGATTTATTAAATAAAAAAAGAGAACAAGTGTTATTTGTGCAAATCACGTGTTTCGCATGCATTATTTTCCCGAGTGATCCAAATCCCTCTTCGCTCTCGATCACCTCGAGAAACCAGCTACTACCATAGCTAGAAAAAACCTAATTCTAATGTGCACGAAGCGAAGGCGGGCACATTTTTTGGTCCTTCGAGCCGGATTTCTCGGAGAAACAGTGTGTATAGTGAAAACGTGTTCATTATACATCCATCAGTGGTGAGATCGATAAATCGATACGGCACTCCAGCACCTGTGAAACAGCAGCATAAAGGGACTAATCAAGACGTTGAGTTGGCTGAAAATCTAAAGCAAGTATTCGTGAATTTCGATTTAGCGACAATCGAGCAAATCAAATGCGATAGCAATATTATCGCGTAGTTACGTAGCGAACGGTTTCGTTTTCGTTGAAGAAGCACAGTCGATATACGATATAGTGATTCTCAACACGCATTCAACTACTCCAATCTCGTGCGACAAGAAACGTGAAACGGTGTATCGTCGGACACGTGCTCGAAAATTCGGAAAACATCGTTCGCGCTCTCGAACTCAGTGTAGCGTTCACGCGTCACTGAATCTTGCCGTCTCTCTCTAAAATCTGCTCTCTGGTCGTATTCTCGTGAGATCGCGCAACAAGGCACCTCGCCGCCGCGTGTGAATCGGAATATGTACAGTTCGAGTGATTATTCAGAAATCAAGCAATAGTGTATTAATACAACATTCACGTTAGTAATAACACTACGCTGCTCTCGTTGACACCACGTTGACGACCACGTTCAGCAATGAATATTGCTTTGAACATTTTACAAAACAAAATTCAAACCTCAAGCGCGTGACATTGTTCGTTCGCTCATGCTCGCGCGTACGCATTTGAGACGATAAACAACGAAAGTCTCAGTGTTGTGAATCTAACGCGAAACAAATAATAACAGCGGAACGATCAATAAAATTGTAAACATTTCGCTCGCTTCGGAGTGATCTTTAAGCTCAGTGAATAAACGATTAAAATTGACATTTCGATATCAATTGTCAATGCGTAGACCAATACGTTGAAGAGACTACGAGCTTCACACGTGTAAATTGATAATACGTGATCGTGCACGAAACTAAACGGTACCTCGAAGTCAATTCGAGTGGTGTATTCGCGGTACCCACGCAGTCGGGACCTCGGATACTAACTCAAACAAACAACAATTAAAAAAAAAAAAAAAAAAAAATCCGATCCCATCTCTATTACGGTACCCACGCAGTCAGGACCGTATATCCTCACCATGGCTGACGTTGACGAGTTGCTTTATGAGCATCAAACAACTGTAGCATCGATGACACGATTGCTAGTCAATTTGAAAAAAGTGGGACGGAAGAACTTTACGTTACCCATGCTCCAATCTCGACTCCAGAACGTCAACATCACTTGGGAACAATGCCAGGCAATAAACATGAAGATTCATCGTAATACTACGAAGGAAAGCCGAGAAACACTGCCGTACTACACGAATGACGAACATCTAGCAGCAGAAGAAGTATATTGGAATGTTAATGATTATATATCTGAAGCAATAAGCGTACGTACAAATCCAATTACCATAAATGCGTCCAATGCCGGTGATTCTTCGCTTGTAGACCGAAACCATAGTATGTCAGCCGCGTTACCGCGTATAACAATGCCAACGTTCTCGGGCTCTTATACAGAATGGATTTCATTTCGAGACTTATTTGATTCTCTAGTGATAAAGAACGACGGTATTACTAATGTTCAAAGATTGCATTATTTAAAAGTAAGCATAACAGGCGAAGCTAGTTCATTATTGAAAAATATAACGATAACTGAGGCAAATTTCGCCGTTGCTTGGAATGCCCTTAAGGATCGATATGATAGATCACGACATGTCATTGATGCGCACTTAGCAAAACTATTTGACGTTCCGGCAGTGAGTAATGAGAATGTAAAGGAGCTCAAACGTTTGCGTGACCGAACACGCGAAGCAGTGAGTGCGTTAGAGAATTTGGAACGACCGGTAGATACGTGGGATGATTTATTAGCATTTATGACCATCCGTAAGCTTGACCCTGTGTCACGCCGCGAGTGGGAGATGAAAATAGGAGATAAACTCACGTATCCTACTTACAAAGAAATTCACGATTTTCTCGAATACCGGGTTTGCGCTCTCGAAGCTATTGCACCGTCACAGTCAAAGAAATCAAATAAATCACCAACTTCCGGGGAAGGTGAAGCGAATCGAACTAAATCCCACGTGTCTACTGCATCGAGTTGCTGCGATTGCGATGGTGAGCACTTCCATTACAAATGCGATCAATTCAAAGCGAAGCCTATTGAACAGCGTCAAAAGATTGTTCGCGATAATAACCTTTGCGTTAATTGTTTGTCGTCGGGACATAAAATGCCACAGTGCACAAGCAAATACGTCTGCTATCACTGCAAGCAGAAACATCATACACTATTGCATAACCCGGACCATAAGAAAAAGGGCAAAGGTGAATCAAATAAACTAGCATTTCCGTCAGAAGGTACAACCCCAAAAACTAATGTCATCGAGACATCCACACCTCAGCATTCTCCTGTCAGCACAAGCCAGCACGTCGTAGCTAATACCGAAAACTTACACGTAATGAAACAAAAACTTGCATCTGCTTCAGTGATGTTGGCTACAGCTTGGGTGCTCGTGACATCACCAAATGGTCGTAGCATTAAGATTAGAACACTTCTCGATCAAGGGTCACAGTCATCCTTTATAACAGAATCAGCTGTTCAAATGTTAAAAGCTCCGCGAACAAAAATCCGAGCTCCAGTGTCCGGAATCGGAGGCACTGATGCTGGCGTTGGTCGGGCACTAGTTGACCTCACACTACAGTCGTGCGTTAACAATGGAACAAGCATTCAGTGCGCTGCAATAATATTTCAAAAATTGACCTCCTACATGCCTCCACGATCTAATTGCTTAGCATCGTGGAGACATCTAGAAGGCCTCGAGCTAGCTGACCCTGATCCGAGTAGTAGCGAACCAATACATTTAATCCTCGGCGCAGACGTATACGCGAGTATTCTGTTAGAAGGCTTAAAACGAGGACCACTAGGGTCGCCGACAGCTCAAAACACAACTTTCGGTTGGATTCTATCGGGACCAACAACGAGCGCTAAGAACAAAAACAAAATAGCGACACTTACTGCGCACATTGCGGTAAATGATTCGAGCCTCTCTCAGGAATCGCGTCGTTTCTGGGAACTCGAATCGATCCCAACGTGTTCATCTCTCACTGAAGAGGAACAAGCGTGCGAAGCCCGCTTTGCAGCAACACATAAACGGCTACCGGAAGGTCGCTACTCAGTAAAGCTTCCGTTCAAAGGTCCTACACCGATAAAGATTGGCTCTTCAAGTCATATTGCCGAAAAATGGCTCGTAAAACTAGAGCAAAAGTTCGTACGTAACCCAGATCTAATCATACCATACTACGAGTTTATGTCTGAGTACATAGCACTTCGGCATATGACCCCAACCAGTTTCAACGCTCCTGACTCTACTCCAGCCGTCTTCCTTCCTCATCACCCAGTTTTTAAAGACAGTAGTACGACACGATTACGAGTAGTCTTTAATGCGTCAAGCGTAACATCAAATGGTACTTCACTGAATGACCATTTGATGATCGGACCGAAGCTCCAAGCTGACTTGCCAACAATAATCCTACGTTGGCGTCAGTATCCATTTGCACTCACCGCGGACATCACAAAAATGTATCGCCAGATTGTAGTTGATCCAGAGGATCAAAAATACCAACAGGTTCTTTGGAGAATATCTCCAAACCAACCGATCGTACCGTTCAAACTCACTACCGTAACGTATGGCACCGCGGCAGCTCCTTATCTCGCTATGCGCGTTTTAAAGCAACTTGCTGACGACGAAGAGATAAACTTTCCAAACGCTGCGGCAATCGTTCGCGACAATTTCTATGTAGACGATGTCCTTTTTGGAGCGCACGATGAGGCTACAGCACAAGCGCAACGTCACGAATTACAAAAACTGCTAGATCGCGGAGGGTTTACTCTTCGTAAATGGATGTCGAGTCATGCGTCCCTATTAACAGATATATCGGAGTGTGATAGAGAAACAACGAAAATTCGCTCATTCGATTCAAAAGAATCAATTAAAATACTTGGAATCGGTTGGGTTCCTGAAACTGATTCGTTTTGCTTTAATGCCTCGTCACCAGAACGATCAAAACATACTAAGCGAACGGTGCTGTCAGTCACTGCCCAACTCTTTGACCCATTAGGATGGCTGTCACCAGTCATAATCACCGCTAAAATCCTAATGCAACAACTATGGATTGCGTCACTGGATTGGGATGACGAGTTACCACTAGAAATATCCGAAAAGTGGGAAGATTATTGCTCGCGAATCCCCGAACTACAAGCGATTTCGATTCCACGATGGAACCAAATCGAAACAAATGATACACAGTATGAAATACACGGCTTTGCCGACGCCTCACAACGCGCTTATGCGGCCGTGGTATATTTACGCGCTGTAAAACCTGAAAAAGATCATAAGATATCCTTACTAGCAGCAAAATCGAAAGTCGCGCCTATTAAAACAATTAGTGTGCCGCGATTAGAGTTATGCGCTGCTTCCTTACTAGTTAAATTGATCAAGTTCGTGTTAACAGCAATGCAGAAAACCTGTAAAGTTTATGCATGGACTGACTCAACAGTCGTTCTAGCGTGGCTACAACATCACCCCTCAGAATGGCCCACATTTGTCGCAAATCGAGTGTCTTTAATTCAGACAGAACTCCCGAACGCGCTATGGAGGCATGTGCCTACCGATCGGAACCCTGCTGACTGCGCATCACGCGGTTTGACAGCAACGGAACTCTGTGAGCATTCACTCTGGTGGCACGGGCCAACGTGGTTAAAACTCGATGAATCAAAATGGCCGCGCGCGCAAAAACTGCCGAAAAATACTGTACTTGAAACTGCTACAACTTCCCAGTCTCACGTAGCTGCTAACTCATCTCAACAGTGGGAACTATACAAACACGTATCGTCATGGCGCAAACTACTCCGCGTTACTGCCTACTGTAAACGATTTATTTCTCAATGTCGAAGAAACCCTGAAATTAAAACAGAACACCTATCTGGTGACGAAATTCGTGATGCACAGTCATACTGGATCAAAACCGTACAAACAGAGGCATTCGCGCCTGAGATACAAGCTTTACAAAACGAAACTCCGTTACCACGCAGTTCTCCGTTACGAAACCTTAACCCATTCATAGATAAACACCAACTTCTTCGCGTCGGTGGTCGACTCGAGAGAGCTGAACTCCCGTTCGATGAAAAACACCCGATCATTCTACCGAAACATCGCGTAAGTGAGCTTATAATAGAAGACGCACACCTCCGATGTCTTCACGGAGGACCGCAGCTAACAATTAGTATTATCAGACAAAATTTCTGGATTCTCGGTCATCGGCCATTCGTGCGTAATCTCATTCACAAATGCATTCCATGCGTCCGTGAGCGTGCAAAGATACCAAAGCAGCTGATGGGAAGTCTTCCCACTGCGCGTATCACCCAGGCTCGTGCGTTTTTACATACCGGTTTAGACTACGCCGGACCTTTTACCGTTAAAACAAAGAAGGGTCGCGGACCACAAACGCACAAGGCGTATCTTGCACTTTTCGTGTGCATGTCCACCCGCGCTATACACCTTGAGCTCGTGTCCGACTACTCGTCCGAAGCTTTTCTTGCTGCATACCGCCGTTTCACTGCACGCCGTGGTCTTCCATCGGATCTTTATAGTGATAACGGGACAACGTTTCAAGGAGCAGATAAAGAATTGCAATCCTCTTATCGAACAATTATTCGTGATCCGGAACTCGGAACTATCCTAGCAAACGACAAGACCAATTGGCACTTCATTCCTCCAGGCGCACCCCATTTTGGGGGACTGTGGGAAGCCGGAGTGAAATGTACGAAGCACCACTTACGTCGTGTTCTCGGGGCTCGAACCTTGACTTATGAAGAACTAAATACACTTATAATCCAGATCGAAGCATGCTTGAATTCCCGACCTATTGGGCCCGCGCTCACCGATCCATGCGAATTCGCAGCTCTAACCCCGGGACACTTCTTGATTGGTGCTCCGTTACTAAGTGTGCCTGAACCCTCAGTGCTCAATCTCAAGGAAAACCGCCTATCGAGATGGCAGCTTGTTCAACAAACACTCGAAACGTTCTGGAAAAAGTGGTCGTCAGAATATTTCCATTCATTACAAATTAGGACAAAATGGACCAGTCAACAACAAAATATACAAAACGGAGACCTCGTCTTAATTCGTAACAGTAATTTACCACCCGCGCGATGGATGCTCGGACGAGTCGTCAAGTGTCATTCGGGATCCGACGATCGTGTTCGTGTCGTAACGCTTCGCACAGCCCAGTCAGAACTTAAACGGCCGATAAGCCAAATCTGTCGATTACCAATACGCGCCAACGAACCTAACTCCTCTACGACCTCAGACTCCTTAACCTTCCATGATTGCGAATCCAACGAACTTGGATCATCAACACTAAATACTGAACCATGAACAAGACGCCGGTACCGATGTCTCGCTGCAAAGTGACATTTAACATGAGTACGAATAATAACTTGAACCATCCTTTGATTATACTCGCTTGATATAGCAACTAGGTTTGACTATTATCTGTACTGGGCCTCACGGTCAACCAAGGACACACCAGAACGCAAGTTCACACTTCCACCCGTCCGTGTGTTCACGGCGGGCGGTCTGTAAATATTGTAAATAAATTAGCTTAAGCAAAAAAAAAAAATACAAATAGACACTTGTTACGATACCACTGTCCAACCGCCACTTCGATGATAGCGGGCGGCAGCACCCCGCTTCGTTAACAGTAAATTAAGCAATTATCGTCCATACGGTCGAAGCGGGCGGAATGTTAACGCCTGAAACGTCTCCGTGGCGACTTCTCTGAGCGACATTAGCAATCAGTAGCATTTTACACTACCTGGGGTCGAGAGGTCTTAGAACCTCGTGAAATAAGAGGTGTGAACCCCGAACGTGGGTCAGCTACCACGCTCGGTACCTTATCTCTCTCTCATTGTTCGCGAAGCCGTCGTCGACACGATACTCCGACACGTGTCGATTGGCTGAAATTCGCTATCCGATAACTCAGTTAAATCAGTTGAAAGTCTCTCGATCTCAGTGCATTAAAATTACCATTGCGCTGTTTTTCTTATGTGGTGTTTTGATTTATTAAATAAAAAAAGAGAACAAGTGTTATTTGTGCAAATCACGTGTTTCGCATGCATTATTTTCCCGAGTGATCCAAATCCCTCTTCGCTCTCGATCACCTCGAGAAACCAGCTACTACCATAGCTAGAAAAAACCTAATTCTAATGTGCACGAAGCGAAGGCGGGCACACATTTTCTAATGATCATATTTCAAGACATGCTCAATTATAATCTTGTATTTATTGTGGAAATAACAGTACTGTACTTCGAGTTCAACACTTCACTTCTTAAGAGTAAGTGAATGCAATGTCGTATCAACGAGCCCCAATTTATTAGATCTCTTAAGCTGCTTCGTGAGGATCTAGAAGTTCGAGTTAAGTAAGAAAGTTGACGACGAGTGTTTACACGAATGGGGTATCTCGACTGCAAAACCAACGTCGACCCTTGCCAAATACATGACTACTCAAAATCTAATGGGGCAAACCACGATCCATCCCGAAAGGATCGATGAAATTCTGAGGATATCGCCGAATTTAAAAGAATTAGACATAAGTGGTAATATATATATAAATATATATATTATATATGTTATATATAAATATATATATATCAGGCGGTGGATTCAGGGTCGTTTTTGTATATCTCAGTATACCTTCCAGGACTTTTGTAGTGTTCCGGGACGGTCCTGGAATCATTTTATGTCAAACGGCATTAACCGGGACGTCCTGGAATCTGCCATCAACTAAAGTCCGGCATCTCCCAGGACTTTTCAGTTTTTTATACGTATATACGAAATATGGATAGTTTCCAGGACTTCGTTTGTTTCCAGGACTGTATAAAGTATATAAAGTCAAATATATATACGGTCATATATCGGTACCTTCTAGGACTTTTGAGTATTCGAGGACTGTATATATCTTTTTTACATATATCGCGTATGACGCATTTTTCATTACGGCACTATGCCGTCTAGAGTTTTACCGTTCAAGTGATCTCATATTTTTTCACACTCAAGAACCTAAAATATATTATTACTTTCTCGACCTTAGATTATAACTGTAATCGAAATTGGGTTGTATTTTGTACAACACTTTTCTGCCTAGAAGTTCTTTAACATAGTTTCTTTGATTTTTTTTCCCGCCTCAAGTCCTGAAATATGCCACTATCTCAGGGACTGCAGTTCTGTTGTTACAGGAACAGCTATACAGTATTTTCTACATTTCGAATTGGAATTTAGGACCCAACGAACTAACATTCGAACGGCAGAATATAAATGTCAATGTTATAGCGAAATTTATCACTTTCTTTTCACGACACTAACTACCGTAAACGTACTGAACGTATCTGCTACCGAGTTTGCTAATGAACCTTAGAAGACAGAATTGCTTCGAAAAAAAAATACCCTGATAAATTAATAGACGCATTGTCAATCTTCGCGATGCTTCCCGGCAGTATGGTTACGTCTAAGGTTACGTCTAATGTCGCATCGTCTCATTGTTCTTTTATTTTATTTCTTCCTACGTCCTGGAATATGCCATTATTTCATGATCCAAGGTTAGGTTTGTTTTTTGTTTCAGATCATTATCTAGTAATGCCTATGTAAAGAAATACGACGTCGAATACACTCGCCTCGTCATATTCCTTTGACGGTTTAACTTTAGCTGCGGGGAAGGACGGGTGGGGGACGCGAGCGCGTGACGCGATATCCAGTATGTAAACATCTGATAGAGGAACCAGCTGTAAATGTCGTTCAGTACGTAAACACAAAGTGTAGATATAAGAGCGAATAACATCTGACAGAGGAACCAGCTGTAAATGTCGTTTCCTGATTTTACAGGTAACGCATTAGAGTAATTATATTACCCATAATTAGCAAATAATTAGTGATAAGCATAGATAGTAAGATTGTAAAGAAAAATGAAAAATAAAAATCCTGATTTTACAGGCAACCACATGACAGCTTTAATCTCACAATCTTAAAAAACTACTCCATCGGGATAACATTATACCTATACTACCAATGCACGGATCCAATGCATATTAGAATAAATACAGAAACGAATTATCCATCTTTGCCTAACCCTTTGTAGAACACTGTTCTTCCTAAAGATTTATAAACAGTCTTATTGATATATATTTTTTTCCGCACAAGGTCCTGGAATATGCCATTAATGCATAGACTAAGGTTTGCTTTGGATTATAATTATAATTATAATCGGACACTGCGAACGCTTCCAATGTATATTAAAATGTTAGGCTTACCAAATAAATATTATTCACGGAACGAAAATATCGAGATCCTATGCACACCTACTGATTGTTGTCAAGATCTCAGCTGTTTTTCACTTCTACCTAAATACGATATCAGCTGATGCTAAGAAATTCTGTATTCCTGGAATTGAAGATTGTTACGATATGGCCTATATAGTCGTTACATAAAATCTATTGATTTACAAGATATAAGTATAAACCTACTCAAAACACGGGAAAGATAAATTCATCTCTGCTGTGTCTTAAGTAGGTTTATACTTATTATATTTTTTTTCTATTCAATGTTCCAGAATATGCCATCATACTATGGAAAATAGTAATCATGTGTTTGAAGAAAGCGAACATATATTATTTTCACAGTCTTTATTCAGTACATTTACAAGAAAGATTCGAATCTTATTTTGTTATGTTAACGTTGTCATCTTAAGTTGATTATACTTTGGGTCTCTTGCCGTGACGATATTATTCCATTGTTCTAATATTTTTTTGACTTCCTTCTTCTTGGCAGAATACTCCGCGGATGGATATTTGTTAATATGTATTGAAAGTAATCCCACAATGCATCATGGAATGCGGTTAAAGCTTCGAAAACTTTACATACAGCTCGACGATACATCTTTCGGCGTTTTAGGATTTTTTGTTTTTTGGTAGGTAGTGCGTTTTCTGCCATCGATTTCGTCGTCGTCGGTGCCATTTTTTCAATTGCTGAAAACATGACTTTTTTTCAGAAATTTACGTACGGAATGAGATTTTTGTTGCGCGGGTTCGGTTTCTCGACGTGCAGACTCAGATCGAGCAATGATTTTGTATGCTTTGAGCAAGTTATGTATTTGCGGGCACTGTACAAAGTTCAATATTATTAGTGCGAAATCTTATCTCACACTTAAACTTATTCACTTCTTTACGCTTATTCTCACTATTTCTTACCTGCTTATGAAGTCTTATTTTTTTCCACTACGAAACAACTGCACTAATGACGACCAGCGTGCGAATGACTAGTGTACATGAAAGAATGAACCTGCTAGAAAAAATCGAGCAAAATACGTTCAGTTGGCGCCTTGGAGTGCAAGCCAATGGAAATTTAGCTTTTCTTGAGATGGATCGAGTAGTAGTTACCCACAGCGGAATATTGTCAACGGCAAGACTGAGACAACGTGAGTCAAGCTACCTTCCCCCGGAGCATCTTTTCCATATGCCATGATACCTATTATTTACTCAGCATGAAACATATGCTTAGAGGTCTTCCATATTTGAAAAAAAAAAACAGGCGAACATTGATGCGCTAATGCGTTCAGGGCGCCAAGTTCCGCTTTTCCTTGTTCAAGGAGGAGGTGAAAAAACAACATTAATTACGAAAATTTGCTTAATATTTTTTATACACATGTATGAAAACTTGTAGTGCGAAAAACTATTCGCTCATACGGCTCTTTATGCTACTTATTCGTAAAAATCAGTGAGAGGTTCAAACAAAAAAGATAACAAAAGTTTTTATGTTTGATTGGCATAGGCAAGTCACCCGGACATTTTTTACCAACGGAAAAAAAGAGCTACGTTTTTTCAAAGTGTTAGTCTCCTTTCATTTAACGTTTAACTAGTATTTCTGCCACAAATCGCAATACGAATACGAATACGAATTCTAACAGTTTTGCACGCGAAGTACATTGATAAATAAACGTACTCTCAAGATACATAAATAACGCGAGGTACAATAAAAACAAAAATATAATTCCTTTTGTTAATTCGGAATTCGCAAATTATTGGATCATTTGTTCCCAATATAAAAAAAACAATCGTTTGTTATTAAAATGTAGCTAAAAACGAAATATAACTTCCTATAAATACAACCAGTTTTAAACAGTAGTAGTTATTTTTTTACGTTCTAGTCTTTTTTTATTCAAGATTTAACTTGAAGTCTTACTACTAATAGCAGTACAGATCCCTACTCGTGGTAGTTATCCGCACGAGATACAACCGATAAATGAAAATACTTTTTGAGAAATTAACAGCGTAATGTAAACGAGAAAAATAAAAATAACTCTTTAGAAGTAAGCCTGAACGAGTCACCAGGACGTTTGGTTTTAACGAAAAATGTAAGGAAGGCTCGGTATTAGATTATATGTAACAACGAAATATAACGAAAAATGATCATGAGTGCGTGATCACAACAATTTGCTAAAACGAAAAAAAAAAGTTTTTCTGCGTTTATAATTATCGATAAAAAATCAACATCCAACTTCGTGTGAATATTTAGCCGCTCAAAAATATTGCCAGCATTTGTTTTCCGTGCCTGTTCCTTAGATTTGTTGAAGCATTAACGTTTATCTTGGAGTGTCATAACCATCACGCGTATGTCCTTAGCGCTAAGAGACTGCAATTTTTTATCATTCATACATACATACGGGATACAGCTTTATCAATAGCCTTAGGAGCGTCGACGGCACGACCATTTTTTTTGTTTCTTAACTGATCGTGGATCCACGTTCTGACCACATCAGGAGCCCTATCTCGCAAGTAGTTGCGTTCCTTTTGAATTTTTGCAATCTGCTGAAGTGATGGTAAAGTGTCATCCTGAATGTAGGACCCGAAGCATTCCCATACTTGCTTTTTTTCGTCATCTGTCCAACGACGTCTCGACGTTTTACCATTAGGCGATGCTATGAGAAGAGAATAATTGTTCACGCCACAGCGTTTACCCGGTAGACGAAACGATATACTTCGCTCTATATCTATAGCGACTACGTTACGCGCGCCACCGGTACGAGCGCGAATATAATGCGACGATTGGTACCTTTTCTCCGACGAGAGAGACAGCCCGTTACGCGGCTGTCTCGTTCTCTTTCTCTTACGTCTTCGAGCTCGCAACGCTCGAGTAGTTGCTTCCGTATATCGGTACGGTTCGACACGTTATCTTCTTCCACGCGCTAATTTGCATAAATTTGTAATAGTGAATTTACGACTCGCGTTTACAACAATCGATCGCAATCTTTGTATGCTTGTACTCCTGTGATTCAAGTGAACATTGTATTAACAATATTTTTCGAATTGAATTGCATTTTGTTGATTAAAAAGGTGATTTTACATAAAGTTGTGCACGGTGTTCATTACGTTTATTTCATTGAACGTTCCAAACTATCCTTCGCCCACGATCCGTTCGTGGTACCATTTCAGCGATAAAACCCTTCGACAAATTTGGTTAACTATCTTTTCTGGTAATTGTGTGACGTTTAGCGAAGGCGCGCACATTTTTTGGTCCTTCGAGCCGGATGTTCGATGATATTCGCGAAAGTGTGTGATATCGTGTCTGCAAACACGTGTGAAATCTCTCTTCTCTCTCAACAAAGGTGTCCCTGTGGACGATTTATCAACAGTTAAAACGCTCAACGCATTTTTACTAATGTGAGAACGGGAATAAGGAGCATCAGGAACATTTATTCGTCGTTTTATGCAACAATAGTGCACCAAAAGTGAGTACAAGTGAATTCGTGAATTTAGCCACGAGATACCTCTATCTACGAGTATCTGTGCACGCGTATTTCACCACTGACACACTCCTTTCCGCAGCAGAAAGGGCCGGTACACGCGCACCGAACCAATAGTAGGAAAACTCTCGCGTACTACGTGCACTCGAGACCGTACATTCTCCGAGCGTCGCGCGAGAAATCTTCCCCTCGACTCGGTGACGTCACGCGTAGTGTATTGGCAACGCGACGAACAACAGATTTCGCGCGTTACTCCGTTTCTTGGAAATTCTCTCGGATTCCATCGTGTGTACACTCTTCGGAATAAATTCGGATTATTTGCAATATTCTTTCGCGACACTTAGAGCCGACGCTGTTCGATATCCAAGATTCGTTCCATGGCAATCTTGTGGAATAATATCGTTCTCCTCGTCTCATGGTACCGGTTAATATAATTAATAATCATTAATAACGAATTTCCAACGGGTAGAAACACTGCAAGTTTTACAAGCGTTTTAAATAACCAGTAATAATCGCAAACAAATTAACAAACAATTTATTCAAATTAAATTTTGATAAATACTTTCAACCGTCAGTAATCCTGAACAACCTTTAATTCACACTTTTCAATAATTATCTCGCGGTAATTAAATGTGCAAAAAGCGAGCTATATTTCGCGATAAAATTAAATTTCGAGCACTGAACGTTACGAAATTTAAGCCTGTGAATTAAACATTATTTCGAGGATCGTGAAAATAAACGATACATAAATCTCCGTTCGATGTGGATCGAATCAAATTCGTGAACGAACCTTATTCATCGCAAACCGATCTTAATCGGTGAAATAAGTATATTTGTGTCACGAAGAAATACGAAACTGGTACCCACGCAGTCGGGACCACGTCTCACATAAATCGGACATTCATTACGATTCAAATACCATATCCACGCAGTCGGATTGGTACCAACAATCAACATGGCGGATCTGGACAGCCTGCTCTACGAGCAAACAACAACAATCGCATCGATATCTCGTCTTCTCATCAATCTCAAGAAGTTCGGAAAAAACAACTTCACCCCAGCTGTGCTTCAAGGTCGACTCACCACTCTCAACAACATCCGATCGGAGTGCAAAGCTCTCGATCGTCAAATCTACTCCGCAGCCAGCGCGGAACAACGGAAAACGCATCCGTACTTTAAAGAAGGACAGTATCTCGAAGCAGAAAACATCTATTACGAGGTTAGCGATTATATATCAACTCATTAATCTGCGTGTACACCACCAGCGAACGCTAACTCAACGGTGCTTGGTAACTGTACTCTTTCGGACGGAACTCGTGGTAGCTATACACCTTTACCGCGAATAGATATACCAAAGTTTTCCGGTTCATATACCGATTGGGTCTCCTTCCGAGACTTATTTCAATCGTTAGTAATTAATAACGAAACAATTCCAAATGTTCAAAAGCTGCATTATTTAAAAATGGGAGTCAGCGGCGAAGCGAGTTCCCTCCTGAAAACGATAGCGATCTCTGAAACGAACTTTACTCTCGCATGGGATAAACTCAAAGACCGTTATGAAAATTCGAGACACATCATAGATTCGTATTTAATTAAATTGTTCGATGTCAGCGCTGTCACAACAGAAAACGTTAAAGATCTCAAAAGATTGCGTGATCAAACCTATGAAGCCATCAGCTCATTAGGTAATTTACACAGACCTGTGGATCAATGGGACGATTTGATAACATTCATGACCGTACGAAAATTGGATTCAATCTCACGTCGCGAATGGGAGATGCGAATAGGTGAAAAAACGACTTATCCTACGTATAAGGAAATCCACGCGTTTCTTGAGTACCGAATACGAGCTCTTGAGTCAATCCTTCCACAGTCGAGTAAAAAGCCGAACAAACCGAAAGGTGACGCGAAATCGACGAAATCCCATTTATCCACGGCGTCAAAATTATGCGAGTGTGATGAGACTCATCCACTTCATAAATGCGAACAATTTCGCGTCAAATCGGTCGAACAACGACAAAAGATTGTCCGGGAAAATAACTTATGTACAAACTGCTTATCACCCGGTCATCAACCGAAACAATGTCACAGCAAGGTCGTGTGCTATCACTGCAAACAGAAGCACCATACCCTACTACATCTTCAAAATGCACAAAAGAAGGGAAAAAGTGAGAAACTATCGTTTTCACCCGGAGGTGCTTCAAATCCGAGTATTCCAACTCACACCTCCACCCCTCAACAGACTGCTCCTCCAGCAAGTGTTGATGTGCAACCTACAACAAGTCAGCATGTAATTTCAAATCTACATGCAAACGAGACAAAAATAGCTCCTGTTGCGGTGATGCTCGCGACTGCTTGGATAAATGTTTCTTCGTCCAAAGGACGGACTACAAAAGTAAGAGCGCTGCTGGATCAAGGCTCGCAGTCGTCGTTTGTTACCGAATCAATTGCTCAAATCTTAAGAGCTCCTCGTACAAAAGTACGAGCTCCAGTGACCGGTATCGGCGGCACTGATGCAGGCATTGGCCGAGCGTTAGTAAAACTTGCTTTAACGTCATGCAATGGTACCAATGACGAACCAATCCATTGCACCGCGATCGTGTTCCAAAAATTAACCTCCTACGTGCCTCCACGATCGCAATATGTGACGACTTGGAGACACTTAGAAGGCCTCGAATTGGCTGATCCTGAGCCCAGCAGCGGCAACACGATTCAGATGATTTTAGGAGCCGATATTTACGCAAACATCCTCCGTGAAGGATTAAAACGGGGACCGATAGGGTCTCCCGTAGCACAAAACACTGTATTCGGCTGGATATTATCCGGACCAGCATCTAGCGATACGTCAAACAACGCAACGACGTTAACAGCGCATCTCGCTACCGAAAGTTCAATGCTCGTAACTGAATTACGACGATTCTGGGAACTTGAAGAAGTCCCAACATGTTCGCCTCTCAGCGAGGAGGAACTAGCGTGTGAGAATCATTGCGCCGCGACGCATACGAGGCTACCAGAAGGACGGTACAGCGTTAGATTGCCGTTCAAAGAACCGACTCCAATCGCGATCGGTTCCTCGCGATATACAGCTGAGAACTGGCTTGCCAAACTCACTCGTAAATTCATTCGCGATCCTGCAATCCTAGAGCCGTACTACGACTTTATGACAGAATACCTGCTCCTCAAACACATGGTACCTACTACCTTTAACGCTCCCGACTCGAGGCCTGCTGTATACTTACCACATCATCCGGTCTTCAAGGACAGCAGCACAACACGATTGCGGGTAATGTTCAACGCGTCAAGCAAAACGACAAATGGAACGTCTTTAAACGATCATCTCATGGTAGGACCCAAGCTCCAAACGGACTTGCCCTCCACGATATTACGTTGGCGGCAACATCAATATGCGCTGACCGCTGATATCACAAAAATGTACCGACAAATAGTAGTCGCTCCCGAAGACCAACGGTACCAACAAATACTCTGGCGACCAACTCCAGAGTCACCAATCACGCCTTACAAACTTGTAACCGTGACGTATGGTACCGCATCGGCCCCTTTTCTTGCAATGCGAGTACTCCAACAGTTGGCTGACGATGAGGAACAACAATTTCCAAGCGCCGCTAAAGTTGTTCGAAACAACTTCTATGTCGACGACGTCTTATTTGGAGCCAACGATGAATCAACAGCGTGTTCGTTACGGAGAGAACTCGAAGAACTATTGGAACGAGGAGGATTTTCTCTTCGAAAATGGATGTCAAGTCACTCGACGCTACTCAACGACATCCCGCCCTCCGACCTTGAACAGACAAAAATACGAGCTTTCGATGCAACAGAGTCGATCAAAATCCTTGGAATTGGTTGGGTACCTGAATCAGACTCATTCTGCTTTAACGCAACCGTTCCAAACCATACGAAAAACACGAAGCGATCGGTATTGTCAACAACCGCACAGCTATTTGATCCATTAGGATGGCTATCGCCTGTTATCATCTCAGCAAAAATGCTCATGCAAGAACTGTGGATCGCTGCGCTAGGTTGGGCCGATGAAATTCCTCAGGAGTTATCAGAAAAATGGGATAACTATTGCGACAGACTTCCTGACCTCCAAGGACTCTCGATTCCCCGATGGAATCATCTCGAATCCAACAACATGGAGTGTGAACTACACGGCTTCGCTGATGCCTCGACAAGAGCATACGCAGCCGTAGTTTATCTACGCACCATCACTCCCGAAGGTGAATCAAAGATCAGCCTGTTAATCGCAAAAACAAAGGTCGCACCAATTAAGACAATTAGCGTACCACGGCTTGAACTATGCGCAGCTGTACTTTTGACCAAACCTATTGCATACGTAATCAGCGCGATGCAACTAACATCAGTAACAACGTACGCTTGGACTGACTCGACCGTCGTCCTTGCATGGATCAAACAGCATCCCTCAGAATGGCCTACCTTTGTAGCAAATAGGGTTGCTACGATTCAATACACGCTTCCTAAGGTACCATGGAAACACGTGCCAACCGCGCAAAATCCCGCAGATTGTGCTTCTCGCGGACTGACAGCTCCAGAACTTCTTCACCATCCATTGTGGTGGCAGGGACCGCCCTGGCTGAAGTCATCCCAAGCAAAATGGCCACGTGATCCACCATCGCTATCAAAAGCAAGCCTCACTGAAGCAGCAACTCCGATCAAGTCGCACATTGCCGTCGATAACATTCTTCACTGGGAACTCTATTCAGATATCTCATCATGGAGAAAACTGATACGCGTCAGAGCGTACTGTCAACGCTTCATCGACCGATGTAGACGACGCCATACCAACAACGATCTTCGCCTCACCGGCAACGAAATCCTCAACGCACAAACGTTCTGGATAAACGACGTTCAGCGCGAAAAATTCTCCGCCGAAATTGAAGCCATCAAACAAGGAAAATCCCTTCCACGGAGCTCTCAATTACGTAACCTTGCTCCATTCCTGGACGAAAAGGGAACTCTACGCGTTGGAGGACGTTTAGAGCGTGCAACGGTACCATACGAAGAAAAACATCCTGCGATTCTTCCACAACATCGTGTAACTCAGCTCATCGTCGAAGATGCACACACGCGATGTCTCCATGGAGGTCCACAGCTGACGATCAGTATCGTGCGCCAAAATTATTGGATTATCGGACATCGACCGTTCGTACGAAATTTGATCCGAAAGTGCGTACCATGTGTACGTCAACAAGCGAAAACCCCATCTCAAATTATGGGTAACCTTCCAAAAGCGCGAGTCACTCAACACCGCGCATTTCTTCATACCGGACTCGACTATGCCGGACCGTTCCTTGTCCGTACCAGCAGAGGACGTGGACACAAGACCCACAAAGCTTACCTAGCTCTATTCGTTTGCATGTCAACAAGAGCACTACACCTTGAACTCGTCTCCGATTATACAACAGACGCCTTCCTTGCTGCATATCGTCGCTTTATCGCACGTCGTGGCTTACCATCCGACATATACAGCGACAATGGAACGACGTTTCAAGGTGCCGACAAGGAACTGCAAGCAGCGTTCAAGATGGCAATTTCCGATACGGATCTCGGAAATCTCATCGCTACCGATCGAACTACATTGCACTTCATACCGCCTGGGGCCCCGCACTTCGGTGGATTGTGGGAGGCCGGTGTAAAATGCGCCAAACACCATCTCAAGCGCGTTCTTGGTACCCAAATGCTCACGTATGAGGAGTTCAACACTCTAACAACACAAATTGAGGCATGCCTAAACTCCCGGCCTATTGGACAACACCTCACTGACGCGTGCGAGCTCGCGGCTCTTACGCCAGGGCACCTTCTTATAGGAGCACCATTGTTATCGGTACCAGAACCTTCTCTACTCCAATTGAACGAGAATCGCTTATCGAGATGGCAACTAATACAACGAACCGTCGAGAGTTTTTAGAAGCGGTGGTCAGTAGAATATCTCCATTCTCTTCAAATCCGCACCAAATGGAAAACCGAACAAACAAACCTCGCAGTTGGAAACGTTGTTCTCATCCGAAACAACAACTTACCACCCTCAAAATGGTTACTTGGAAGAGTCGTCGAAATTCATCCGGGATCAGACAACCGCGTACGAGTAGTGACAATTCGCACCGCTCAATCGACTCTCAAACGACCGATCTCTCAGATCTGCGTTCTGCCCGTCGATGCAACTGAAACTGACCCACCGGAGAAAACATCACCTGAACTTCCTGATACGACCAATTCCTCCGACTTTCACGACTACGACACGGTTGACAGTTCCTCTCCAAAACCAGACGAATAAACGAACGAAACCCTCGAATGAACACCCTTCGATGGTGCTCTTGTCTCGCGGCGAAATGACGCTCACACAAATCGCTCACGTAAACAACGTAATAATTAAGACAATCATGTAAATGTACTCGATGTCAAGTGCTCATAGTGCGACGAAAAAGTGTGTCAGTGTGATGGACAACCACAGAGACAACCCGATCTAGACTTCAAACACCCCCGCTCGTGTTTCCACGGCGGGCGGTAACGTGTAAATATTTTGTAAATAGTAGAATTAAGTAACGCCTTTTTTTGTACCATCATTTTCAACGAACATATGTGAAGCAATATCGAATCACGGCGGGCGGCGCTTCACGCCAACCAGCCAACGAAAACCGACAAATTTCGCCCTCTCAGTCGAGGCGGGCGGAATGTTCACGCCACAGCGTTTACCCGGTAGACGAAACGATATACTTCGCTCTATATCTATAGCGACTACGTTACGCGCGCCACCGGTACGAGCGCGAATATAATGCGACGATTGGTACCATTTCTCCGACGAGAGAGACAGCCCGTTACGCGGCTGTCTCGTTCTCTTTCTCTTACGTCTTCGAGCTCGCAACGCTCGAGTAGTTGCTTCCGTATATCGGTACGGTTCGACACGTTATCTTCTTCCACGCGCTAATTTGCATAAATTTGTAATAGTGAATTTACGACTCGCGTTTACAACAATCGATCGCAATCTTTGTATGCTTGTACTCCTGTGATTCAAGTGAACATTGTATTAACAATATTTTTCGAATTGAATTGCATTTTGTTGATTAAAAAGGTGATTTTACATAAAGTTGTGCACGGTGTTCATTACGTTTATTTCATCGAACGTTCCAAACTATCCTTCGCCCACGATCCGTTCGTGGTACCATTTCAGCGATAAAACCCTTCAACAAATTTGGTTAACTATCTTTTCTGGTAATTGTGTGACGTTTAGCGAAGGCGCGCACAATAATTAATATCGGTAAATAAGTTGTACTTTTCAAACTTAGAGAAGCAATATTAAAAAGTTACACACGAGGACGATTTCTTGGTGTTTTCGTTGCGTGGGCTTTTTTTCTTTGATTTTGCTACCGGCGGTGGATCCGGTGATGAATCCGGCGACGAATCCGGCGGAGATTGACGATTTGCAAGCTTCTTCGATTTTTTTGCGTGTCGCGTTGCTATTCGCACATTCTTCATGTTGTCGCAGAACTCGGCGAAACTCGGATGCTCACACGACGCCGCTTTATATTTGAGTGTACGCGTTCGTCTAGAGGCGTAGCGTCTGGTGACGACAGAGGATCCACAGCGGAGGAACGCGTTTTTCTTTTTGTCAGCGAGCGTTTAGATACCACGTGGTGCTTTAACTCGTCTGACAATTCGCCTTCACTCGACGAATGCGACCGCTTTCTTGACGGTGTTTCAAATCGTGATTGTGGAGAGCGCAGCGGTGACTTCTGCGAACATCCATCATCGGTCGTGCCCAGCGTAGACTCAATCATACTTGCATCTAATAACAAGATAACAAAACAATAAGAAGAGGCAGGCACATAGATTCAGGATGATCTATAAATAACGCAAATATCACAACCAGCTGCGTCCTGTTCACCGGTCGTATCTTGATCAGTGGCGATGGTCGTATTATTTTCGCTGTCGCCCGTTACATTTAATCCTTGCGCCTTCTCCAAGACTTTCGAGATGTCGAGAATGTCAACGGTTGCAACGGGTTGTCGATAGATTTGGCGATGAATATTTTCGTGGTGTCCCATGAAGTTGGCGACCCGCGATATCTGTTTCTCAGATAAGTCCAAGGTGACACAGCGGGTGGCGATGTGTTTTCTCAAGTTGGTACCTCTCAGTGATGCAGCATCTGCTGCTCCGCATTCGCTAGAGAATTTTCTCATCAAGGTGCATGCCCTTAAGTATTTAAAACGCCTTGGATCGGAGCTTGCTACTCCAAAGATGAAAGGATTCTTCGAAGGCACTTTCGCGGCCTTGCGGTGCTTGTGAAGAAGTTCTACAATTCGTAATATTTCAGTGCTCATGAGAACTGAAACCGTCCTGTTAAACTTTCCGCGGATGGCGATTCGGACATACTTTTGGGCCGAAATTTTATCACGATTCGACAAGCGCTTATACAACTCTTCATTTTCATCTATACTTTGTCGGTTCTCAAATTCTTCCAGGGAAATGCGTTCAAGTTCTCCTGCTCGCCGACGATTCAAAACTTGTAGCTTGATCAGGACAGCCCCTGCGATATTTCTCCACGCGTCCAAGTCGAAAGCCTCAGTGAGCCGCTTAGAAGTAATTGAGATTACTGCGTCCAGATGAGCATCGAGCGTTTTAATATCCTTTGTCTGAGGCAAGTTTACCTTTTTTGTACGTTTCACGTGTGTCCGCGTCTCAGTAACGCCTTTGTTTACACTGCATCCATAATCTTCGGCGAGCAGCTTTAAAAATCTTTTGTGTGTTTTTTTTTTACTTCATCGTGCTTCTTGATACATTCAGCTTCGAGGATAAGTCCAAGTTTTTTCAGTGCAGTACCAATTGCTGAGGCACTGGATGGTGTCTTGTATAATTGCGTTTTGTCATCTAAGCCAGCCAAGACGTTAACTGCATCTATCGTCGCATTGTAGTACTTAGGATCAAATACTGACGCCATGTCCGTGATGCTATCATTAATTTCTCTTATCACGGCGAGGAATCTGCCGAGTCTTCTCAGGTGTGCTCTGATTTCATCATGTTGGTAAGCCAATCGAAGGATTTTGCATTGCTTATTTCCATAGAGGATAATCAATTCATCGTATCTAATAATACGAGTGATGTTGTCATCTCTCATGACCGGAAATACGTCTTATGAACTGTTTCCACTAACCGGCCGGATTGCCTGGCCACATAGATCGTTTTATAAGTTTTACAATGCAAGACATAAACAAAATACTTTTGTTTTTCTATTATTATTGAATTAACCAACCTCCCACTGACAACATGGCCAGACAATCCGGCCAAAATGATAACATTGTTCCAGACATGTTGCATCAAAGGAAGATGAAGAATAATAACTGAAGAGGACCTACAATAAGGTCGAAACGTTTTAACAGAAGAGCAGCTATCTTCTTTTTTATTTGGTCGCCAATAGCCAAAACCTTCATCCAATATTATTAACTGCGGCCACAACCTTTATATCTCATCTTGATATCTGGCTTTAAACTTGGACAACATCTCCACAGAGGATCAGAACATTATATCTCATCTGGAAATACGTCTCGCCTTAACACAAGTGAAGCACTCGGATGGATGTGGCCAACAGTTTGGCGTGCCCGAATCAATACATTTCGGGATACATCACGTTTGCTTTTCATGCACGAACTGTAGTGATGGCGGATGTTGTTTTTCGAGTAAAATCCGCGGCACTTAGCACACGGGACAAAATTATGGCCAGAGCGTTTCTCATCTTTGAAGGGTCTTCGAACTGGGATCAGCTTCCCGCCGTTCCATTCCTTGTTCACATTGAATATAAAATTCCCTTTTTTCCGGATCTCAGCGATCAATGCTTTGCGCTCTGGGTTTTTTTTGGGAAGGCTCAAAAACTTCTGTACCGCTGGTTCTTTAGAATGTTTGTTTCCTAGGTGTCTTGCTTTGCTTTGCTTAGTCTTGCAATATATACAAAAGTTTGTCTTCTGTCCACCTTTTGAGCCTCGGGATTTCTCGGCTAATTGCTCTCGTTCATCACAAACAGAGTTACCAGGGACATTGGACGAACCATTAAGGCTGTATTCTGCAGACTCGCAGCTGGCATTAACCGTTGGGCTATTTTTGGAGGTTTCGGCTGGTTCGTCGTCTTCGGAAAGGTCTTCATCATCCCGATCTCCATCTGATGGTATGTACTCAGATCCATCGGAGTTAGAGCTTTCACTGCCGCTAGTCAACTCATCGCGGTTATCTTGTGAGATCAAGGCCAGCACATTTGCGTTTTCGTCGATTTTTTCGTGTGTGGTGCCTAGAAAGAACGTATCGACTGTACTAAGCAGATTGAATCGATACACATCTGCACTAATTGTCAATTTGCAAATATTGTAGCTGGCAGAATTAGCAAATAATGAATATAACAACATTGAAAGCTTTCTGCCGCAAAAAACGACTTAAATACAAAAACTGACATATATGCTAATTGTAAAACGAGATATTTCCAAAAAAAGGTTAGGCGATATCAATCTGCGTTGATCATATAGAAAAGGTTCAACGATCTAAATAAATCGTTCAAATTCGGAGAAAACTTACCAGTCATAGAATCGGTATCCGCGTTTATTGCTTCTTCCGCTTGGAAGACGCTTGGACTTATATCCGACTCCGTTTTCGGCACTTCGCTGAGTCCTAGTAGATATACAGGGAGGACACGGTGAAACTAGACAGTTCAATGCGGCTGCGTGGGAATTTAGGAAGCCTGATTGGCTACTGCCTACGGCCGCCAGTGCGTCTCATCCGAGCGGCGACTGTGTCCCCACGCGCCATCAGAATGGGCCAGTAAGGGTAGTGGTAGGGCAAAGGGACGTTACTTGAGCTGGTAGGGCAGACGCCAGAAACCAAGATTTATTTACTACTTGGTCTGCACGCATAGAGTGAGAATCGTCGGTTTGACGCGCAAGCGCATTTGCGCTGTCTAGTTTCACCGTGTCCTCCCTGTATATGATATTAAAATTGTCTATAGTAACGTACGCCATTCAACAATAACTTAATAATAAGGGAATGCATACTTGAATAGAATATATTTTCCTGTACTACTGTCCAGAGAAAACTGTATTCTTGAAGGTGAAACTTTGTTACATAGGAATATTCTGTATGAAAATATCAGTGACAAAATGACATCTACTGTTGAAACACTATTTTTTATTTTGCAAAATTGTATTTGTTCAGTAGACAATCTATTTGTTGTCTGGAAAAGTACTATTGTCGGCCTTTAAAGAGGCAAAATTCTTTTATTTCAGTGCAAGAACACATTTATGATTGAAAACATACTATTGTTGGTTTTGAAAAACATAAGTTCTATTTTTTTAGTGGGAAACTATTTTATACCTCAAAAAATCTTATCATCAGTCTTACACAAGCAAAATTCTGTTTGTGCAGCAAAAAAACTATTTTATGACTAAAAAAGTTCTATCATTGATTTGACAAAAGATAAATTCTGTTTCTACAGCGAAAGAACTATTTTATGCCTTAAAGAAAATCCTATCGTTGATCTTGCAAGGGCAATATTTTTGTTCAACGAAGAAACTGTTTAATATTCGAAATATTCCCATTATTGGTCTTGCGAAAGCAAAATTCTGTCTGTTCAGCGAAAGAAATATTTTATGTCTGACAAAGGCTTATCGTTGGTTTTCCAGAAACAAAATTCTTTTTCTTCAGCGAAAGAACTATTTTATTATTGAAAAATTGATTTCGATGATTTTATAGAAGATACATTTTCTTATTTTTGTCAGGGGAAGAACTATTCCATATTCAAAAAAGTTCTATCATTGACTTTACAAAAAATAAATACTGTTTCTTCAGCAAAACAAATATTTTATGACTGAAAAAGTTCTATCATTCATTTTACAAAGAGTGAATTCTGTTTCTTCAACGACCTAAACATTTTATGTCTTAAAGAAAATCCTATTGTTGATTTTACGAAGGCAATATTCTTTTCTGTTCAGCAGAGAAACTATTCAATATTCAAAATATTCCTATTATTGGTCTTGCGAAAACAAAATTTTGCCTGTTCAGTAAAACAAATATTTTATTTCTGAAAAAGGCTTATAGTTGGTATTCTAGAAACAATATTCTGTTCATTCAGCGAAAATAATTTATATTATTACTGGAAAAGTTCTTTCGATGATTTTATAGAAGATTTTATAGATGACTTTTTTTCAGCGGAAGAGCTATTCCGTATTTAAAATAGTTCTATTGTTGTTCTTGCGAAAGCAGAATTCTGTTTGTTTAGTTGAAAAAATTTATTTCAAAAAACTACATTCAGTGTATGGCAATAACATAGAGCCAAAAAACTTCACCAATACAATAAAAAATGCCAAACAACATTTAATTTGCGGAAGTATTAGAATACGTTTATGAAACAAATGATTGAATAATTCGAAGCCAGTACTAAGACTTTTCTGAAGATCAGGATAATGTTTTTACCAAACAAACAAAATTGAGCCTCTTAAAACTCATTGATAGAAGTTTTCAGAAGAAATCAGCTATTCCACGAGTAAATAGAATTCGTCTTTGAGAAATCATTGAAAGAGTCTCTAAATAAAGACTCTTTCAGTGATATAATAGTCCTGTGATAGTTCTGCAGAGACTATGTTGGCGGTAAAACAATTATATTATAGTCCTACATACCAATCAAGAGTTCATCGGTATTTTTCGAAGATATCTCGAACTCGCACCCACTCATTAAATCATTGCCAGTTATCTTGGACAAAGACGAACAGTTGAGGTCATCTAGAAAGCATGAGAAATTGAGAATTTGCTACGATCTCCAACGCTCTCTCTCTCTCTCTCTCTCGAGCGGTGTTTTCGATAATATAAGACGATATAAGTACACGTAAATCGTAATGGCATCCCATATTAATCAACAACTACTAGCTAAACATATTAAACTTATCGGGATTCAGAAGTTTGCAGCTCCCGTCCATCGTCGTTTTCTAAAAAAACACTTTTTCTCAGTAATCATAAACTCACGAGCAGGAATGTTCACGTTTGGTGGTAGGAAAAAGCGGCAAGCTTGCCGGTTGCGCAGAATACCCGGAAACGACGGCAGCGCTGCGTCAAAACAACAGGCGCACACATTTGCCGCCACTTTCCTTCATAATGAAATTCCGAAGACAAAAATTATTCCTTCAATACAAATTGCTTACAAAAAAACTGTAATAGAATGCACCGACGATATAACAATTTTTCCCTGTGATAGTTCCATACATATTATTATATCAATATTATTGTGGCTCGCGCGCTACGCGCGCTCGCTTCCGGCCCAGCCCCACTTGACGGACTAAGTAAATTCTGGCCCAGCTGCCTTTGAGGGACTTGGAAAAATTCCAGCCCAGCCGCCCTTGAGGGACTTAAATAATCGAGATAATCGAGATAAAAATCTCGATTATCCTACACGGCGGCAAGATATTTTTATTATATATATTTTGCATCAGCAGCTGCTGTCCCGGAAACTGAGAAGTCATCACCGCCGTAAACTAATGTCAACTGATAGAGTTACGGCTGACGCGGGCAAACCAATCGTATTATAATCTAATTTCTATGCAATTGTACTATTAAAATAAGCTCATGGCAGCTATCCTGAAAAATTTCCCTGAGCGTGGAAACATTTGCAGGTCCGTGTCCCCGAACACCAAATGTTTTGGGAACAATGTGTCCCGGAACACATCGTTTGATACATGTCTTGGAAAATTTATCTGTCCTGGAACGAACCCATTTATCGATGTTCTGGATTAATCAGCCGTCTCCAAATGTACCATGTGACTATAAGTCCTGGAATTCACAGATGTCGCGGAAACTACCGATCGGACAAAGTCCCCATAAGAACCGTTACGTGCTATTTTCATCATATCTCCGGAATTAATTATTATTTTGAGCTGAGTCATGCTCCATTGCGTTTACAATTATTTTCTCCATTAGATAGAGGCATTGAAAAGCCTTTTAAAAAAGTGTCCCTAAACATGCCTCCTAACATATATATATATATATATATATATATATGTCAGGAGGCATATATATATGCCTCGCGTCCTATATATATATATATATATATATATATATATATATATATATATATATATATATATATATATATATATATATATATATATAGGACGCGGTTTCCGCATAGGAGGTGTGTATTGAGATCAGAATACTTTTGCCGTAAAAAAACAAAAAACAAAAATTATGATGTTTTTTTGACACACCCTAATAAATATACTGTTTGCTATTACCATCCGTAATAGTCAAACTGTTCCATGTATATAATTTTTCTCGCCCTTTTGGACATTTTAAGAAATCGAAATCTTGAATAAAGACATTTTCACGCAAACCAAAATTCCTTTACGGGGAAGAAACAGAAAATTGTTTTTTTTTTTATATCGGCACACCAAGTTTTTTACATACACACCAAGTTTTCGTACTCTCTTTCTCTGTATATTATTATTTAGCTGATCGGTACAAGTGAAGACTATATATATTTTTAAAAATACTTTCATCGTGATTTTCTCGGTGCTATTTGCTTCACCAACATGAAAATCAATATCCTAAAACCTTCTATTCACGGTTTTCCATTTTTCCCATTTGTTTATTTGCATAAAATCATTTTTATATTATCAGGTGCATATGAATTGAAAGTACTTGGCGTATTGGAAAGAAATGTTGTCTATGGTAGAAAGATTTCAAAACTAATTACAAGTTGTGTCTGGATTTATAATGGAGTCAAAATGAATTGCAAGCTGCTTGCGGGTTTGTAATTGTGTCAGATTGAATTAAAAGTCCCACGTGAAATTGTTCATTTCATAAAAATTAATTATAAATTCCTTGCGGATTTGGAATTGTATCGAAATGAATTACAAGTCCACGTGAAATTAGTAATGAAATCGAAATTAATTACAATTTCACATGGAATTAGAAATTAAATCGACATCAATTACAATTCCACGTGGAATTAATAATTAAATCAAAATAATATGCAAGTTCCATGGCGAATTGGTAGTTAATTCCCTATGAATTACAAGTTCCACAAGAATTTGTCGTCAAGTTTTCCAGAAAAACTTGCCTCGTTCATTTGGTTGCAACGAACCTATCGGGAAATATCTGATAATTTCGAAGCTCTTGTCGTATTACAAATGATAATTCGCGACCATCAGAAAACCGATCGGAATTGTGGAACCGTCGTGATAATAATTCTCAACACGCGAACGCAGTGTTTAACCGATACACCGACAAAGATGCAACGAACGTTTGTTAAACATCGAGAAAAGGTGCCTTATCGTGGCGGAGCCTCAGCGAGTCGTGCGACATCGACGACGGATCGCGACGATTTGACGAACGGAACAGAACGCGATCAACTTACGACAATTATTCGAGAGGCCCGTACGATAGACGATACACAAATTCGCCCTAGTGCGATTACGAACTCGAGTCGAGGATGAAAATCGGCCGGATTGTCAGCAATTGGAAAATATCGTTTCCAAAAACCGAGACAGATCCCGACTAATTTTGGCTCGTTCTGAAAGATCAGTTAAGCGTGAGCTGGATAAATAAGGATAGATTCGTCCCTTGTTTGTCAAATATTTTCCGGGGTCCCTATCGGTCCTAGTATACACCAAATAATAAGGTCTCTATCGGTCCCGGTATTCACTAAATAAGGTCCCTATCGGTCCTGGTATTTACTAAATAAGATCCCTATGGGTCCTGGTATTTACTAAGCGTGGCGATGTTGGAAGGCCTTCACGCGTGCGTTCCGTTTTAGCGGGCAGTGAAAAAAGACTTTTCAGGGAAATACGCGATTTAAAATTCATAAAAGGCAAAAACCTCGCAGAGTTCGCTTTCGAATATTAGCTAAAACAAATTTTGATCAAATTCAATCCGCGATTGAATTTGACAGTCGAAGTCTTGAACTTAAGGGTACACGACCACAATCAATTCCTGAGTTACATAAACGGACGTAGTTACATCTATCGCGCATCACTAAATAGAGACGGGACACGGCGACAGCGATGCTAAATAACCTGAACTGATCGCGAGGTATTCGACAAGAAAGCAATCGTCGAATAGATCAAAATCGTTAGTCAAACAAAAACTCGAAAAGAATCTCTTGCGTTTCAAAAAGAAAAACGGAATGTCGGACAACTTGAAAGTCCAATCGGGTGGAACAAAATTTGTTCTGGCCCTGAGGAAAATGCTCTGCTGTAACCACAAACAAAAGGGACACCTATCTTGCTTTTGTACTGCCGCACGGCAGGTGGCTTATCACATTTATCGAGCAATTGGGCACGTAAGCGCCGACTGTCCAAAGCGTTCGGGAAATGAGAAGAGCCCGTAGTAACAAACTGTCATGTTGATGCTCCAGAGGGCAGGGAGACGGAAAGAAAGTCGCGTTTAACATCAAAAGGAGTAAGGCGTTTGAAAAAACTGACCCTCCCGCTAGCACGACAACGTTGGCTCAGTCCCACGACGGAAAACCCAATTCGACGATAACGCTGGATATTATTGACGAATTGAGTGACTCGCAAGTATTAGACGAAGACTTATATATCCCGAACTTGACCGTCATGGAAGAATTGCCTAACGCGATCGCTTGTTTGCTGACAGCAATATCGGACGAACTCCTCGACAGAATTACGCGCTTGTCAACGACATCGAACGAAGGAACTGATGCCGATCGCGACACTACGCGAAACGAGAAATAAATTACGGAACATCTTTAAAACTGGAGATCAGTCGGAATACCAGCGCATTTGGACCATCGTCTGACTCGAAGACAAATTTTCCGATCACATAATGCCTTTCCGGCCCAACAAAGTTTGTCAAAGTACCAATCGAAATCTCAATTTTCAGTGAAAAAATTCGCAGTATAATCGACAGCGGTAGTGAGCGGTCGTATTTAAATCCAACCATCTACGACCGCGGAAAAAGATTCCAAGTTAAACAACTTTCGGCAGATCCTACTCCGAGAATTGAATTCGACTCGGAAATAAATCGGTTGTCAAAAGTCCAGGCGGTACTTGTTTTGTGATTGACATGGGTAAAGTTCATGGTCCCCTATCATTAAGTATTCTACCGGATTTGTCGGGTGATGTAATTCTCGGTATAGATTTTTGGATATCCTTCAAAGTAAGAACCGATCCGGTGACGCAGTGTGGTCTTTGCATTGGAATGATCGTTCCTATCCGATGACTCACCGATACGTTTCGTGATCAGAATTAAAGACTTTGACAATAGACGAAACTGACAAGCTGAAGGTTTCCTCGAATCAGAATTCGCGAAAATTGATCGCAAACCGACTGGCGTAATGAATACGATGAAACATGTAATCGAACTGACAGTTTCCAGTTCGCATAGAGGAACGCTCTATCGACGTAGTGAGGTAGTTCGCGAATTTATCAACGAAGAAGTTAATCTCCTATTAGATAGAAGATACGTAACGGTGAGTAACAGCGACTGGGTGTGCTCTCCGGTGGTGTCTCCAAAACCCAACGGCGGATTACGATTTTGTATCGATTACCGTCTGGTGAATCGAAGAAACCGTCAAACCCGCGTATCCACTTCAATATATGGAATTAATTTTGTCTTTATTGCATTGCCCAAAATTATTTCGACTCTGGATGTGTGTGAAGCTTTTCACTACATTCCGATGAACAAAGATAGTCACACCAGCGCCGTGGCTCAGTACGTAGTGTGCTAGCCTGGTGACTGGGAGGCTTGGGTTCGATTCCCGCTTTGGGCAAATGTTTTTCGGTAGCAGCAGCGCGCAACGTGTAAGACGCGCCACGCTGTTTGCTGTAAACATTGGAGCTCGGCGCGGATTTGACCTAGCCGGCTACACTCGACGTAGGTTTTCTGTGGTTTCCCTACGTCTTATATGCGAATGCGAGTGTTTCTATCTCAATCTTAAGTCGGTCACAGCCGCATCGCACATGTCGCTAATAACCATGGCCGTTGATGCGACGATAAATAAATCTAATTAAAAAAAAAAAAAGATAGGCACAAGTACACTGCGATTGTTGTCGAGGGAAAAGGTTTTTTAGAATGGTGTAGAATGCCATACGGATTAACGAGAGCCTTATCCATATTCCGATGGTTCATGGGCAAATTAAAGCGACGAATTAAGGAATCAATTTCCGAAACAAATCTCCCAAGCAAATGGGCAGATCAGGTGTTTGCATATTTGGATCATGGTAAACCAAGACCGCGACGAACATGTACCAATTTTGACAATTTTAATCGAAGTGTTCCGGGAAGCCAAAGTGTCTACGAGTCCAAAAGTCGCATGGAAATGAAAGTCCGACAGAAATCGAACAGAAATCCTTCGACAAAATAAAGACCGCATTAGCCAACGCACTACGACTTTATACTCCGATACCAGGGCAACCATTCATCTTGGATACCGACGCTAGTGGTTTCAGACTCGGTGCGATTATTGTACAACAGGACCCCGAGTCGGGTAACGAAAATCTCATTGAAGTTATTAATCCACCGTACGTGGTGGTTAACTGCACTATACTACGATAGAAGGAGCATGTTTGGCAGTAGTATGGTCAGTGGAGAAATTGCGCCGCTACTTAGAATCCATGCCGTTCGAAAATTATTACTGATCATCAGGCTTCCCAGTGGCTGTACTTACTCATAAACCCCGTAGGTCATCTTGCAAGACCGGCAATATATTTACTCCAACACACGATGACCGTGAAATACAGACATGGTACGACAAACGAAGCGGCAGACGGTTATACTTGTCTGTCGCTATGATTATGATTCGAAGTCGCGAATGTTAGACTTCTATGTCGATCCCACGGCTGGCAAAAAGTAGTTGACGAAACGATAAAATAACGGACTCAATTGAAAACAATTTGTGACCAAGACTGGTACGAGACGACACACGAACTCGTTAACAGCCAACCAGAAACATTTACTGAGTGGAAGGTCGAGAACGAAGAACTGTACTACCACCGACCAGATTATGGTAAATTATTAATCGACGAAGCGGCATTTAAATGCTGTTACTGAGAGAGATCCGCTCTCCTTCTACGCCGAAGCTGAAAATGACCAAAGTGACGAAGACTGTACCAGCCGAAGCTCGCGGGGAAAACCTCGAGTGCTTCCGCTCTCGCAAGCACCATCCATTGACAATATTATGAAGGAACTTCAGGTCCTATAACTCGCGAAATCCAGTGGCAAACGACAACCACTGTCGCTCGCCTGGATTTCACTAAAGTCACCCGTGTTACCCAGACTTTTGTCAGCAGCGTCGGCGAACCGTACGCCGCGCGATGCGTCAACTTGTCGAATTTGCGGTGCCGACGGCTTTGACACAGCGGATTGCATCTAGCCGCATGGTACAGAGCACGAGTACGCTCTGGGAAGATGCGCCCGCTGCTCTAAGAATATCAGCCTCTACTTCCCGGAATGCTCTAACTGTTAACATCCGCTGTGGGGAATTCGTTGACTGGTTGAGACGCAGCTACGCCACGTGGTCTGCTTCGCTGGTCCCGAAGAATCATCAATGCCTGACTGACCAGAGCGAGGAAGTCTCCAAGAGAAAGGTCGAGGCAAAGTTTGACGTTCCAGCCGATCATCCCAATCACGTGCAAACCTAGATAGCCTCAGAGAAAACGCGCTCGCCACAGCACCAAAACCTGTTAATCCGGTGGCAGTGACAGCACTCGCTTTGTCAGAGGAAAGGAGGCAGAACGCCATCCACACTTTGATTTCGTCACGCAGTAGGAAGAGTCGTGCCGAAGTCATGCTCGAAGGACCGGAGCTCAACGACAGAGAAGAAGTTTGTCTCATCTCCCCGACGTAATATGAAAAGTAGGGCAAAACTTGTTAAGACTCCGATCTACGTCGTTACTCGATGTTAAGTCATTATTCTTCATGTAATATGTTGTCACGCATTATACCAAAGAACAATGAAATAACCGTTTTTTTCTTTGATCATTTCGATAAAGCCCAGAAAGACAAAGTTCTGTGTGTGCTTTACAGACCATTAAGGTAATTTGGTTAATGTAAAAGTGTCGTGTGCAAACCGTTAACCGTTGGCGGTATTTTATATTGTCACAACTCTTCAGCTTATTTTGTTTATTTTAGCGCCAATTGTCGCGCCGTCGTTGACAAGGACAATGTATATACTGTAACGTGGTGTTTTTCTGCACACCACGTTCCTGCTGCTGTCGTACGCTTTAGGCTGTATTATAGCACTACGTCCGCTGTCGAGCTCTCTCCAGGTCCAAAATTTAGATTTAAGTTAGGTTAAGAATCATCACTGTAGTCCTTAGTTGATGTTTTGGTAGGCGGTAATATTTTTTTGTAAACTCCGGTTCCCACATTAGCCTCTTCACGAACGCGACCTCCGAGGGAATTTATAAAGATTTGAGGCTGCTATTTATAGATATTTGTTCGCTGTCATCACGCCGTCCCGTTTTTCCAAGGACGAGCATTAGCCCCGAGGAAGTGAGGATCCCAAGGGGTAAAATTCAGGAAAATATGAGATCCGGATGCTTGGCGGGAAATACTTAATTACCCCGGAGCAGCCCTGGACTCTGTCAGGATCTAGAACGCTATCTGCACTTGAGTGGATCTATCTCTCGGCGCTCTCGAGACAGGAGTCGGCACCTCCACCACCAGAGATGCCTACGAGGTCCACTAAGAAACAGCGTTGGGCCGGAACTGAAAATACGTCCGTGCCGCAGGCTGAGGCGGGCCCCCTACTTATGACGTTGGAAGAATCCTTTTAGCATCCCAGGAATTTACGATCAGAAGCAAAAGATTCAGCAAAAATTGTCAGCTATCCATCGGAAAACTAATCCATGAATTGCCATCGCATAATCCCTGTCGGATGTGGGGAACTGTCGTAACAATTTTTTTTAGTGACAGCATACTGAAGTGCAGCATTGACGCCCTAAATAAGGAGCAAGGGAAACAATCGGCAGGCGTCGTCAATCTTCGGCGATCGAGACCATTAAGTGGGGATTAGTCTCTCCAGTTTTCGAGTGACGGAGGATCGTCGCCGGCTTTTCGCAATCAGCAGCGATAGATGGAAGACGTGGTCGAAGATTTTCGGAACTATTTGAGATCGTACAGCTGCCTGAACTTTCGGAAAGAATTAGTAAAATCCACTCGAGGACTAGAGCCAGTGAGAGCCGTGAGTACCCGTATTCCGGGATTCTATTGTTGTCGTCTTCGGAGTTTGTGAGTAAATTCAGTTTGTAGCTTGTAACGAATTAAGAATTTAAGTTTGAGTTGAGAGAAACAATCGCTTCGAGTTTGGTCCTGAAAGAGAGGCTGCGATTGTGAAGCAACTCTTCGTCCGTTTTGTAATATTAGTTTCAATTATCAATGTTTCATTTTTCTTGTAAGTAGTTCGCATATTTTGTTCACGCTGCTCGTTATTTTTCTCGTTGGTGGGTTTTCCCTAAAGGGGACTTATGCGTGCGGCGGACGTCGTTAAAATACTGAATTTGTTTTGTGATTATATTTTTTTTGTGTATTGTATGATCGTTAGCATAGAAGAAAGATTAGTTCTGGAGCCCCACGTAGAAAAAAAAAGAATCTTTTCGAGAATCTTGAAAAGAATCCCGTATAGGATCCGGAGGAAGATTCTTTTCAGGATTCTTTACAGGATTCAAGATTCTTTTGAAAATTCTTTTTAAAATCGTTTCTTTCAGCTTGATTTGATTGATCAGTCATATTTGGTTGGTCAGATCCGGAAAACGGCGTGATCTGATCAGATTGTAGCGATAAAATTGGGGAAAAAAAAAAAAAAAAAAATGTCGATCGCGGGACTCGAACCCAGGCCACTCACCGTCTTAGTCTGTTATCTTAGCCACTCTGCCATATCATCTTTCTTGGATGAAAGTACAATCAAATAGTATATAAGTGTCACCTGCTTTTTTTAGGACTTAGTTTTTTTTCCGAAAATTACGGATCGATGCACGTTACCACTTTGCTTTGTTTTACAGTATCTGGTACAATTTAAACTTCATCCTTGACAATCAGGTATTGCTTTCTCATAGACATCAAAACTTTGTTTTCGAGGAAACATACTTTTCCAGATTTTCATGTCAGGTCACTCAAAATGGTCCAAAACGTCGAGAAAAGTGGATTAGAAAAAATTTATAATTAAATTCCGCAAACCAAAACCTGTAAAGACATGAACCTGCTCTTTAAAAGTGTCCAGGTTGATTGCTTCGAAGCTTTCATTGTGCAAATTGATCTCTCCATAGTTTTCGGTGTCCAGGTCGAACCCTTCTTAGTTTTCGGTGTTCGCAGATCAACTTCTCTATAGTTTTTGGTGTACGGGTCAACCTTTTCATCGTTCCCGTGTCTAAGTTGATATCTCCATAGTTTTTGGTGTCCAGGTGAATCTCGCCAAATTTCTTGGTGTCCAGGTTCTAGAGATCCACCTAGACACTGGAAATTGGCGAGAGATCAACCTGGATACCGAAAACTATGGAAATATCGACGTGGACATCGAAAGTCATGGGAATATCGACCTGGCACCAAAAGCCATCGAGATGTCGACCCAGATGTTCGAAGTCATAGAGACATTGACCTGGGCCCCGGAAGCAATAGAAATATCGACCTGAACATAAAAAACTATGGAGAAGTCGACCTGGACACCGAAAACTATAAAGGGGTCAATCTAGACAATGAAACCTTCGAAGCAATCAACCTGGACACTTTCGAAGACCAGGTTCATGTCTTTATAGATTTTGGTTAGCGGAATTTAATTATAAATTTTTTCTAATCCACTTTTCTCGACGTTTTGGACCATTTTGAGTGACCTGACATGAAAATCTGGAAAAGTATGTTTCCTCAAAAACAAAGTTTCGTCTATGAGAAAGCAATACCTGATTGTCAAGGATGAATTTTGAATCGTACCAGATACTGTAAAACAGAGCAAAGTGGTAACGGGCATCGATCCGTAATTTTCGGAAAAAGAACTAAGTCCTAAAAAAAGCAGGTGAGACTTATATACTATTTGATTTTACTTTTATCCAAGAAAGATGGTATGGCAAAGTGACTAAGATAACAGCCTGGTACGGTGAGCGGCCTGGGTTCGAGTCCCGCGATCGACTTTTTTTTTTTTTTTTTTCCCAATTTTATCGCTACAATCTGATCAGATCACGCCGTTTTCCGGATCTGACCAAACAAATATGACTGTTCAATTAAATCAAACTGAAAAAACAATTTTGAAAAGAATCTTGAAAAGAATCTTGAGAAGAATCTTCAAAAGGATCTTGAATCTTGTAAAGAATCTTCCTCTGGATCCTATACGGGATTCTTTTCAAGATTCTTTAAAAGATTCTTTTCAAGATTCTTTAAAAGATTCTTTTCAAGATTCTTTAAAAGATTCTTTTCAAGATTCTTTAAAAGATTCTTTTCAAGATTCTTTAAAAGATTCTTTTCAAGATTCTTTAAAAGATTCTCAAAAAGATTCTTTTTTTTTCTACGCGGGGCCTTTATTGTTTTGAGGTCAGATTTAGTGAGTCGCGAATTTCCGCAATTACCGAGCTGTCGTGCCGGAACTAGTCCCCCGGGGGACATCCCGGCCTTTTAGTATTGCCAGCCTAGGCCGGAATTTCGGAAGGAAATTAGTTGAGTGAGATGACTTAGTTTGAGCCTTTATTGCTGTTGAGGTCAGATTTTTTTTTAATTCGCGCACTTCCGAAATTGCCGAATTGTCGTACCGTAACCAGCCTCCGAGAGAGCCTCCCGGCATTTTAGTATTGCCAGCCTAAGCCGGAATTTCGGAAAGAAAATTAGCTGAGTGAGACCTGTAGTTCGATTCTCTAGCGGTATGTCTCGCTGTTGTATCCGGAGATTGTTCTCGCGTCAGTTAGACGACTATGGTATTAAGATTCAGCCGATTCTGTAGGAAAAAGAGCCCGATTTAAAGTCTATTAGCCGTACGACTTGGTTAGTCGTGCGATTTTCGAAATTGAGAATTATTGTTAGTTGTTGTTTTTTTTCCTTTTTCTGTTGGTGTAGGAACAGGAGTACATAAATCGCGAGCCACGAATAACTCGCGTCGTCTGCGGTGTCGACCTTAGTTGTCGATTATTAGTGATGTAATTTTTTTTTGTAATCTTTCGGCAACCTTAAGCTGTCGGTTTTTGCTGAGACCGTAATTGTATGGTGTTTCCTTTTGTATTGTATAAATGTATCGAAGGCTCTCACAACACGGGAGTAGTCTGTACTAGTTGTCGGAAAGTTCCGTTAACTAGTTTTTCGTCAGAACCCTTTGAGCCTGGAAATCCGACCTCTGAACCCTTCTATATTTTTCTATCTTATGTACAGCGGTCACCAAAATAATAAAAATGACGAGTGGTAACACGACCGGACTCAAAAGGCACCTCGATCAGGAGAATCACCACGAGTTCGCAGAAATTTATGGAGTGATATCCAACCAGGTTTTTATTATATCTCCTTTTTTCGAATCAAGGTATTCCGAGTGGTACAGTCGCAGGTAATCTGATGTTTGGAGTGGCCCATAGAGTATTTCGAATGGTTCCCAATGGAATAACAATTTGATTAAAATCAAGCATACGTAAAGTATTCGAAAGATTGGTTCGCGTAATAATAGGTCCAAATAAGTAACAAATTAATTTTAAAATTTAAAATGATTTGTTCATTTTTCTTAAAACCTCCTCACGAAGATTCAAACGATCTTTAAAAAAATTAAATATTCCGAGCAGTGACCCGTAAGCTAAAATCGTGTTGCAAAACCACGGACACGAGGATGGAATTCGATGTGCGATATGATCGAAATAGCGCTGCAAATGAAGCAGCCTCTCAATTTGCTTTGCGACAATAACGCTGCACTGAGTGTCTATCGCTTGAGAGAAATCGAATGGTCGCTTCTCGCAGAACTTATAAAGTTCTTGCGGCACTTCAAGGCCTTATCGGCTGCCTTCAGTGGCGAAAAATATGCCACATTACCACTGGTCGTGATAGGCGTGAATATGATGCTGGATAAACTCGAAAGGCTGATACTTGCGTACCGCGAGATCGTGACAAATGACCCTGTCCACGATATAATGCTACAAGCTGCGATTGCTGCCAGGAATAAGATGGTAAACCATTATGTGAAGAGCAATTGGATTTATTGCGTCGTCCTTATTCTCGACCCGCGGTACAAAATGGACACGTTCCAACCGATGGAATAGGGAAAAGAAATGGCGAAGGAGTCAATCGAGGGTTTCGAAGCGATTTTTCGCGGTAATTATTACGACCGCACAAATCTGCGAAGTCCCCTCGGTACTTCCGCGGCCGAGTCCGATGTGAGCGAGCAAGCACGGACACCGGAATGTACCGAAAACGATGTCCTGGATGTAGGGTCGCCGTTCGAGTCAACGTCTCCCAGAATCACGAGAACCACCTGGCAACAATAAATTGACGAGTACATTCGAGAAAATCGTGCTGGAAAAAACGAGAATATTCTCACGAGGTGGCGAGAACGCGAACCAAAATTTCAGGCGTTGGCTCGTATGGCGTGAGACTTTTTATGCATTCTAGCCACATCAGTGTCGGTTGAAAGATTTTTTGGAAGGCGTCTCTTGTAATACTGAAGCACCGAAACAGGCTAAGTGACGAATCTTCGCACAGCCTGTTGTGCTTGAATTCTTGGAGAAAATGCAGTCTTTCAACTCAAATAGCCGCGAATCTATCTCAGAAGAAATCTGAAGTTCATCGGTGAGAAAGGGCTACTTCAAGGATGACTCGAGGAACCGCGTTTTTCTCACGCTAAAGACGCCGAAAAACGGTTACCGACCGCCGACAGTTTTTCTACGAGATTTTCTCCGCAAATTGCACCCTTCGTTTCGCTCTATCCGAGTTCATGTTAAATGTTTAAATAATATATTGAAAAATTAACGTAAGTAATAATTATTCTTTAGTTTTGGTTATCCCGAAAGTGCATATTTTTCGTGCAATGTAGTGTAAATCGACACTAGTGTGTACTCTCGGGATTAAAATAATGATATAATAGATAAATGATTGCTCAGTCATCGAGATACCGAGACGAGATATTGATTCAATGCAACGGCAATCGATCGAGACGAGTTTTAAAAAAAATGACTGTCGCGGGGAAAAAATAAGTGAGACGCTCGAGATTCTCGTCTCATGTCGCACCACTAACTGGCGCCCATTAGAGGCAGTTGAGAAAACGGGGACGAAGGTACTGGAGAAATAATTTCTCGGTTACAATACATTTTGTTCTGTTCTGTTTAGTTCTATCGTAATCAAGGATCCACTTGAACTAAAATTGCTTGATTAGGAAAGTTCATATATGAACCATTTTTCTGTAGCGTAGCCAACTATTAATTGAAATACGTAATACTCCCAATCACGAGCGAAACCTTATTTGACACATAACCTTTTCTCAACCATTAGGAATGCAAAATCATTCATACAATCTCGTCAATTTTCTCGACTGATATTACGGTTGTACAAAGGCAAAGATTATAGGTAGCGTTGGGAAAATGGATTCTTTTTTTCAATCCATTATGGTTTTTTTCACCCATTACTGTAAAAATTCATAATGGAATTTCGAACCATTACTTATTACTTTATTTATGAATAATGGAGCAGAAGTTCATCATCAGAAATTCATCAAATCGTTCGCTATGGAATTAAATTATTATTGTCAAAATAGACGATCGAGATTCTTTGCCTCGATATTTAACCGCTTTTCATTGCATTACTTCGAAATCTTTTGGTCAACCGACCCCACCCTGCGATTAGCCGGACGTAAAAAATAAAGAAAAAACGATGATTATTAAGTTTATTAGTTTCCTCAAAACTAATTGGCGCCCAGAATTGATTCAAAGAAATTATAAAAAATAACCGGAGCCCCGGCAGACACTGACCACGGCCACGCCGGGTGGAATGTTTTTCTCGAAGAAGAGAAGAGTATTCTGTCCCAGCATTTAGATAAATTCATTCAGCGTTGTTATGCAAGAATAGCATTCAAACGAATTAAGTCAGCCCTGTTGTGCAAAAAAAAAACACGAATTTTCTTTCGTTTCGTACGTAATTCAATAAAATTGTATTGCGTAAATCCGTAGATCTCGACACATATACAATGAACGCGAGTTAAACCTGTTTGCATATTACTTCGTGATGTACAATTTCCACGATATGAATTTAGATGGATCATAAACGCAAAGCACGTAACACGTGCACAAAGCATTATAGCGAGGGCGTTAGAAACGCCGTTGCATCCAAGAGACAGAGAGGTATTTCCTATTTTCCGTTGTAGTACAGCATGCACCCGAGCCGGGACGTGCATTATTGCTGACGGGGATAAATTTGTTGCGAGAGATCGCTTATAGCGAACTGCGTACTGACGGTCATGTTCTAAACGAGAACACCTTAACACATTTGCGAGGGGGTGCGTCACGATAATAATGTTAGGCCGTCAATGGCCAGAAATTTTATATTGAAAAGCATATTGATCTACTTATTGATTTTGCTCGGTGAAAAAAGTAGTTTTCAATGAAAACTGTACTTGTGAAAAAACTTGATGAAATTTGAATTAGGTAAAATCTGAAGTCCTTTCTCGATCTTCTTGACATTGAATATCTAGCATTGCTGAATATTTGGTCATTCCTGCATAAAATATAGACTGGATTTATCTATGTCGCTTCGAGGTAGAACGACAACGTTGCTACCGCCGGAGAGTCTACAGGCTTTTTTCGAAAAATTAAAATTCTTAGAAAATCTTAGACAGGATAGTTGAACTGTTTCGTAAATTTTTGCAGAAAAAGTAGCGTTGATGCTGTGTCAGCATACTAAACTCATGGTAATTGTTAAAGCCCTTCTTGAAATTCCGTGAAGAAATCTTATCAGGGATTTGCTGTATCTCTAAATAATATTCCCTAATTTTCTCAGGGGCTTTATGTGGAAGATTCACAGGATTTTCTAAATGACGTTCACGATTTTTTCTTCAACGACTTTAGAGAAACCCTGTGACCAAAATAGAGTCACAAGAAAAAAATTCTGTGAATGAAACATTACTTAAGAAATAATATTACATTAATACCTTAGTAAATAATAACAAACATTATTATTCTGCAACTTTGTAAATGCATGCAGTGCGCCAGAATGGTGTGATGTAAAAAGTAAGATTGTCCTCTTCTAGCTTTCAGACCGAACCAGTGAACAAATTTTAGTGTCTCATTTTATTTGTCAAAGAGTGAATTCTGGATTGAATATAGGAAATTTCATTTTGGTTTTTTGTGACAGTGTTATATGTTGGGTGACTTAGAAATATTTATGTTATTCAATACTTGTTTATGTTCGCGGTGTTGAGAGCGTACCGTATCGGCGGGGCTGTATCGGCTCTCACTAGCGCCTAGTCTTTTTCTCAAGACTAAGATCTAACTAAGATCGACAGGCATATGAAACCCTGTGAGTCAGTCGTCGCCGAGCGACGCACTGTAACGGATTAAGACGATAGAGTTCTCATTCGACCAACCTGACGAGGTTGACGAGAAAGAATACGCGTGGTTGAGGAGAGTGTGAGAACGGCAACGGCTCTAGATTCTCCGATCCTTAACTATCCATATTCTACCAAAAGGACTGCAACGGCTCTAGATCCTTATTGGTGTGAATTACGAAATCGAAATCATAGTTCGTGCACGCTATGCGTGTTAGCCCTTTGAAGCATACATTTTTCCTGACATAAGATCTACTTTAAATTTGGGGTCCGGGGGTTTTTTGGGTCGCTGATTACGAATCCGAGCTCAAAATCCGGAAATTCAATATGGCGGATCCAATATGGCGGACCAAAATGAACAAAGTAGCTTGATGAAGATGAAACTCGGTATGCAGGGGTTTTTTGGGTCGCTGACTACGAATCTGAGCTCAAAATCCAGAAATTCAATATGGCGGATCCAATATGGCGGACCCAAATGCACAAAGCAGCTTGATGAAGCTGGAACTCGGTATGCAGGGGTTTTTGGGGTCGCTGATTACGAATCCGAGCTCAAAATTCAGAAATTCAAAATGGCGGATCCAATATGGCGGACCAACATGCTCAAAGTAGCTTGATGAAGATGAAACTCGGTATTCGGGGGGTTTATTGCGTCGCTGAATACGAATCTGAGCTCAAAATTCAAAAATTCAAAATGGCGGATCCATTATGGTGGACCAAAATGAACAAAGTAGTTTGATGAAGATGAAACTCGGTATGCAGGGGTTTTTTCGGTCGCTGACTACGAATCTGAGCTCAAAATCCGGAAATTCAATATGGCGGATCCAATATGGCGGACCCAAATGCACAAAGCTTGATGAAGCTGGAACTCGGTATGCAGGGGTTTTTTGGGTCGCTGACTACGAATCTGAGCTCAAAATCCAGAAATTCAAAATGGCGGATCCAATATGGCGGACCAAAATGCTCAAAGTAGCTTGATGAAGATGAAACTCAGTATTCGGGGGTTTATTGCATTGCTGAATACGAATCTGAGCTCAAAATCCAGAAATTCAGAATGGCAGATCCAATATGGCGGACCAAAAAGCTTAATGTAGCTTGATGGAGATGAAACTCCGTATTCGGGGGTTTATGGTATCGCTGAATACGAATCTGGGCTCAAAATTCAAAGTAGCGGATCCAATATGGCGAAGCAAAATGCACAAAGTAGCAAAGTAGCTTGATAAAGATGTAACTCGGTAGGCCCTGGTTTTTTGAGTCGCTAATTACGAATCCGAACTCAAAATTCAGAAATTCAAAATGGCGGATCCAATATGGCGGACCAAAATGCACAAAGTAGCTTGATGAAGATGAAACTCGGTATGCAGGGGCTTTTTGAGTCGTTGAAAACGAATCTCAGTTAAAAATTGAACAATAAAAATGGCAGTTCCAATATAGGATAATGGCTTGGTCACTGATACTAACCTGAGCTTATAATTTGAAAATAACGAATGCCAGATTCAATTCGGTGGACTGAAACATAAAATTGTCTTGATGTAGAGGAAACTCGGTGCTTCAGGGTTATTGAAGTCGCTAATTTTGAAGTCAGTCAAAATATATAAATTAAAAACGTTCTAGTATGGCGTCCCAACGTGCAAGAAGTTACTTGACTTGAACAAAAGTCATTACTTCGAGCGATTAGACGTCACACATTACAAAACTGAATTCGAGATACAGGCATTAGAAGTATTGAACCAAAATAAAGGTAGTATTATGATTTGAATGTAACTCAGTACTCTGGATTTTTTGTGATAGCTGATTAGGTTGCATGCAGTCCAGCCGAATAACCATTTACATCGCGTAGTGGCTATCGTATTATCAGATACTTACGGCTACGTAGTTTATTCTGTTTTCATGCTTGCGCAGTGTAAAACGCCAACGGGTCAAAAAATTGCACAGTTGAAAACATATTGAGCATCTCCGATGTTCTAGTAATTCCAGTAAAATCTCTGGTTTTCGTTTGTCATATTGCATCCGCCATTTCTTATTTCTGGATTTTTAGTTCAGATTCGCAATCAGCGACCCAAAAGACCCCCGCATACTGAGTTTCATCTTTATCAAGCTACTTTGAGCATTTTGGTCCGCCATATTGAATCCGCCATTTTGAATTTTTGGATTTTGAGCTTGAATTCGTAATCAGCGACCGAAAAAACATCTCTGAACTCATTTTTTGTTCATTGTTTACCTGGCGGATTAACTATAATTACATTTATTATATAAAAAACGTGTTTTTTTGTACTATAGTAATTATTAACATCCACTTAGTGAAACATAAACCCTTAATAGTCATATTGTAGTAGCAATTGGTCTTCTAACATCCTAAATATATATTTGCATTCGTCGTTATACGCTAAAAAAAATTTTTATTGAAGAAAAACAGAGTTGAAGTAGGTGACATACCAGTATGTCACTATGCTTCAAAGGGTTAGTGAGCAACGTTGAAACGTTAATTTTGTAATAATTACCGAACGCGATAATTGTTAACGTAGGTTTTTATTCCGCAAGGCCTTTCCCACTCGAGCCAATAAAGATAATCGTATTTTTATGGCTCAATTCATGTGTTTTATTTTTGTGGTATTTAATTAACCTTGATCCTTTCAATTATCGTAACATTAAAAACGAAAATACGAGGGAACTTTATGTTGAAGGACTTTCGATCATACATTAAGATTTCAAAAGAGAACGAGAGAAATTTTATCTGAAGGTGGAGATAGAGCTGTGAAAAATTCTAAAAATCGAACGCCAACCGCGAAAAGTGTTTGTTTTTTTTTAGTTCATGGAACAGATTCTACATACAATACAGGATAATGCTGCTATTTATTGTTTTCGACGATTGGTAGTTGCAATCTTTACTGATATTTTTACCGTAACACTTTTCCAAATGTTAAGAGTGTGTTACAACCTACCACATGAGCGTATTACAACTGGCTCCTCACGACAGTCGTATACAAAATGGCTTGGTGCTTTTAATATACAAATTAAATATTTAAGTATTGCATCGTAAAATGTTCAGAAAAGATTAAATTTACTGAAATCGCAATAAGTTATTAGATTGGGCTTGACCTGTATTTGCTGGTCAACTTTTACACCGAACTTGACAATTTACTTTTTTCGCGTGGTCGTTTACTGCTTGTACAATCTTTGCACATGCAACTTCAGCTGTGAAATTTTTATCATTAGTAGTGTGCTTGTGCCTACAATGATTTCCTTCTAAAAACAGCGAAACTCTGTTCTTGCGAGTATTTTAAAATCATTCGTTATAACCAAGACGTCCCTCATGGAAAAATGGTATAAACAAAAATATATGTAAACTATACTTGGAAGTATATAGAATACACTAAAGATGTATTACGGAGTATATACGAAAAAGTCAAGGATACAAAAAATATCTAACTGTTCGTCAAAAAGTATATTTTCGGAGTAGAGGTAAGTTATCCATATATAAACTATACTCATTTATATCTCTTCAAATGTACTTCATGGATAGACTCACACGGGAAAGAAGTATAATCGCACATATACTTTTCGATTTACCCATTATATATGGGGCAATCCACCCTATTTTGACCAGGTTTCGACCTCGACCCCTCCGATTTAGCTCATAATTTTATCTAAGCTTAGTTAGACTCTCAACTGTGCAACAAAATTTAAAAAAAAAATTTTATCGCAATTGCTTTTAAATATATTTTTAAAGTAACGTATCGAATGCCATAATTTAAAAATCGCATTCTGTGAAATTCACCAAAAATTATGTATTCTCACAGATCACAGTTTGTTTCGTTACGCAAATATTTTATTTGTTTACAATAGTGTGCCTTTTGATACGATTGTGTACCTTAAATTCAGACGATAAAGAAAACAACTTTGTTTTCATACCTTCCGGCTCAGGTATAAAACAATGTTGCTTCTGAGTATCGGGAATTGTTTTTGCCGTTACAAACCTCTCATGCAGATCCTTATTAGCAGCCTCGTAATCCTCAACTCCTGAGAATCTTTTAGCTTGTACGGAGGGAACATTACCGTCCATAGCTTGTACGGAGGGAACATTACCGAACATTGCAATGGCAATAACAGTTCCTGACACTCAGAAGCAACATTTTTTTATACCTGAGCCGGAAGGTATGAAAGCAAAGTTGTTTTCTTAACTCGTGCATGCAAATTCCGAGTTTGCCCACCGTTTGCAGACAGCCAAACTAGCTGAATGCCGCACCGGTGGGCAAAGTATTTGGCACACCGCGCGAAGCATTTGCCCACTGTTTGAGGTTGCTATGGAAACTCCGAGGACGGACCGCTTTTTGCACGTCTGTAAACGGCGGACAAATCCGGATTTTGCATTGGACTCGTAAAGAAAAATATGGATCGATACAAGAGGCCAAACGAGCGTTTTGCACACTGCCTTTACACGACTTGACGATAAAGAAATATGCTATTCCTTTCCTTTTTAAGGAATAGTATATTTCTTTATCGTCTGAATTTGAGATGCACAATCTTATCAAAAGGCCAACCACTGTATACAAATAAAATATTTGTATAACGAAACAAAATGTGATCTGTGAGAATACATAATTCTTTGTGAATCCACAGAATGCGATGTTTTAATTATGGTATTCGATATTCCACTTTAAAAAAATATTTTTAAAAAACTTCCATAATTCGGATAAACCTGAAATAAATTTTGAATAAACTGAAAAAATGCGGTTTTACATAAACAAACATTAAAATAATCGCCTGTAGTAGATTCATTTTATTTTATTTTTTTCAATAATTTTTTGAACCAAAAAAGCTTATCAACTGTTAGACGAAAAATCTTCCCCAATTTGGCTATAAGGTAGATAATTTTGTTATTGAACAAAGTATTTTTCAGATTTTTAAATTATGGCATATTTCACCTTTAAAATATATTTTAAAAAAATTGCGATAAAAAAAATTTTGGGTATTCAGGGTTTTACTAAGCCTGGATAAAATTGATTATTAAAAGAACTTACCTAAGTGAAGTTCAATCATGATTGTATGGAGCGCCTCTTTCGAAGGGATCATATGTGTATTACCGCCACTTGTAAAGTGTCTCCACAAAGTTTCAAAACTAGGGAAAAAAATTCCTTAGACTCCGCGGTGCCTGCGCGCCGCCTGGATTCCCGCGCGCCGCCGCATCGATCTTCATTTTTTTAAAGCGCAGCCGTAACGTATAATACGGGTTTCTCCCCCGAGATGAACGGTCGGGAGGGACTGATCCCTTCGGCAGAGGCGCTTCATACAATCATGATTGAACTTCACTTAGGTAAGTTCGTTTAATGATTAATTGTATTCCGCGTCTCTTCCTCGGGATCATATGTGTAGTCGCGTTTAGAGTCCGTTACGACACTCATATTATAATATTATTTTTATTGACTGCAAGAAAAATAACTTACATAACAGTTCGTCAATATCCATCAATGACGGAAATGCTTACCCACCAAACACAGATCGTAAATGTTATATAACTTTTAGGTCTCAAAAAAACATAACGTAGATATATAACAACGACGTCTCTAAGATATCCTGTTCTAGTAACAAAAACATTCAAGTGTGATACAAAATTCTGTTGGAACAGAATATAATAGTTATGAAACCATTCTGTAACAAGGTTTAGGTAAAATTCGTTACCAGGAATTGATAGAAATGTGATATAACGCTGGTACACAGATATTATCTATTTTTGTTATGTTTTATTTACATATTATTTATATCTAAAATAAGCTTAGATTTTACGAAACCCGACAATAGAGAAAGCCCAAGCGCGAGTCGAATCGCGCATGCGCGTGTGTGCAATTGTACCGGCAGAAAAGGTGCATCGTGACGCGAGACGCCTGAAAGTGGCAAAGTGCAAGGCCGGTTAATAGAAGTGGCAAAGTGCATCAAGGCCGGTTAATAGAAAGAACATCAGGTACGTAGTTATTTATTACAAGTATTTTTATAGTTATAGAGTGATATTAACTGCGTGCATGATTTTATGCAGTTTTGAGTACTTGCGACAAAATTTAATTGAAAGAAACGCCGGGCTTTTTGTAGGTTAGGGTCGCTGCTCTTGCTGTTTTTCTCTTTACTTTTTCTTTGTGTTTCACAGTATTCCGGCATTTTAAATATGCCAAAAGACATAGGAACTTTATCTCAAAGGAGGCAAGACCAGCTTATTAACCTGCAAATTGCCCGGTTTCAATTGCCATTGCTTCGTCACCAATTTTAAAAAGAAAAAAATCTTGTGCATAACTAAACATTTTGTTTTATATTATTGCAGAAAACTTGAAGAAAGCCAGAAACGCAGCAAATGATATCGATCATTTAACTACGGATGATGAGAAATTGGGAAAAGGACGCAGGAAAATTGTACCTGCGAAAAGATTTTCCGATTCGAGTAGTTCTTTTTCTAAGTTTTATTACATTAAAGTTTATGTACGTTTATACTATTATGTAATTCTCATAAATAAATGAAGTTAAAAATATTATTGTGTATTGAATTTAAAAAGTGCAATTTTACACGGAGAGAAGAATATAGGGATAACCTCTCAACTAGCATAGCAATCGATTAATATTCCGGAGTCTGGCGATTTGCGCCGTAATTTGCTGGGCCTTTCCTCTATTTTTGAGGTTATAACATCATAAGTATATCATCAGTCGCCAGAATCCGGAATATTAATCGATTGCTATGCTGAGTCGAGAGTTTATCCCTATATTCTTCTCTCCGTGTACGGTTTTATTACAGTATTATGTGTTATGTAGATGTTACGTACACAATATGAAATCTGAAGCTAGGATTTTATACCCTAAATGACGGAATCATTCTGTAACAATAATCAAAATTGTTACATAAATATTATATTATGTTACATAAATGAGACGTCAATTTTTATGTATCCTGGGACCTAATGGAGCGAGAAATAATTTAGCACTGGTACGTCACGAGTGATCTTATCTTTACGTAACGTGTTATTTTGTGTTATATAAATAATACATAAATGTTATGAATCTGTGTTTGGTGGGTATTAACAGAGCGTATTCACCTGCAGTTTTATATATATATATATAACAGTTAACATACAGGGAGGACACGGTGAAACTAGACAGCGCAAATGCGCCTGCGCGTCAAACTGACGGTTCTCACTCTATGCGTGCAGACCCAGTATTCGGGCCAGCAAGAGAGAACGGAGAGGGGGAATGTATGAACGTAGCGTATACCCATACCAGACGGCTACGAACTAGCGCGCCGAGCACAGCTGCCCCAATGCCCAATTCCTTATGATTTTTACGACACATTTCGTCTGCGTAGTATGGAAAATGGAAAATTCCAACGCGAAAAAAAAATTTATTTCATTCAATTTTCTCGAAATATCGTTAGCTGTTTGAATTACTCACACGCTTTTGTAGACCGCCACAAACTCTGCATATCAAATACAAATTGCAGTTCGTTGATTGGCATACGAAAAGATAATTCGATATGTTCTTCTGTACATTAATCTTTTTCTTTAAAATAGCTAACTCGCTTTTGCAAATTGTAGTACACTGTGTGTACTAGTTTACAGCTGTCTTGTAGATTCTTATTTGATAGTGAATGAAGGTTTTGGCTATTGGCGACCAAATACAAAAAGAAGACAGCTGCTCTTCTGTTAATACGTTCCGACCTTATTGTAGGTCCTCTTCAGTTATTATTCGTCATCTTACTTTGATCTACAATTTTTTTACAATGTTATTTTTAATATGTGATACAGATTGTGAGTACAGTAAATTCGAGGTTAATGATGTGAGTTAACGCACTTACGCAACATGTCTGGAGCAATGTTACTGTTTCGGCCGGATTGTCTGGCCATGTTGTCAGTGGGAGGCTGGTTAATTCAATAATAATAGAAAAACAAATCTATTTTGTTTATGTCTTGCATTGTAAAACTTATAAAACGATCCATGTGGCCATGCAATCTGGCCGGTTAGTGGAAACAATTCATTAATTTAGGTTGGTGAAATTTATTACTAATTCTAAAAACATTTGCTCTTATTCAAACCGCGCGAAATTTTTCAAATTTAAATTCTGTGTGAGTTGTTATATTATTGAATTATAGATATTGCTTAATTTTTCTATGTCATGTTGAAAGTTAATAGCGTCATTGTGTTTTTTAATGTTAATCATCTCGTTTATTAGTCTTTTTTTATAATTGTGTTCAATTTGAAGAATTTTTGTTCTTTCAAAATCAAAATTGTGTTTTGTGACTGAAGAGTGTGCAGCTAATGCTGTGTGTGGGTGATCTAGAGTGTTTAGGCTATTTTTATCTTCATAGAGCCGTGTTTTTAAGTATCTTTTAGTTTGACCTATGTATACTCCATTGCATTCTTTGCAAGGAATGTGATAAACTACATTTGACGTGTTCAATGTTGGTATTTTATCTTTTGTGGATCCTATCATTTTTTGTAAGTTGTGTTTGTTGTTGTTAATTAAATTGATCTCAAGTGGTTTAAATAGTCTGTGTAATGGTCCTTGAATTTGTTTGATATAAGGGAAGTTTAGTAATCTTTTTGTATCAAAAGTCTTTTTTTCTTTTCTACTTTCCATGTTATTGATAATGTTATTGAGCCTGCAGTTAACATATTTATTAATGAAGTGTTCTGGAAAAAGGTTTAATTTTAATGTATTTTTAATTAAAACTATGTTTTCTGACAAAAATTTTTTATCAGCCAATTTTATGCCTCTGTCAACCAACATAAGGATGATACCTATTTTTTGTTGTTTAGGGTGTTCTGAGAAATAATTCATAAACCTGCCTGACCATATTGGTTTGCGGTACCAATTTGTGATAATTTTGTTGTTTTCTCTGATTAGTAGTATATCTAGGAACGGCAAAGAGTTTGAATTGTTTTCTTTTTCTATGGTGAATTGTAGTTTGGGGTAGTAGCTATTAAAAATATTTAATGTGTTGTCTATTTCATTATGTGGTAAAGTGATAATAATGTCATCTACGTATCTTTTGTATAGCGGAGGGGTAAAGGATAGTTGGTTTAAGCAGGTTTCTTCTAGGTCTATCATGACTATGTTGGAGAGAATAGGGGCTAAAGGGGATCCCATAGGAAGACCAGAGATTTGTTTATAGAAAATGTCTTGAAAAGTGAAGTAAGTCGAGTGCATTATTAATTCTATTGCTTTTTTGAGTTCATTAATAGGCATTTTATCTGTAAAAAAAACTGTTTTCTTTTTTCTAGGCTTTGTAATACTAGAGGTAACGGTATGTTAGTGTGAAGTGAAGTTACATCAAAGGAAACTAAGACATAACCATCTGGAAGCTGTAAGTTCGAGACGATTTTTTTAAGTTCAAAACTATCTTTGATGTGAGATGTTGCGTTCGGTAAACTGTCTGAGATTAATTTGTTTATGTAGTTTGCAAGTGCGTATGTTGGGGAGTCAATGGAGGAAACTATTGGTCTCATCGGGTAGTTTTTTTTATGTATTTTTGGTAGTGTGTAAAGTCTCGGTAATTGGCAGTATTCCGGTTTAATAGAGTGGTATGTGGTGTCTGAGATTAATTTCCTATTTTTCCATCTAATTAGTAATTGTTCTATTGTTTTGTGTAATATATTGATCGGATTTTTATTCAATTTTTGGTACGTGGTGTTGTCAGTTAGTAATAGTTCTGTTTTTTCTATGTATTCTGTTTTGTTCATTATTACTGTTGAATTTCCTTTATCTGCTTTTGTGATGATTATGTTTTGATGGTCTTTTAGGAAAAGTTTTGTTTCAGTGATTATCTTGGTGGTGTCTTTTTTTGTGTTAGTGTTGATCATACGACTTAGTATATTTGTTAAGGATCCTCTGTTTTTGTCAAGTTGTGTTGGATTTATTAGATGTGATTTGTATTCAAATGCAGTGATTATGTCATGTTTGGCTTTATTAATGTCTGATTTGCTAGTTCTTGGAAAGCAACATTTTGATCCTAGGAATAGAAACGTCTGTAAGTGTTCTGGTATTTCAGTTTTGGATAGGTTCATCAGCCATTTTTTCGAATTGCTATTGTTAGTGAGCAGATTGTTTTCATTTAAAATATTAGCTAGAGGGTCTGAATTGTTAATTTCTTGTATATTTGTGTTAGGTGTTCTAAGGTTATTGTTGTTATTATCATTAATGTGTTCTGAGTTGTTGTTATTTTCGTTATCAAGTCGTTGTGAGTATAAGGTGATAAGATAATCTTTCGCTGAGTAGTTATATCTAGGAATTTCTAAGTTTCTGTTGTCTCTAAGGAGTTGTAATTTTCTTTTATAGATGTAATATAGTCTGTTGTTTATCTTGGCTGATTTTTGAAAGATTATCTCAGAGAAAACAACAAAATTATCACAAATTGGTACCGCAAACCAATATGGTCAGGCAGGTTTATGAATTATTTCTCAGAACACCCTAAACAACAAAAAATAGGTATCATCCTTATGTTGGTTGACAGAGGCATAAAATTGGCTGATAAAAAATTTTTGTCAGAAAACATAGTTTTAATTAAAAATACATTAAAATTAAACCTTTTTCCAGAACACTTCATTAATAAATATGTTAACTGCAGGCTCAATAACATTATCAATAACATGGAAAGTAGAAAAGAAAAAAAGACTTGATACAAAAAGATTACTAAACTTCCCTTATATCAAACAAATTCAAGGACCATTACACAGACTATTTAAACCACTTGAGATCAATTTAATTAACAACAACAAACACAACTTACAAAAAATGATAGGATCCACAAAAAATAAAATACCAACATTGAACACGTCAAATGTAGTTTATCACATTCCTTGCAAAGAATGCAATGGAGTATACATAGGTCAAACTAAAAGATACTTAAAAACAAGGCTCTATGAAGATAAAAATAGCCTAAACCATCTAGATCACCCACACACAGCATTAGCTGCACACTCTTCAGTCACAAAACACAATTTTGATTTTGAAAAAACAAAAATTCTTAAAATTGAACACAATTATAAAAAAAGACTAATAAACGAGATGATTAACATTAAAAAACACAATGACGCTATTAACTTTCAACATTTTTTTTATTTTTCATTTTTTATTTTTTTTTATATAGAATTAATTACAATCTGTTGTTATTTCGCTGGCGGTTTACACTGATTTAATTCCGGGTGAGTATCCAGTGATACTCATTCCCGGTGTGTTGCGCTGTTTGTGTACGTATACGGACTTTCGCGTGCGTATCCATTGTCGTTTTCTCATATATACGTGCATACATCTTTAGATATAATGATGGAGCAATAATGTATTGTGATTTTATGTTGTAAATCGCTCTCGTAGATCTTTCGGTTTAAATCTCTTGAGACGTCTGGTGATAGTTTCTTCGTTCAGAAGGGTTGATGCCAATTGGTTAGGGTGGTCAGTTATTCTCAACTGGTATTCTTCGCTGTAAAGCTGTATCTCCTTTTTATTTGTGTTTATTTTGAGATCTTTGTGTATATTTTTGTTGGTCATGTACCAGGGAGCGTTGGTGATTTTTCTGAGTGTTTTTGATTGGAACCTTTGGAGAATTTCAATGTTGGAATTACTGGCTGTTCCCCAGATTTGAATGCCATATGTCCATGTGGGTTTTAAGATCGTTTTATAAATGGCTACTTTATTGTCCAGCGACAGTTTTGATTTTTTGCCAATGAGCCAGTACATTTGATTGACAGTCAAATCGAGCTGTTTTCGCTTTGTTTGAATGTGCTTGGCCCATGTCATTCTTCTATCGAGGTGCATTCCTAAGTATTTGACCTCATCCACGACCGGCAGCGGTTGGTTGTATAGTTTTACGCTTGGACAATTTCCCTTCCTAGTTGCGAATGTGATTTGTACTGACTTGGATTCACTAGCTTTCATTCTCCATTTGTCCAGCCATTCCTGGATTTTGTCTATTTGTTCTTGGAGTGTTATTGATGCTGTTTCTGGATTTTCATCAGTTGCAAGAATAGCTGTATCATCAGCATAGGTGGGGATCGTTGTGTTGCCTTCCGTAGGTAAATCGGCTGTAAAAAGTGTGTACAACACGAGACCAAGCACACTTCCTTGCGGCACTCCAGATTCAATTGTGAAGAGTTGCGAGAGCTCCTGTCCTTGTCGTACTTGAAATTTTCGCGTATTAAGATATGATTTTATTAAAAGAAAATACTGTGGTAAGATTTGCTTTATTTTGTATAGGAGTCCATCGTGCCACACTTTATCGAAAGCCTGTTTTATGTCAAGAAAAACAGCCGAGCAATACATTTTTTTCTCGATTGAGTTTGATATTGTGTTATAAACCCTGTTAACTTGTTCGATTGTCGTTTCTGAAACCAAATGGGTGTTTGGGGATTCTTCATTGTTAATAACAGTGTTCATACGTTTCAGTATTATTTTCTCGAACACTTTCAATAGAGTGGGTAGCAGGCTAATTGGTCTGTATGACGCGACCTCATTGGGGGGTTTGCCAGGCTTTGAAAATAGTATTATGTGTGCTGTTTTCCATTGCGATGGAATATGCGATTGCCGGATTATCGCATTGAACAACGCAGATACGTAGACGGTGGCTTTTTTAGGCAATTCTTTTAGTATTTTTCCATCTATGAGATCATGGCCAGGAGCTTTTCTCGCTTTTAGTTCTTTTACTATTATTTGTCGGATTTCATTTGGAGAGGTGTGCTGTATCGGTAAGTCCATTGGTAGTGGAGTCTCAAGGTATTCAAGTACATCGGCCATATTTTGATTTGCGGGATACGGTTTGAAGACGTTAGCCAAGTGGTCCGCGAATACTTCGGCTTTTTCTGCGTCACTTCTGGCCCAGCTGTTGTCGGGTTTTTTCAATGGGGGACTTTGCTGCTGAGGCTCCTTTATTCTTTTAGTCACCTTCCAAAGTGCGTAATCTGTACTCGCCGTGTTCGTTAGATTCCGGAGGGTATACTGAATTGATTCATTTTGAAATTCTCCAATCGATTTTTTTAGCTCGCGGATGGCTCTGTTGAAATTCGTTTTATCAATGGGATTTTTTGTTGTCTGCCATTTTTTTCTCAACTTTTTTTTTGGCTATTTTTTTTCTGATTTCATTTGGGTAGTAATTCTCATGAGCTTGTATTTTAATTTCGGGAGTGGATGACCGAGCCGTATCTTGACTGAGTTTTGCAAGTTATTCGGTGGCTATGTCTATGTCTTCGCTATTTTTCAGGGGGGTCTTCAGGTTGATATTTCTTTGCATTTTATCCTTGAACATTTCCCAGTCCGTTTTTTGTTGTACAAAAAGGGTGTTCGTTGTCGAAAAAGGACTCTAGTACTAATAGTCAGTGTGACGGGCGTATGATCGCATGAAAGATCCATACTAGTTTTTATAGATGTGTGGTTCTTGACTATTCCCTTTGTTACGATACTTTCAACATGACATAGAAAAATAAAGCAATATCTATAATTCAATAATATAACAACTCACACAGAATTTAAATTTGAAAAATTTCGCGCGGTTTGAATAAGAGCAAATGTTTTTAGAATTATCAATAAATTTCACAAACCTTAAAAATTAATGAATTGTTTCCACTAACCAGCCAGATTGCCTGGCCACATGGATCGTTTTATAAGTTTTACAATGCAAGACATAAACAAAATATTTTTGTTTTTCTATTATTATTGAATTAACCAGCCTCCCACTGACAACATGGCCAGACAATCCGGCCGAAACAGTAACATTGCTCCAGACATGTTGTGTAAGTGCGTTAACTCACATCATTAACCTCGAATTTACTGTACTCACAATCTGTATCACATATTAAAAATAACATTGTAAACAAATTGTAGATCAAAGTAAGATGACGAATAATAACTGAAGAGGACCTACAATAAGGTCGAAACGTATTAACAGAAGAGCAGCTGTCTTCTTTTTGTATTTGGTCGCCAATAGCCAAAACCTTCATCCACTATTATTAACTGCGGCCACAACCTTTATATCTGATCCTTATTCAGTAAACACACTTAGAAGATATTATTTTGCAACAATAATTTGCAGTTTCTATAAAATTATTTTGAATAGTCTTAACAAGCACCAATAGAAAAGACTTTTATAATAAAACATCGACATTTTTATGAAAAAATGAGACCGAACACTTAAATTATTTAAGAAACAATTGAGAACTGTTGTCCGTTTCAGCAAAAGCCTGACAGACAAAAATAAATCTTCTTCACCGCCAGCTGCCCCAATTTTCAACAAAATTTAGACTTACTTCTAACATGCAAAATTTTTACCAAATATTACAAATTATCTAGAGCATACGATGTTCTGAAAATGAAATTCATATCTTCCAACCAAATTCACTTTCTTCTAAAATTTACAATTTTTCCTGAAGTTCTCTATTCTAACAAAAAATTATTTTCAAACAGTGTGTTGATTTTCGTCCACATTAGCTTACGAAAGAATATTTCGCTAGGACCTGCAGAAAATCTATCTTTTTGTTTGTAACAGCTTACACGCTTTTACAAAATCGTCGTGCACTGTGAGTATCATTTAAGAGCTGGGTTGTAAATATCCATTATTGCCTTCGGTAATATGCATTGTATATTTTTATGAAAAGGTATTACTCAACAACAGTAATTCACATTTTCTTCAAAACTATGATCAAACATTTAAACAATCGCAAAAATAAATTTTTCGCATCAAAATATCGGTTTAAAACAAAAATGAGACCAAACATTTTACCCTTTGAGCTATTAGTGACTTGTAGGTGGGCTGTGACGAAAAGGGTTAGAGAATTCAAGAATAAATAAACCAGCCCATTATGGCTGGTCCATACATTTTTTTAAAATTACCAGCCACAGTAGATGTTTCTAAAGATTCGCATTAGTAACATTTGGCTTGGGTTTCGGGTTTGTGAACTCAGATCTAGCGATCGGTCTCTTAGGCTCTGCTGTCTTAGATATGCTTTGCAGCATTGCGTCATTACAAACTTTCCCTACATGGTCGCTTACGAAAAAAAAAAGATTGTTTCTCGTAGTGTCAAAATTTTTATTTTTACACTATTTTGTAGAGAGTCTATGAGGGTCACTGATCTATCCGGAATGTTGAAGACTGCGTTATCGGTCAAAAGTAACAGTCAGGCAGCTGTTTCCGTAAAGCGCCGTATGCTACGATTTCTGCATGATTAAAGCTTATGCATTTGTATTTGAATTTTTTTCAGTCATAAATAACAGAAAACATTTAATTTATTTTTCATGAAACAATGAATTCTGTACCAAGCTGGATTTATTATTCATTTCTCGAGTGAATGATGGAACGAGAAGGTTTTTTATTCACTTTTGAAATCGGTACAGAATCTAATCTAATCTAATCTTCAGTATTCATACCAAAAATAGAAAACAAATCTGAGTTGATTCCGTATCCGTTTCAGGAGCGAATAAATGGTTTCAATTTAATATTCATAACAAAATGAGTGATTGCTTTGATTTAGTATTCATTCATTAATAGGATACCATTAAATTGAATATTTAGCTAAAACGGACGAAAAAAATATTTGTGTCTAACTTAAATATTTTTTTTTTATTCGTCAATATTATGTACATTAAACTCGTAGCAGTAACTCAGGATATGGTGAATTGTGCTCTTGAAGTGCGCAATCGTAATCTGTAGCAATAATTGAAGCCATGTTGTTTTTCACCGTTTATCCTGAGAAATAAACACGCAAGTGGCTATGCTTCAAACCATATTTCCTACTAATGGCACTTCTGGTACTAAAACATATGGTCACAATAACTCTAATCGATTAATATGTCATATGTATTAATATGACATATTGAAAAAGAGCGTAATAAATTTGATGTACACCGTTAAAATTATTATACGCGCACGGGTATGCCATAAAATACATTTTATAATAATCATTGAGAGTCGTGGTAGCGATTCGATGCCAAGTTATCAAATTTGTTGAACTGCTTCGTGACTTACACATCCTACTTAGCAAATTTCACTTAATGAGTGGTATAGCCCGTCAGCTGTATGTCATTAACAAAATTTAAACACACAAACTTGATTTTACGAGTCGCAGAATCAGCTAGCTGTTTGCTGTTACAACGGATGAAAGTATGAAATCCCGCTTAAATTTTTAAAAAGCCTGTTTGCATTTTCTGGAAGTTTCGCAAAGCTTAGTTGACTGCGATTTGTTAATTTAACACACGTCATCAAGTCAAGTACGAGGGATGGACACATTTGAGTAGTCTCGCTATTCGGATACTAAAATATTTCCAAATACAACAAGTCTAATCGTATTCTTTTTTTCAGTAATTTATACAAATCGATTCAGTGTTTATTCCAAAAACGAATAATGAATCCATTCAATTCGGGATATATTTGAAAAGGAATAATGAATTCATTCGATTGAGTATGTACTCCACAAGTTAATTACAAATCCAACTCGATTCAGTATTTTTTTTAAATTAATGAATCCACCGCCATTCAATAATCATTTCAGAATGGATAACGAATGAAACTTCATGCCCACTTACTGAATAACGCGCGCGAACCTAAGCATTCATTTAAAAAATAAATAATGAATCCACTTTGATTCATCATTTATTCAGTAACCAGATACCATTAAGTTGAATATTTTGGTGAAACAGACAGAAGAATATTTTTATTCATTCTATAGATTTATTCTATTAATTAATAATATGCATATTAAACATTATACAATATAGTATTGACTATAAGTAATCGAAACGTACATACATAAAAACTCGCAGCAGCAACTCAGGTCTAAGTAAATCGCGCTCCCAAAGTACATATTGTTCTTTTTCAGCGATAATTCAAGACGCAGTTGTAGTTTATACTATTATGTACTATAAACTACAACCGTGACTTTAATTATTGCCGAAAATTGACAATATTTACTTTACAAGTACGATTTATCATAACCTGAGATACTGCTACGTAAAAAATCGTAATTACGCGAGATACCGACGAGCTCCTAATATTTCAAAAATTTGTGTTCTGTTCTGCAGACTCCTAGTTGCAATGCATTGCAAAGACAACGGCGTTCATAAAGTTTCTCAATATCTCAAGTCCAACTAGTTTTTTCAAATTCATTTGTTTAATTAGATTTCCTAACGATTGAACACAGTTCATTTGGTAAGTCAGTTCACCGATCAACCTAAAACAGCGGGTAAAATCATAATATGACTAATAATAATATGACGAGATCGAGCTTTTAAATCCTTCGTATTTTGAGTAGCGGACACATTCTTATAAAGCGTAGCGCTAGACGTTCTATAAGGACGAGTGCATTGTTGAATATTTAAATAGATCTACTTTTTCAGAACTCGTAGCAGCCTCATATTTCTATCCTCCTTTATGAAAATTTACTGGCTTATGCAGCAACTGGTCAAGTACATTGAAAACGCAAAGTTAAACGATATGCAGTTTCCAATATTTTGCAAGTACGATTAGGCTCTCAAAAAAGCGATTTTTTTTACAGCTTGCTGTGGTTTATCTAAAAGCTATCAAAATTAAAGTATCTTGTGACGTTACTTGTACTTTACTTCTTTAAGTACTTTGAAATAAGAGATGGCTACGATATTTAAAAAGTAAAAAAACGAACTTATCGACATGTTTCTTCTAAATTTTGTAGTGGCGGTCTTTGAAAATTCGTAATAAGTATCGCCGAAATTGTTGTTTATTAACTTTTTAATTCACTGGCTGATTTAACGACTCATAGGAGATACGCAGACATTACGATGATTGGCAAAGTGCATGAGCTATTCACGACCTGAAACATATTTATTTTTTTATTGATCACTTGTTAGATCATGTTGCTAGAGAGCAATTCGAATTACACTTTGTTTTTTTCTCAATGGAGCAATCGTGCTCTACCATATTGTACATGAACCATCTCGCTAATATGAGATTTAATATTAATTTAAATGCATCCCTAGTTATTCAGTTTCCTATTATTCAGTTAATTTTCTTCCAAATATGTTTTGCTCTAAATAAATCTTGGCTTCTGGCGTCTGCCCTACCAGCTCGGGTAGCGTCCCTTGCCCCTACCACTACCCTTACTGGCCCATTCTGATGGCGCGTGGGGACACAGTCGCCGCTCGGATGAGACGCAGTGGCGGCCGTAGGCAATCAGGCTTCCTAAATTCTCGCGCAGCCGCATTGGACTGTCTAGTTTCACCGTGTCCTCCCTGTATATATAACTTTCAAAGTATATATATATATATATATATATATACTAGGGGGGCTTCGCCCTCCTGCGCGCCTCACGCGCCAATTTTTGAAGTCCCCTCATGGCCAATTTTTTTTCAAAATTTCCAAAATTTCCAAAATTTTAAGAATTTCTGAAATTTTCAAAATCTCTGAAATTTCAAACATTTTCAAAATTTTCAAAATCTGAAATTTCAAACATTTTCAAAATTTTCAAAATCTCTGAAATTTCAAACATTTTCAAAATTTTCAGAATTTCTGAAATTTTCAAAATCTCTGAAATTTCAAACATTTTCAAATTTTTCAGAATTTCTGAAGTTTCCGAAATTTTAAACATTTTCAAAATTTTCAGAATTTGGGAAATTCTCGAAATTTTCAGAATTTGGGAAATTCTTAAAATTTTCAGAATTTGGGAAATTCTTAAAATTTTCAGAATTTGGGAAATTCTTAAAATTTTCAGAATTCGGGAAATTCTTAAAATTTTCAGAATTTGGGAAATTCTCGAAATTTTGAAAATGTTTAAAATTTCGGAAACTTCTAATTTCGAAAATAAATTTCGAAATTTCTAAAATTTTAAAAATTTCCTAAATTTTTGAAATTTTCTTTAAAATTCTGAAAATTTAAAAAATTCAAGACATTTTCAAAAATCAAGGCATTTTTAAAATTTAGGAAATTTTTAAAATTTTAGAAATTTCGAAATTTTTTAGAATCTGAAAATTTTAGAAATTTCGAAAATTTTTAGAATTTCGAAAATTTTTAGAATTTCGAAAATTTTTAGAATTTCGAAATTTTTTAGAATTTCGAAATTTTTTAGAATTTCGAAATTTTTTAGAATTCCGAAAATTTTTAGAATTTCGAAAATTTTTGGAATTTTTAGAATTTCGAAAATTTTGGAAATTTCGAAAATTTCAGAGATTCTGAAAATTTTGGGGATTTTGAAAATTTTAAAAATTTCTAAAATTTTAGAAATTTCCAAAATTTGAGAAATTTCCAAAATTGGAGAAATTTGCAAAATTTCAGGAATTTCCAAAATTTTGGATACATATATATATATATTGTAATGAGAATATATATATATATATATATATATTCTCATTACAATATATATATATATATTGTAATGAGAAATTTCGCTAAACGCGAAATCTCGCTACAGGCACTGCCCGACCGCGCACAACACATTCCCGAAAACAACTACAGACTACCATGCTTTCCCTCCCCGCCCGCTTATATCAAAATAAGAAGTGCTGAGCATAGGAGAGGGACAATGAACGTTGCGGGGCGCGATTGTAGCGCGGATGACGTCATCACGGCTAGCCGTTCAACAACGAGGATCGCAAGCCGCTGTCGAGCGAGAAGGTATCGATCGGTGATCTACTGGACTCCTGCAGCCATCCATCACAGACCTGTCCAACTACCACCTCGCGTCACAATTACTGCCCGCGGCAGCGTTGATGTCTTCCTCTATGCAAATCAGCCAATCAAAAAATTAGAAAATTTAGAAATAATTCGAGCAAGAAGACGGAGCGGACGATACCCGTGATTCCTTTTTCGTGCTCCGTTATAGAAACGATAAAAGTGCTATCTACGCCCAAATTGATTTTTGCTGAGTGCTCTTATCGGTTTTTCGATTATAAATACTGTGAGTCTTAGACCCATATTGTTTACGACCCCGTGAAACCCCGTAATACCCCCATTCGCCACAGCAATTCCTCATAATAGATTAAATAAATTCATAACGAGTGTCCCCTCGTTGTCAGCCATTTTTTTCCACCTGTCATCGCGTGCGAAGAAACGCGAAGAGATTCCCGATCTACCCCCACAACTATTAATTAACACCCGTCACCCTACTCCAAATTGTCCTTCAGATTTTTTCTACATTAATTTTCCTTTCCCCTCAACTTCTTTATTTTGTCATAATGTTAATTTTCGAATCTAACTTTTCCCCCAACCTTCCTTATATTCCCCCTTTAATAACTTACCCGTGTTAATTTTTGACCCCAAAACCCCTTCTTTGCCACCCTGATCAACTTAAGATATAGTTGAGACCACCGCGGTAACATCTTTGTAAGAGCCGACCGTTAGGCCATTTTTCCCCTTGCCCTGACCTTCGTCTCAGCTCTACCCTATTGTTTATGCCCTTGTTTTGATGATTTTCGCGTATTTGCTCTCCCACTTCCTGGTTTCAGATATCGTAATTTTGAATAGCTTGCTTTTTTTTACTTTTAAGGAATTCGAGTTGTCGAATTCCGGAAACGGTGTTGCACCGAATTGCAACTGGCGCCCATACTTTTATAAAATTATAATTGCCCCCGATCCGGATAATTGGATTTTGATTTCCTGTCATTTTTTTTCTAACTGAACAAAATCGGAAGCCTGGAGCAAAAGGTAACGATCGGGAACAATCACAACGAAATCGGTAGCTAGCTAATTTTTGTTTCACCGGTAATAACGAACCAGTATGTCCAAGAAATCGAGCTGAGCAGGCTCGATGTCAATAAAATCGAAAGTCTGAAGCAAAACTATCGATCAAGAACACCAGCGAAGGCAACAGTAGCTTAGTTAATTTTTGGGGTCGCGTGAAATTAACAAACGCAACTGGATGCGCTTGCGAGAACGAACGGTTGCGGAAATGCACGGCCGCCTAGACTGCTAGGTCGTGGTAGAGAGGGTCGACGTATGGCTCAGAAAATAGCGTACTTTAGTCGAGGACTTAAGCAACGGAAACTACTTCGATATTCTCCAAAAATATCGAGAGCAAATACAATAGAATGTATTATTGAATTAAGAGGCGAGAGCCACCGTAAAGAATCGGAATCGTTAGCCGTAGCAGCGAGTTGCAAAGCAACGCGCGCGTATACTCAACTCATCGATAGCTGCACTAATATTCAGCAGCATGAGATCTATAATCGAAGCGATCAGCGCATTCAATTACATAATTTATTAAACGAAAACGACTCACCAGAATTATTCCAAATAAATCCGAGGTCCGGTAGCAAGCTTCCCATAGGGAACTCGGAAAACCATGAGTGCACTACACTAGGCACGAAAACTGGAGTTTTATCCAATCGAATAAAACTCGCGAGAACTGGAACATATGCGATACTCTGTACACTAAGTATTATCCGCAGTACGAGATCAACCCGAAGACGCGCGCGCGAGCGACAGAAAAACTGTCAACACCGGAGCTCGACTACCGCTCGAGGCACCTCGACGGTGTCACGAGCGAGACTGATTACTTCAAGTCATAATCGGGAACAACTCATCAATAATATTCAGATCTCTCCAAAATCCCTTTTTCGAGAGCATTGCCCTCTCCCTCGAATTTTCCTCGTAACTATATCGGAATCGTAAATCATGCCGGTAACCTCATCGAAATCTGTACAACCACCTCCCTCAGTGCTTTGCGCGAAAACGGGCCTACTAAGCACAATCAAATTGCACCAGAATACTCGATTCTCTGCAAAAACTAACAAAAGTCCACCCGTTCTCTAACACAATGCATTATCGCCGTAGGGCGCCGGATTTACACCGGTTTATAACTAATTGCAAGAATCCGCATCCGTGACTCTTATTCGTCGGGCTGCTCGTTTCTTTGAGCTCTCTTCGTCGCGACGGATTTGAGTGCACCGATGTTCCCCTAACTCTACACCACATCGCTAAAATGTCAAAAGTCAGAACTCTACCTCAAGCGCAGAAGCGAATTCGAGGAGAGGTATCTCGGAATCGTTGCAAAACTCACTTTTCGGTAGCATAAAATCTTGTGACGTCATTTAAAAAAAATCACGTCATAGTATATATATACATATATAATTGTATATATTTGTTTCAAGGTTTTCATATAATTATGTATAATGTTGCAAAATAATAATATAAAATAATATTTATATGTCGGCCTAGTTCTCAATGATTACAATGCAGTAAAGCCACTTGCCGCTAGGCTGAGCCACAATTTTCAGAGTTGACGGTTTTTTCGGCTAGGGACTTTTTTCCCAGTCCGGTGGTCACGGACCATCTTACCTTCATATTGTTATTTGTGATCGATGTGGCCACATCGATCATAGTAAAATTCATAAAAAGTGAGATCAAAAGTGATTGTCTCATCAGCGATGGAGACACAGAAGAGGAAAACAGCAGAAACAGAGCGTTATGAACGTCTCCTCAAAAAGGTAAAAGCCTTAGAAGAGGAGATCGTTCTCTGCATAACCTCACCGTACGACGAGGACAAAGGAGACGACGTAATGGCGGCAGAAGATTTCGAGACTACGTCAAATCGATAGGGGACCTCGTTGCGAGACGAGGAGAGTGGAAACACTCTCAGTCAGGACGGTACAGGTGAGGCTGACCGTACCTTTCGAGATGTCCTAGTATGGACAATCTATGCAGATGTTCTATCACGAACAATCTTGGGACCGGTAAACTTTACCAGATCCTTTTGTCTCTCTCAATTTGAGCAGCGTACCTCTTTTTTCCACACGACAAGGAAAACGTCCCTCCAGGTAAGCCAGAGGAGGAAACTTCTACTGAGCCTCAACTCGGCGAAGAGACACTGAAAATCCTGAGCGAAGACCCCAGTACGAAGGTTGAAGACCTTCCCTGGGTGAGGAAGAGTTCCCTGCGGAGGTGACTGTCCGCTGTGAAAAATGGCTGAAATCTGGCCTCTCAAAGGAGACTGAGATGGAAATCTTAGAAAATTACTCTCGTCAAGGAAATATTCAGCTTGAAGCACCTCAGTTGAACGGAGAGCTCGTGCCTTTCCTCAATGAGACAGCAGTCAGATGACACAGGCATTTCATGCCTATGCAGAACCTGGCTGGCTCTGCGCTGGTCAAGGTGTTGTTTGCAGAGGAACACCACACCGATCGTCTAGCATTCCTGGCTGAACTCTCCGACATAGCAAAATTGTTGACAGAGATTCACCACAGCCAATCAAAAGCCAGAATTTCATACATTCTGCCGAGTGTGTCCAGAAAGCCAGGGAAAAAATCACATCGGACAAATTTTTGTTCGGCAACGATCTCGGCGAGAAGATCAGCGACGCAAAAGCTATTGCGAAGATCGGGAAAGACTTCATGAAGAAACAACCAAAAAGTGGGGCGTCAAACTCCAGGGGCCCAACCTGGAAGCCGGGAAACGCGAAAAAGGATCCAAGAACATGAGCTGGTCACAGTAGTCCACAAACCAAGGACAGTCGCGAAACAAGTACCAACAGAAGAGCCCCTATCAGGGGAGCCATCAAAAGAAGTAGCGGTAACGCATACAGCGGGCCATCTAAAGAAATTTCTCTAAAACTGGGTACATCTCACGGACGACAATTTCGTCATTGAGTGCATTAAGGGTTATAAAATACCGCTCGCCGATGACATCCGATAAAACTTGTTGTCCGCACACTGAAAAAATTGGCTCCGGCCAAAATCGTTTTCCAGCAAAAAAAAAAACAAAAACAAAACATCAAAGACATAGTCAATTAACATAAACAATTACCTTTTATAAAAATATTCCTCGAACAAATCCACTGAAATCCACTAAACGCAACACTAAACGTAACATTTACACTGACACTTAAGGTACGGTTATGTTTTTACCCGAAACGCAGAAAATCCCGAGATCCCGCACGTAAAATTCAAAAAAAAATTACTAAAACTCCGAGCTCCCCAAGTAAAGGAGCCGAACCTGAGCGCGCGCAAGAGCTCCCGTAGTTCCCGCTCGGCTGATACATGGCTAGCGGGGTGCCGCACTCTCGCAAGTGAAGTGTGCCCAGGCGGCTATATAAACGACGGAAAGAATTACTTTTGTCAGACTCGTACCGAATACTCTAACCGACCGACCTACAACAGGCGATCAACGTGAGTATCAGGGGAACACACTGCTCTAAGTGGACGACCCGAAAAACCATTTTTTGACAAAAATCCACTGCTCTAAGTGTTTTTTCAGAAATCATTCAGTGTTCTAAGTGTTTGCATCAGTTCTTGTTTATTTATTCTCCTTCTCTGAACATAAGAGATGGACCGATTTCCCCCTTGTTATTATGGAGTAATTTTGTTTTTATAAATTCTTTTGATTAATGGTCAAATTTCCACCCACGGCCAAATGACCATAACTTACCTATTATCAATTTAACGCTATTTGAAGTAAATTAATAACACAGAATCACTGCCCCTAAGTGTTCACCATCTCATTAATTACAGCAAATACCGCATATTTATTTTTATCATTGCCTCGTGTTTGACCATCGATCTACAAGACCATAAGTCTTTGATATTATAACTTTCCTACTCAAAAATCAAGACTCTAATTTCCTATATAACCACATACGAGTAATTATTTAAAACATTTTTTATAAGCTCGATGGAATTCCATTTCTTTCTGTTTGATAGATGACAAAAAAAAAGAGACGCGGCTAATATTAATCGCCAAAAAAGGCGTTATGCACTGAAATTTCCCGGTCAACATTTTATCCTTCCCCACGATCTCGGTAGATTCCAACCCGCTCCAGAATTCCTAAATGAGCCCTGGCTGCTTATCCCAATTACATTAATACCGAAATCACTCATTAACAACGACACACTCTCCACATCTCAGCCAATTACACCTTCACTTTCTCTCGTCACACAAGTCGCATCTCCTACAATCACCACAAACATCTCTAAATCCCCAGACACACGAAAGACCAACGAACATACACTTCCATCTAATACCGACATAACTCAAGAAAACTCCTACAATCCTCCATCACCTCATTACGAACGACTTCACCTTCTGGACCTAGACGACAGTGACGAAGAATTCGAAGCCCTGTACCGGAAACTAGACGAAGAGATCCGGGAACCTCTCCCTCCCAACAAACCGGCGGAATACGTCCGAAACCGAAAACCGACACGACCTCTTCGACCATCCAACAATCCAGTTCGTCACCCACGGAACGAGAGCCCAACGAAGCAAACCAACACTTCTCCACCACGACGGAAGTCCACTACCCCTCCTGCCCGGCTGGTTCCTAAGAAGCGGGCTGCCCAGCCGGTAGCTCGACTCATCCGTCTTATACCACCGCAAAAGAGGCCTCGCCGACTTTAATCTCATTCACGCTTAACCACATTTAATCCTAACCACTCACCCAAGAAATCCGTACGAAAGAAAAACCTATCACCCACTCACACACACGCATGACATAGATTATTTGATTTATATCCATTCACATCTTTCAAATAACTACCGCCAGTAAACCCTTATATTTAACTATTTGGTCAATTAACTGACGGTATTTGCGTTATATAGCTGCATGATTTTATTATCTATGTTTCACCCACATACATACTTACAACTTTAAATGAATAAATCTTATTCATTTGGGAAACCTTCTGAACCTCCAGCAAATTGTTGTATTTGCGTACCTCATTTACGACAAAATTGATACAGGGAGAACCGCGGCGTTCACGGAAACAGTCGTTTGAGGTAAAAATTGCTTTAGAAAAATTAAAGTCTATCGGTGTAGTTGAAGAGTGCTCACTTGCGCGGGGCAGTTTCAATCTAGTTATTTTCTAAGATAAACCAGATGGCTCGAAGAGGTTCATCCTAAACCTCAAAAGTCTAAATTAATTTCTCGATTGGCAGCATTTTAAGTTGAAAGATCTCAGGACGGGGATAATATTATTAAGGCCAGGAATGTTTTTAAGTAACTTGGACTTGAAGGGCGCGTATTTCCTCATTCTGGTCCGTGAAGTATCGCGAAAATGTCTGCGATTTACTTTCTAAGGTAAACTACATGAATTTACATGTCTGTAATTAACGTTTCCATTTTTTTTTTCCATTGCAGATTCCTTAAGCATAGTGAAATACATATTTTTGGTGTGATATAATATAAATTATTCATTATAAAATAATTTTATCTTATGAACAACAGATTTGTTGTTACCCGGACGTCCGTATTACATGGTAACTTCGGTCCAAATGGACAGAGCAAGCTAAAATTTTCAACACTTCTTATTCCCACATTGTGAAGTATGCACAAATATTATAGTTATCTTCTTACTTGTTTATATTGACATTTTCTTAAAAAAATTGCCCATTTCAAGTATGCATATGTTTACGGCTCACTAAATTTTCACCATATTGATTAATTTGAGCAAGATTTACAGCGTACTCATATTTTACTTTAATACAGATACATTTTTTTCATGTTGCCTTTAGAGAATTCTAACGTAGTGATTACCTACCAAGATGAGAAGCAAATATCGAATTTATATTGATTTAATACTCATGACGATGAAAATATTGTTTGGCTTGAAAAAAACATACCACACTACATCTTATACATCATATCAAATGAAAACAATTGATTCCTCAGCTTGTTTCGGCAATCGTCGATGGCTCGGTAGCTCGAGTTAACACGATCGCGTCCGCCGAGACCCCCGAAATCTGGAGAGTTGTTGACGCTTCAGAACAATACATGACACTCACACAAACAAACACACGCACATTCTTGCACATTTATACTCATAACACTCGTTCTCGTTGCCGAAACGACGAGAGCGGTCAGTCACTGTTCTCCTCTCGACGACCTTGTGTACCTCAACAAATCTATCACGTTATCCCTCAATATTGAAATTTACTAGTCTCTCTTGTTTTTATTTTTCACGAACCTCACAGTCAGAAGAATGTGACCATTTAATTCTCCACATTAAATTCACGTTCTTGCAAGAATCTCTGATCTCTCTAAACACAGCTTTTATCGTTATTTCTCCATTTATTGAATGGATCTGTACATTGTAATTGAAATAATAATTCATAAATGTTCTATCAATTTAGAAAATTAGTCAACATAACCTAAACACAAAACTCGTAACTATATTTAACACTGACGCTTATCTAATTTACAGAATTATGTTTAACCCTTCTATTTTTATACAATCATTTCATTGGTCATTTTATACTTGCACTCGTATTTTTTTTTGCTCTCTTATCGTTTATTGAATGTCACCTGTCAAAAACAGACACAGTAGCATTCCGAGACAACTGCAATTGAATCCTTACCGACGACAACCCACGGGTCGTTGTCGGTACGTTACCGACGATGAAGCGCAGAAATTAAAAGCAAAAATGTAATTCGTAAAAAAGTATACCGCTGTACTGATTCACATCATATTCCGTCTTAAGCCTCGCTTTACAATATACGAGAACCAAATTGGACTCCTAATCTCACAATTGGCACAAGGTAGCGCACAAGTGATTAAAACAATATATATTGTCCAAAGTCTCTCTTTCAGAAAAATGATGGAACAAAAGATCGGAAGCATTGTCATCGTTTTATTTCTGGGCTTGCTTTCCACGCCGTTCGACCGATCGTGTAACACTTGACTGCGTAGTCTGTTCAGTTTCCCGGGAACTTGGATCATTTTCGTTTTTTACACGGTGAAATTTTTTCGATACGGTGTAGCAAAAAAAAACCCTTATTTAAAAACTTAAAATGTATTAACAATAAAAAAGCGATGTTTATTAACATTGAAACCCAAACCACAACATGTAAATCATACAGATCGCGACGTTCGAACCATGCAGAGTACGAAGCTCGACGGTCAGAGTGAGTGCCTTAAAAATGGCCTGAATGGGCATTTTCTGGGTGTTTGGGGGGCGGAGCCCCGACAACAAACAACCCGGCGCCCCGCGGGGGCGTCCGGGTTGCTTGTTCAAAATAAAGCTCATGCTTTGAAAGATCCATGTCACCTGCAATATTATACCATTTGATTATTTTACATTTGTCTATAACCTCGCTTTGAGGAACTTAGAGAAATTACGACGCTTAAATGTTTGCAGTGTAATTGAACACAACGTGACCTAACTTAGGCTATTTCTTAGAGCAGTGTTTTTTGGTTCACGCACAAACTTTCAAACTCATGAACCTGATTTCGGAGCAACCAATTGATCAATCGGTTGGTTAATTTATAGTAGAACAATCCCTCCCAGGTCATCTAGACAGGAAAGACTTTCTTTCTTTCTTGTTTGCTGAGAGAGGGTGCACAAGAATGATCTGACGTCAAAAGTAAAATTCTACACCCATTTTGTAGCTTTGGCACCAAAGTGGTTAACCAATTTAAGTGCTTAATGTCTTATTTGATCTGTCGCAAAATGCGTTCAATTCAAATAAGACATCGAACACTAAAATTGGTTAACGGGCTTGGTCCGAAAGCTACACCGAGTGAGAAATTTCACTTTTGACATCACTATATTCTTGTGCAATTTCCAACATTGCAGAATTATAAAAACATAAATAAATAAAAATGGACCGAAGATCTTTTCAGTCAAATGTGTGATTCCACTTCGATTTGTGAGCACTGCATTTTTTGCTTCCTCAACACTTTCGCGTAGGTATTGTATTGTTGTTGTGTGCGTTGCACGTGTATATACAACTGTGTCCATGAGTGACATTCTCACCGTCTGAGAATGTGTGAATTATTGACGAATTATATCGAAAGTAGCTGGCCAAAAAATCACATAATTAATACTTGGCACCGCGACGCTACCACGTCTCTTGATCAGCATTGCGTACACCGATTTTCTTGAGACAAGGCCCAATTGGAAGATTAAAAGAATAAAAACTATTGAACCTGATACTTTTTCGATCTGCGTCTTTTGTTTAGAGAAAAGTCAAGTAGCAGTTTGAAAAGGGTCGGTGGGACACGAGCGTCGAGATAATGAGAGTAGTGGTAGCCGCGACAGGCTGGCGGTCATTTTTCAACCTTAGAAACTCGTTCTTCTTAATACTTAGCGTCGCGACGCTACCGCGTCTCTTGATACAGCAGAGCTAGGCAGGACTCAAAATATATGGTGCGCACACCCTCTTGCATACACCCATGCATACTCTAATACATACTTGTGTACACCCTTGCACATACTCGCGCACACATTCACATACACCGGCGCACACGTGCATACGACCGCGCACACACTCGTACATACTTGCGCATACACTTGTGTACGTGGGTGCATGCGAGTGTGTGCGAGAGTGTGTATATCATCTTTGAGAGATCGCCCATCTATGGCGACCTGTTTTGACTGCATACTTTTAATGATATTATATATATTCATTTATTTATGAATTTTTCGAATGATTTCGCGATTCATCTACCTATTTATTAACTTTTTGAACGATTTTTTAATTTATCTTATTATATATCTATTCATTAAACAATTTCTTTCAAAGTAATGGGGCTATGATGCTTTCATTAAAAAAGAAAAGGGTAAAGGTTCCAAATTCCATTATTCATTTTTAAAGTGGTGAGAAAAAAACGATAATGCTTTAATAAAATCATGCATTTTCCCAACTCTGCCCTGAACAATACACTTTTTTCTTTATTTTTGAGCTATGTAAATTGAAAAATAATTTCGCAAATACGATAGAGTAGGGTTGAAGCCAGAGTGCAGAGAATGAATGAAATCTCATTTTAAAAAATCATCGACAACCACTAATTTAACGCTTGGCTTTTCACCCTCTCCTGCACAATTTGCAGGAAAGGTTGACCCCAAGGGTTGAGTGGATCACGACGTCTGACGGAACCCCTTCTAGCTTTCAGAGTAATTTATCTCGTTGACGAATTACCCGGAACCACGACACCTCGTTTCAGAGATCCGTTTCCCTATCTCCGTCAGTTTCCTCCGTTGGTGGCTCAAAACGTGTACGAGGGTATTATGTCTGGGAACGACGGCTGAGGACGAAACTCCCGGATAAGCCCCGGGGAATTTGTAGCGTACGGTAAAATTGAAAACTTTTTTTTTCAGAAACTATGTTTACGTGGAGGCCAACAGTGGTCCGGAAAGAAATGTCAAGACTACCCGGGATTCTCCGAAGGGAGGAAAAAGTATTCACAACTCCCATGAGAGCAAAGGGGAAATGAGGGAAACAACGAAAATGGAATCGTAGTTCGACGATAAGAATTTACCGTGGGGAAGAATGTGACCATTGAATTCTCCACATTAGCTCCACAATTGGTTGGAACTTTCAGTAAAAAAGAGCGCTCCTTTTCAAGAAAGGCTGTTGCGTGAAATTTAATGATTTTTTTTTGTACTTTAGAAAGTTTAAAAGGTATCGCAATTTTTTTATGACTGTTGATAGATTATATTGATGACGGGAAAAAACGGAACTTTTATCGAAATTCGGATAGATATCTCTCTAGTTCCTAAATATTCGAATTTTCCAGAAAATTATAGAGATTTTGTATTATTGGATATGAGAATGAACTGGACGTTAGCCACTGAAGGATTATGGAATCCTCCATTTTAATTCATCTGTCAGTTGGAACTATTCGTGAAAATAAGCGTCTGTTTCGAAGATAAGAGTTTTTGGTAAAACCAATGAAATTGCTTGCTCTAAGTACGTTATAAAGTTTGATCGCAGGGTGGGGACCAACTGAGCACCTCCCAAGTCAGCACGAGAATAACTTTGCACAAAAAGTATACACGGAACGACTGTACACGCAGACAGCTCGACACCGAAAACTCGGCACGAAAAACTCGACACCAAAAACTCAGCGCGAAAAACTCGACACGGAAAACTCGACACGCCGAAAAGTCGGCACCAAAAACTCGCCACGAAAAACTTGACACCGAAAAGTCGACACTTTGATCGATTTTGGGGAATTTTAAGGCCCTATCCGATGTGAAATTTTTCGTTAATTACAATTTTTATTTTATTCGGTGCGTAAAACGTGGTTTCATTTCATTTTCAACCCACTATTTCGATGTATTTTTGCTAGCAGACAACGAATATGTTATGTTTTTGAAAATCGTGATATTTTTTAATGAAAACCCAGGAATACATGACTTTTTTCATTTAAAAAAAAATATGATCTATTCAGATATCCCCTTAAACGATAGTACCATACTAGTGCGACAAAACTTTTTTTGACTTGTGCAGGAATCTCAAACTTTCTGCTCTTGTAGTGTAATATACTACTTCGCACGAGTATCGTACCTATTTTTATTTCACGACGTGTGTAAACAAAGTTTTACGCACGCTTCGCTTGCGCAATCGCGATTCGCCCACAGAGTGATATAAAAATTGTAATTAACGGAAAATTTCACATCGGATAGGGCCTTAAAATTCCCTAACATCGATCAAAGTGTCGACTTTTCGGTGTCAAGTTTTTCGTGCCGACTTTATGGTGTCGATTTTTTTTCCCGACTTTTCGGTGTCGAGTTTTTCGTGCTGAATTTTTGGTGTCGAGTTTTTCGTGCTGAGTTTTCGGTGTCGAGCTGTCTGCGTGTACAGTCGTTCGGTGTACACTTTTTGTGCAAAGTTATTCTCGTGCTGACTTGGGAGGTGCTCAGTTGGTCCCCACCCTGCATAAGTTCCTTGCTGACAGTCCAATCCGACGGGTTGATGTTTGCCTTCGGCCACGTAGCTCACGATCGCATAGGCACCATCGAATTGTGCGAGTAAATAAGGCTTACTCGAGCAGAAATTACGTTCAGGCTGTCTGATACCTTATCAGGCTCTGTTCAGGTATAGCGAGGACGTGCCCGATCTGGTGAGTCCGACTTGGCCCTGGCAAGGGCTTGATAAGGGTAGTGAAGCCTGACACAGTTCAGGTAAGGCGAGCCTGATGACAACCTGATCAGGGCCTTATCAGTTGGAAATATGGTATGCCTGGAGAGGGCTGGCCTGAATTTGCCACGTCAGGGCTGTGTATGTTTGGCCGAAGGCTATATGAATCATCTTGCAAAATGATCGCTGCAATAATGTTCTGACCAATAATGTTCTATTTAATTCTGCTTTCCCACAAATGTATGTTCTTGTGGAAATGAAAATCAGTGTTAAAGAATGAGAATACCTCGGGTAGAAATTCGTATACACGGTCAAAAATATTTTGAAATATATGTATTGGAAGTTCTTTTGCAGATACGGCATATTTCATTTTATTATTATTTGTTGAATTTTATTCAATATACAGATGTGTTGTAGAATTCCAATAATTATATTATAAACATAACTTTTATGAAGTGTTTAATATACTGTATATTAATGTTGCAACAATTGTTTTGTGTATTAATCAATATTTCTATATTGAATTTGATATACGTGTATCCGCGAAAAAAAAACTTCGAATACTCAATATTCATTACCATACGAAAATTTCTAACCGTGTAGCATTATATATCAAGCACGAATCTGGCGCTCCTCAGCCGTCTACCCCCACCACTTAAGTTGCAAGATCCGTACGTAACGCCGCGCCGTGGCAGCTAGGCTAAATACACAAAGCCTTGATCGACAGCGCTGTCGTGGCTATGTTCAGTCTCGATTGTGTTATTATTTTAAACAGTGACTTTACTTTAATTATTTTAAACAGTGGCGTTCAATGAAACATTGAAATAGATTCATCGAACTAAGAATTACATGTTATTAATCATGTCCAATACGGGTGAAAAAAGAAAACGTTTGTTGGCGAGAATGAGAGTTCAACGGTTTCGTAAGCATCGGCGCATCGCGGACAAGACTAAAGAACATCGGCAAGTTGGTGAACAGAATGCGGATAGGAATGAGTTTATCGAAGTAGAAGATGATGTCGACGGACACTACAGCAGCAATAGTAGTTCTTCGAGTGGTGATGATAATGCAGAACAAGTGTCTGTTGCTGGTAATGGCGTAAATGAAGAATGAAAAAATAGAGTAATATATGATTATTCGATAAGGGACGATTTAAGTGACGATGAAAACACTTTAGCGATTGATTCATCGAGTAGTGATGCCGGAGACATTGGAGACGGGAAAGATAGCGATGAGAATGATGAGAATCTAGAAGATTTTGATGAAATATTGAAGCTGCAGCAGTGGGCCCTTCGGAATAAAATCACACATGCGAGCATGGACGAGCTGCTTCTCTTTTGCGAGAAAGACTTCTATCAAATCTTCCAAAAACTGAGAAGACATTTTTAAAGACTAAAAACGAAGGTGATTGTGTTGGCGAATTGGTCTATTTCGGGATCACGATTTATCTCCAAAGAACAGTGAATGTCTCGATACATAGTGACAACAACCCGTGTAGAAATTGTGTTCGGGATCTAATAGGATTCGACTCAGATTCCCGATTTGCCGCTCGGGATCGGATCGGGCATCCGATCATATCCGAATAGGGATGTGTGACGATTTTAAATTGGATTCCGACTGGATGATCGGACAGGATACTGATAAGTTATCTTTTCGGATTCCGATTCGATGATCGGACGGGATCCTGATAAGATATCTTTTCGGATTTCGATCGGGTAATCTAACGGGATCCTGACGAGATATCTTTACGGATTCTAATTCGGATATAAACGGATAGTTCCTTCGATCCCGAATGAATGACGGACGTTCTGCTTCGAATCCATTGACACCGTGAATGTGCTGGAACTATTTCAAAATAATTGTGTTAATCTCATCAATTGCTAATCAAGCACTTAAGCCTGCCGTTTATTTATACAGCACACAGCGTTATGAGAATGTTATGTCGGCGACGTCCATGTCAGTCTTCCGCGTTTGTAATCGCGCATCCCATACTTTTTAGGACGTCTTCGAGTTTCACTGGTGTACCGTCTGCTTGTGTATGTTAGTCAACTTGTTCGTCGATCACTGTAACTCGCTCAGTAAATTGTATAGAAAATAAAAAATTATGAAATTGTCATTAACGATGAATCTGGAAGGAAGTAAACAAATCTTCGCCATCCCATTGCTTCACTGTTAATGAAAATCCCTGTTATTGTATCAACTTTTCACTTAAGTAAAGACGAATCTCAAATAAATACGTATTATTTTAATTATCTCCCACTTAATACTCCTTACATGCACACGCAGCATTTTCACCATGCTGTTGGTACTAAATTCCATGCAGAAATGCTGTTGGTACTAAAAAATGTATTTTTGTTTACATATCAATGTGCAATCTGAAAATATGCTTCGAAGATTGGATTTAAAACTGGTAGCCCTTTGCAAAATCAAAATCAATTCTTAAAATCCTCGTAGGATTCGATCCCGATACTGGCGGGGAGCTACCGAACCAATATTTAAAAATATCTGTTCGGAATCAGATCGGCGTCCTGTGGCGATTTCATGGGGATTCCTGACTTGCGAAGTCCTTAACTGATCCCGATTAAGATCTAGTGGGGATTCCCGACTTGCGAAATCCCTAACTGATCCCGACTGGGAGCTGGTGGGGAGCCCTGACTTGCGAAGTCCCTAACTGATTCCGATCAACATCTGGTGAGGATTCCTGACTAGCGAAGTCCCTAAGTGATCCCGGTTGGGACCTGGTGGGGAGCCCTGACTTGCGAAGTCCCGAACTGATCCCGGTTGGGATCTGGTGGGGAGCCTCGACTTGCGGAGTCCCTATTTAATCCTGATCGGAATCCGATCATAAATCGGAAATCTTCGGGATATTTCTGCACGGGAATAAGGTGGAATTAGTTATTTGCATCGATGGTTTGTCATTTTACAAGTCGAGTCCCAAACAATTCTGGCCAATTTTAATGAAAGTACATTCAGAGTCTGACATATACAAATCATTTCCGATAGCTGTATATCTTGGCGATCATAAGCCCGAGAATATCGAAAAATATTTCGAATCTTTTGTTGAGGACATGTCGCTGTTGCTCCACGAAGGAATTGTAATAAAAGATCGACTCTTCGAAGTGCAAATTAAAGCATTTATATGCGACCGACCAACGCGTTCTGTAATTAAATGTATTAAAAATCACGGTGCATACTCTGCCTGTGAACGCTGTACCGTTGATGGAGAGCGAGTGGACTGCCGTGTAGTATTCACCCTTCAAGTACCGAGAATAAACGAAATTATCAGTCATTTCCCGATCAAGAAGATCCGTTACACCACAATGGAATTTCCCCACTCTTACAATTGCCAGGTGTCGACATGATAAGTACATTCGTACTCGATTTCATGCACTTGTGCTGTCTTATTATCATGAAAAAACTAATATTAGATATTTGGCTCAGTTCTAAATTGGCGAAAAAAATCAGCAATGCAAGTAAACGGTTGCTCACCGAAAATTTAATGAGTTTACGAAATCAAGTTCCGGCCGACTTTCAGCGAACAACGCGCTCGATCGCTGAAGTCGCACGGAGAAAAGCCACCGAGTTTCGTTTCTTTTTATTATACGCAGGTCCAATTTTTTTAAAAAAATGTTTGTCAGATGAAATGTACAAACACTTTATGCTTCTACATGCAGCGTGCCGCATATTGTGCTCTGCAGATTTGGCTGTCGAGTGTAATGAACATGCGAAGTTGTTCCTCACGTCATTTGTTGACACATCACGGAAACGTTATGGAGGAAAATTTCAAGTATTGAATGTACACAGCCTCATTCATTTAGCAGACGATGCTCGGAAAATGCAATGCTCGCTCACAGGAATAACGGCATTCCCGTTTGAGAACGCACTGGGAAAAATGAAATCTATATTACGAAGTGGAAATCGTCCGCTAGCGTAATTATGTCGCCGTTTACATGAAGAGTTTTTTTATCAATCAACAACCCCCGCCCCCCCCCCCCCCCCCCTCCAATTAAAACCCAAACAACCCCCAATTAAAAAATTGCGATATAAAGAATCCATTATTACAACAAAATCACCCAACAATACCGTGCTGTTGCGAAACGGCAGAATATTGAAAATTGAAAACATCGATATGCTGCAGGACAACATTACAATTAACGTTAGCGGAAAAATTTTAAAGATCGAAAAATCGCTGTTCACGTACCCGTGCGATTCATCAGCATTGACAATGTGGCAAGTTAAAGAAAGAAACGGTACAATAGTGACTCATCCATTGGTAGCCGTAGTTTGTAAGATGGTGACTTTGATAATTAATAACGATGACTGCGAAAAAGCGTACACAATGCCTCTTCTCTACATGTAGCACGTAAAAAATATAATCGAATCGCGCAGTCGCAGTGGAGGCTGTCGCAGGTTCAGTCGTAGTGGAGGGCAGTGGAGGGGCCGCGCGTGTTCTCAGTGTATCGCTGCAACGCCACAAAAACATATCGCTGCCATTTGGCGGTTATTTCTCGATCGTATGTTGACTTTCTATTTACTGATCCGATTTTAATATTCGATTACAGTTTTTATCGTTTCACCTTGACATATTTATGGATAATCGCGGCCCATCTTTTTGGCCAAAGATATAATAATTTGTATTTCGATTTTTGCTTTATAAATTGTAAATGAATTAATACCTAAATTTATGTTTTAGCCTCTGCGGTTCATAGGTAAGTATTGTAATTTTTAATATATAAGTTGGTATTGAAATGTCCAATACAAACTTATATTGGATGAGCACCTTAGAAATAAAAGAAATCTTTCAAAGTGAAAATAATTCTGTAAAAAAGTTCTTGACCAAAAACACTTTACAATTTTTGTGAGACGTGCATATCACTGAACTGTATTGACTGTCTGAAATATTATTTTTTGTTACTTTTTCATGGTCCAAGTATATATTCTTTTTTTTATTATAGTTTCTGCTTTGTTAATCATTTTGCAACTAAATTTATCTTCTAGTCTTCTTTGTAGAGTTTTTAAGTGAAATTCATGTCATCGGACATAAAGAAATGTTTTACAAATAACCTTTGCGTAGGCATTTTGTTTTGTTCGCTTCAGATTTGCAATTTAAATCTATTCGATCAACACTATACAATTGGGACAAATCATCCAAAATAAAAGTAATTCTGTGAAGGAGTTCTTCGACAAAAGAACGTAGCAAGTTTTTTTCTTTACTTAACTTATTGATTCCATCGCCCAACTATTTTGACATTCTATTGAATTTTATGAGCAATTTTATTAGGAATTCGAAAATACAAGGAAAAAATTAAAATCTGTCTGACAAACTGTGTTATTAAGATATTGCTGTATTGATAAAAAATGTTCAGTATTTTTTAGTTTTTTGTGTTATCCATAAGTATAGCATAATGGGAATTTCCGAACTTCTTTTCGTTCTAAAATTTTGAGTGATAACTTTGAGATTTTGGGTGCCTGACCCTTTCGATTAAACGCTGATACTAGCATAAATAATAAATGTTAACATGGGCTTATGAATAACATTAACTGTCTTTGCAAATATTATTAACTTTCATAAACGTTTTTTAAGATGAGTCGCAGATACGAATTCAAGCTGGTGGAATTTGTGGACGAGGTCGGTGATCAGAAAAGTATTGACATAGTACCAACCGATTGGATACAGTTTGACAAGGAGCTTAGTGAACTTGCAACACCATTTATTTCGCACGTGACGACACCAAATTTGAAAATTCTCCATAATCGAGTACGTCAGAGACTCTCGCCACTCGAATAATGGAAATCCTATACGGTCTATATCAAAGGTTACGCAGGTACTTAGTGAACTAACAACCTCTGATTCTTTTTGATGTATAATTTAGTTTCTACCCCGTATAAATATTCTTACATTACAGATACATACAAAGAAGCTGAGACGAAAATGGAATCTTTAGAAACTGCCGCGTACGCTTTTTCGACAGACAACGGAGCTCATGGGTCAAAGAAAGAACTTTAACAAAAAAAAGCATACATTGAAGGGCCACACAAACAGCCTGTGCTTTTCCCATCTTCTGTCGATTTGCGCAAATCTATTACGCAAACTCGAGCTATTTAGTGACTAATGAATAATCACGAATAGTTGATTAACCATGGTGTCCAGTGGTCCTTGAAGTCCTTGAAGTTGTTGAAATGTCCTTAAATTTCGTCTGTCCTTCAAAAGTTCCTGAATGTCTTCAAATTTTACGCAATGTTCTTGAATTTTTATATCCTTTTAAATTTAATCTTATTTCAAAATAACATCAGCAACTTGAAAAAACGTGCACCTTAGTTTCGCTAAAAATTACATGTATACATTCGTGCGTTACTTTTTGCGGTATTTATTTCTGTCGTAAAACAACCTGGAAGTGTCTTTGAAATTTTCTGAAAATGTCTGAAAATTTCTGAGATTTCCTGAAAATATCTAAAATGTTCTGAAAATGTCCTTAAATGTCCTTAAATTTCGTACGGACTTTTTACTGGAAACCATGTTAACGCATTGAAAGCAATTTTTTTTATCGTCGTTACGTTGTATTTTTTTATTTTTAAGACGGCCCCGTTCCTAAAAGCACTGAACGAAACTTTCAAAGAAAAAATAAACGACCTTGCAGTTCATCAGAAGCATCAGGCGAATTGGATGGAAGTTCGGACATCTCGGATACAACTCGCAACTCGGCAATACGCTATCCTTCGACAATAAAAAAACTTAATTCTAGAACAAAACAGAAAAGCGTTGCACGCAAACTAGAATATGAATCCAACACCTCGGATAAAACTGATCTGAACTCGGGAATACGCCATCCTTTGCTAATCATACAACATATTTCCACCACAAAACCGAAAAGCATTGCACGCAGGCTGCAATACGAATCCGACCCCGAGGAAAAACCTCGTGGCTCCACGCACCGTGTGGCAGTGCAAAAAAATTTACCGAAAATGATCCTATTCGGATGAATACAGATGATGTCAACAGTACGTTTATAGATTTATATTTGTACTATTTTTTTCAGTAGAGAAACCTTATGAACAGGTTTGTTATTTTTTGCATGTTTTTTTTGGTCAGATAACATCGAAACGAAGGACCTTATTTTGACGTGCTATCGAAAGCTGTCAGCACAGATAGCTCAGGTAACCGGGCTTGTCGTTGAGTCTTGTTAAAAATTCAACAAGACGAAAAGATAAAGGACGGGTTTTCCGATAAATACGAGGCATCGCAATCGAACGAATTCCAAGCATTCATCGAAGAGCAAGGAAGCGTAAAGTTGCCATTTCAAAATCTCGGCGACTTCGAGGCTTTCGATGAAAAACTTAAAATCGGTCAATCCCTCCATCGTGAAGTGGTAAGTTAGTTTATTATAAAAACTTGGGACGGATTATAAAATTTGAGTTGTCAATTCCGGCGAAACAAAAAAAAACGATATTTACCTGTCAGTTACAGTGTTGATTTTAAAAATAATTAATTTTTGCATTAAAACGGACGTTTTGTTTTTATGAAAGATTAAATCTGTATTTTATTCTTATAAATATTACTCTTCTGGTAGAGCACGATTATGTGGACTCTGATCAACACTAAGGATCCCGTGATTAAGCCTGTGACGGAGATAATAAAAAAATTCATGTTGCGTAACTTAATACGATCGTTCACTGCCATAGAACCGATGGGGTTAAAGAAGGCGTTGAGTGCCACTAATTTCTCATAACTGTGTATTATTCCAGATGCGATACTTAATTAATATAAAAAGAAAGCTAACGGGTCACCCGTTAAAGTTGATAAAATTTATCGTGCGATGGAAAGCGTCATCAGCATCTCAAAAGATTGGGATGGAATGCGAAACACTCGCAAGCCGATTGAGACATAGCAATAGTAGCCATAGCTATTGAATAATAAGGACTGTGTATACGTACTAAATATAAAATAATAATTGACGTTAATTTAAATATTTGTATGGTGTAGATTATTTCATTTACTTTATACTAAGCTTACTTTATAAAAGGGGTTATATCAGGCGTGAATCTGGTGCTCCTACGGCGATACTACTTTTCGTGGCCTAGCTATAAAATCAAGGCTATTTCGCGTGCCCGATGTGTAATGTTAAAAAATTCCACTCCTGATAAGGGAATTATCAGGGCCACCTTTTGAGTTAATCGTCAGGGCCCTACCAGGTTGGAATCAGGGACCAGTAGGGTTGACGGAATTGGATCAAGGCTGCATCAGGCTGGACAGCAGGGCCCTAACGGGCGACCTTTTCAGTACCTTATAGGGCCACTGCGTTACAATACTGATCAGGGCCTGATAAGGTACCTTATCAGGGCCTGATTTTTGCTCGGGTAATGAAAGACGAACTCTATATGGTACGATTTGGTAATTGGTAGTGATTAAGCATGTCAGTGATTGATAGTGAATGGTAGTGATTAAGCGTACTGCGGAAAAAAAAGAAAAAAAAAGTATAGATCTATCAGCCATGAGGACATAAGAGGGACTATTCAAACGACTAAAAGACATTAAAGGTAACCTGAAAGAACTAAAGGAAACAAATTCACATAGCAAAAAGATATTCAGTGCACTAAATCAAGTCAGGCACCCCAGGGAGCCCCGAAACACACCAAAACGGTATTGGAATCCTAAGGCATAAAGTCGGATATCTAGATTGCTCTGTTACTGTTTGTAACTTAATGCCTTTGAAGGCAGTTAACGTCGAAAAGACAAAGAGCTTATAGAAACGGTGCTAACCACAATCAGGAAGGCGGAGATAAACCTGTCAAAGCTCTGTATAGCAACAGCCTACGGAATTGGCAAGATTGTTGGTGCACGCCCGATACTAATTAAACTTATCGCTCCGAAATAGGAGACAACTTTCTTCCAAAACGGTGAAACGGCAAATTTCGCTAAATTAAAACTTGCAATCTCAAATTACATGTCAGGAGAAAAAAGATGGCGCAGCAAAAATCTTCTAAAAACGAGGTTTTTGCTACAAGGCAACGGAGAAAGATGTCCTTTTGCAGGGAGAAAGATGTCCCAGGAGGATCTCGTAACCAGATCTCGTAATAAGCCAGAACAAACATCAAAACCGAACACAGGTGCACAAGAGGGCAAAACATCAGCAGCTGATGGCGCGAATTTCATTCATTACAGCTTGAACGCCGTTCCGCACAATTTTCTGGAATGTACTTGAACTCTACACAATCTCGAGCGATATATAGCCCTGGATCGCGATATTTTGTGTTTTATAGAAATCGGACTAACAGTCGAATCTAGAACTGCAGAATGTCTATCAGAGTACAATTGAACTTCAGTACACAGAACCAAAGAACACGTGAAAGGTGAGGCCAAGAGTAGAATCTTGGAGCACTTGAAAAAGGTAGTTTTGAGTACACGATCTTAGAAAGCTTCTATGCGACGTTGATGCTGAAGAAGTAACGAACAAAAATACAAAAAAGAACTTTGCACATGGCTTTCTCATTATTTTTCCCTTTTCACAACGCCACCTCTATGGGAGAGTATGTTAATCAATTTTGGCTTCCCCATAGAAGCAGCCTTGTAAAAAGCGAAAAATAATAAAATAGCAATGTGCAAGGTCCTACTGTGATCCTCGTTTTGATGAGATAGATAAACATGTTGTGAATTCGCTTTTTCTATTTTGCTGTTCCGTTATTTTGTTATTCAGAGCGTTTCCGTAAGTAAATGTGATAACGAATGTTTTTTAGGATAATGCAACATTTCATAAAATATAAAATATCATACCTTTCGCTACCACATTATACATATATACCGGTTAAATATTGATTCATTTACGTACAAAATTTGAGCTCGCTATCTCAAGTTTTGCAAAAAAAAAAACAATAGAGCGATAATGTACATTTTTTCAATAATTCATAATTCTATAAAATCCGAACTGCTCCACGGATTACGTCGCAATTCAATACCAAACAACATTAAGCGCGGCTTTAGTTATGAAGAACCGTTTAACTAAATCCTCGAACTTCTACGAAAGTTAGAGCGACCACGCCCTTATTTCGAAAAATAAAAAATGGCATAAAATAAAAAAAGATGCATCTAGGTAGTAAAAAATCGCAACATTCAAAGAGAGACAAGTGTTTCACTCACCTGCCAAAAATCAGTCGTATCCCTCGAACGTTAACTGAGTAAGAGGCGATTGAATTTTCGAAGCCCCCCCCCCCCCCCCCCCAGGATCTCACAGTCAACACACAGGGTAAAAAGCGGATTGAATGCTCTGGAAACGTTATCCTAGTAACAGTGAATGGTAGATTTCCCCGGAAACTACCTGATTAAAATATATATCCATCACGGGCCTTGCAACTTTAATATGATTTAGAATCGTTATCCGACTTTAGAGTACTAAACATCCCAAGAGAATAAGGGCATAAACCAGTTGCCTTGAAAACAAACTATTTTTCTAACGCCTTCGATCAAACAAATGCACAACCGGGATACATAAACCGACACAAAAGGGACAAATGTAGTGCTTATATACGTTTACTATGGAAAAGTCTTCATCAGTCCTCTCATCTTACAGCAGTCCAGACGACAGCTATAATAGAATATTGGGTGTATTATAAAAGAGGTAGAAACTCGAAATGGAACAAAGAGTCAGAACAACGACAAAGTAGTATAGAAAACCTTGGTATGATGTCGAACGCCAACAACCAAAAAAGAAAGTGAGGCGATCTTCGCAGACAATCTACCAAATCGGTATTTAAAAAACTAGGTTGTGAAGTTAGTTTGTGAAGTTAGGTTGTAAAGTTAGTTTGTAATGTTCGTTTGTTTCTTTTTGTAATTGTATAAATTTGAGACAATAGATTGTTTTTTTACTTATAAATATTTTTTAACTTTTATTGTTTTTTATTTTAATTGGTTTCCAATTTTTATTTTTATTTGTATTTTCATTTGTATTTTTAATTGTAATCTACATCTCACCCTATAATTTGTTAAGACCGCATTTTTAATTCAAATTCAAGCTACGACCCGCCCGATAAAAACTATGCATGTATCGGTGTTTATAGTCTCACATCATCAGTGTTAACTTAACCTCAAACCTTTTCTGCTTATGCACTGTTTTATATATAATATTTTATGTGAATATTCATAGTGTATTTCTCCCTGAAAACTAATCAAGATTATTGATAGCAGTCTTTTTTTAGTAGACCTGTAAGGCAATCCATATTTCACAATAGAAATTTCTGATTGAGGATGGTTTCAGAAATATTATGTGAGTAACTAAAAAAACAACAAAGTCTTCGCTATATTGAATCACTTGTTATTTACTGCTTATTAAATCAAAAGCATCAAAAATGAATAACATTTGTTACGTCATGGCTCGACGCCCCATATATTCATACGGAACCTATTGTACGAGAAATTAAGAAAAAAAAAAAAAAATTTATTTATTCTTAACAATTATTAATCGTTGTTGTAGCGATATTATATTTTCGATATTATCTATTGAATACATTTTCAACATATTCCTATGAATATTATTATTCGCTTTATAAAAGACCCTGAGGGACTTATTAGCTTGCGCAGTAGGATAAGTTACAGCTAGCCTAAGCATTCCCACGTGCCAACGAGATTAGTCTGCGCATCGGAAGCCTAAGCGCGAGCAACGCAAAGATGAAAGAATGATAAGGGCCCGCGGGAACTGCGACTCAGCAGAATGTTACAGACCTGCACTCGGAGGGGATAATGCATCGGTCAAGCCGACTAGGAGTATATATGAAACGATTGAGTTTTTGAAGGCAGTCTAAGCAAACCACACCTCTCCGAAAGGGTAGAAAAAGTTTTGACCAAAGTCCGACTCCGAGCGCAGCGCGAGTTTAGAGAAAGCTAATACTGTAAGCCCAAAGCCTCGTTTTCATTTAGATCTCTACCTTTCTTTAACAAGAAATTGTATTTTTGTCAAAGAACCTAAGTGCAGCCGAAACACGAGTTCAATTATTGTTAATTTTAATTTTATTAACTGGGAGATCATTTGTGGTTTATTTACGATTAATTCATTCAAATATTAAACATATTCAAGAATATGTTAAACAAATATGTTAAACAAATATTAAACATATTCAAGAATCGTTTAATTCAATTATTTGAAGTACGAATATTTTATCAGACACTAAGTGATTGCATTATTTCGATTGTTTAAAGTAGATATAATATCTTCTTGTGTGATTTCATTTCGATTTGTTTCTAGAAACGATTTAATCCTCGTTCATTTAAACCTGCTCTGTTTCATTTTTATCCATTTAAAATTGTCAACACGAGGGAAAGCTCGTTAAGACTGCTCTGTTTCATTTTTATTAAATTAAAATTGCATACACGAGAATTGTCTGGCTGCATGACATTTGCATTCGCATTTGAGATCCGGTTAGACTGTCTTGATTTTAGTAATTAAAATTGTCAACACGAGGATTATTTCGTTTAAAACTACCGCGATTCATTTTTTTCTTTAAATTCATCTGAAACCATACACGAAAATTTGCGAACACGTTCTTTCTATAGAAAACCATTGTAAAGAAAATACTGTACCAGATGTTCAACTTGATTTTCATTAAAATAATTACGGGGGTTTACCACCACTTGTCAAACCCGAGAAAGAGCACAGATTTATTTCAAGATTCCCCCCCCCCCCCCCCCACGTTTCCATAGCTTCGAAATACTCAATCCCTTCCCTTTTCCTTTAATATTTTTCCACAGCCCTCTTGTCCAGCTTATCAGCTTGACCGAGGTGCTCTCTTTTCTATTTTCCACAGCCCTTTTGTCCAGCTTATCAGCTTGACAGAGGTGCTTCCTTTTCTATTTTTCCTATAGCCCTTTTGTCCAGCTCATCAGCTTGACGGAGGTGCTTCTTTTTCTTTTATATTTTTCCTATAGCCCTTTGTCCAGCTTATCAGCTTGACCAAGGTGCTCTCTTTTCTATTTCCCACAGCCCTTTTGCCCAGCTTATCAGCTTGACAGAGGTGCTTCCTTTTCTATTTTTCCTATAGCCCCTTTGTACAGCTCATCAGCTTGACGGAGGTGCTTCTTTTTCTTTTATATTTTTCCTATAGCCCTTTGTCCAGCTTATCAGCTTGACGGAGGTGCTCCCTTTTCCATTTTTTCCTTCCCTATGAATTCTCACTCCATTTAGATGGTCAAAAGAAAACGAGCAGGCAAAAACATTCAAAAATATAAACGCGTATGCGCGGAAAAGGAGGCGGCAAGCGGAGTAAATAACTTGGCGGGGTTTAGTCCGGGTGAGACTCGGCCAAGTTCGGGAAGCGCCGGTCCCGGACCCTCAAGTTCGGTCTCGGTACTACCAATTCCCGTAACAACATTGCCAGTTTGCGTCGTGGTCGGTGTACCAGCAATCAGGCCCTCCGTAATATTCGAGGAAAGACAAGCCGGCTACAAGGGTCCGGCTATTCACCGGGAGGATATTCCTCTGTTTGGAATTTACACGTTCCTTCGGGGGAACGAACCGGTACCGACGCACGTGATAGAGGAGTTAGGAGGGCAACCGAGAGCGTTAAGCGTTCACGAGCTCTCAACCGAAAGCGGCGACAGCAACGACGAGGCAGAAACAGAGCCCGAAGCTCAAATTTGGGAATAGACCGTAGATCCCGACATTCATGTCCTTTATCAACCCTAGACGGTAAGTACTGCATCGTACACATTCCCAATCCGGTTCGGGAGTGAACGAAAAATTTTAGGGGCTAGCAAAACTCGCAAAAGGCGAAGACTTTGGTCTCCGGTCCCTGAGGCGGCACATTCCGCTCAAAAACGGAGAGATTCAATTAACTTTAGCCTTGATGCGTCGCAAAAAGTTAAAGCCGTGACGTAACACATTTTTAAAATATTTTTTCACATTTCAGGTAAAGTACCAGGAATAGTGGAGATTTTGGTTTGGGTTTCAATACCAAAACTAGGATTTAGATGCAGAACGTGGACACCACATTTCTTTGCGGTCTACAGATTTTTTCAAAAGTTATTGGGTTTTCGGACGGCACCTACAGATGCCAGACGCCAGACAGAAAGACAGACAGACGGACAGAAATGAGTTAATGTGTTTTTTAGCATCTAGGACACTCAAAACATGTATTTCCATTAAAATTTTGAAGTCGATTTTTTTTCGGATTGCAATACTTTCTCTTTTACATACTCTGTATGTGACGAGAAAGTAAAAATATGACCGATGACGGTATTAAAGGAACGAAAACAAGTTGAAAAAGAATATTGGCATTAATTATAATTCAGCATGATCGTAAGGTAACAGAATGCATAGCCAATTGTCGTGACGGGACGCTATTCTGATTTACCATAATAGATTTAGACAACAAAATAAAAAGCGTGATGCTATCGCCTCCGAAAAAGGGTGCGACTTTTTAAAATGTATCTGCACCAAACGCGATCCACCCTTACCTAATCAGATTTAATAAACGACTAGTTTGGAGTTGTGATTAGCCGTTTATAGGATGAATATTGGGAAGTGCTTCGGCGAATGACGGCTTCTGGATGATTTGTGTATTTTACGTTTCGCCCTGATCAGGGCCTCTTCAGAAAATTTTTATTTCTCTAGTACAAAATAAAAATAAAAAAATATATAAAAAATATAAATAGTATTGTGTATAAAAATATAAGATAATATTTGTTGTATTTGTTTCGTCTATATAATGTTAATTTAGGTCTGCTCGCTACACCTATATTGAAGACTTAATTTGATCTTATATGTGAATGTTGAGGACTTACCGGTGTTGAGTTTGTGACCTCATTTATGTTTCAAATTTGTTGGTAGGCAAATTGTTGTCTTTTAAATAAAAGTCATTTGGAGTTGATGACTGGGCTCTCCGGTTTTGTAGGTTAGGTCTGTGTAATAATGTGTATTTATGTGTGTAATTACTGTTTTATGTGTTTTCTTTAATTTGTTAAGTTGTTGTGAATAAATACCTGTAATTATTGTGCTTTGTTATTTGTTAATATTGATGTTTACGTCATTATGTTTTGTTATTTCTAATTACTGTAAGACCGGAGAGTCCAGTACATTTGAGGTCACATTTTCGATTGCCGGTGAGTCTGCTGTATAGGTGGATTTGAAAGTTTTAGGGCCGGTTTACATGACGGTTTTATGTTGGTGGATATACATGTGTGTGATTGAACTTAAATTATTGAATTGTATATAATGCTTAAGTTTGTAATGTCTGTTCTATAGTTTATTGCATTTTTGTCCGCTTTTATGTTTATCATTTCACTAATTATTCGTTTATAGTAAGATTGTTCAGTTGCTAATATTTTTGTTTTGTTAAATTCAAAGGTGTGTTTTGTTTGTTTTATATGTTCTACCAATGCTGTGTGTTCTGATTCTAAGTGGTGTATGCTGTTTTCATGCTCGTGTAGTCTGGTTTTTAAGTATCTTTTTGTTTGTCCAATGTATGTGCTTGGGCAATCTTTGCATGGTATTTTATAAACAACATTTGATCTTAGTGATAGTGGTATTTTGTCTTTAGTTGAGCCTGTTATTTGTTGTATATTGTGTTTATTATTATTGACCATGTTGATGTTATATGTTTTTAACATTTTAAAGAGTGGATGGTGAATCTGTTCTATGTATGGGAAGTTCACTAGTCTGTTAGTATCAAATTCTGTGTCGTTTGTTGTTTGATTATTGTTTTGTATTTTTAGTAGCCTTTTTTTAATGTGTCTTTTTATGAATTTTTCAGGATAACAATTGTTTTGAAGAGTTTTTGTGATTAGTTTTATGTTCTTTTCATGATGAATTTGATCTGATAATTTAATTGCTCTATCTACTAACATGTAAATGATGCCAATTTTTTGTTGTAATGAGTGACTTGAAAAAAAATTTATGAATCTACCTGACCAAGTTGGTTTTCTATACCAATTGGTTTTTATTTTGTTGTTTTCTCTAGTGATGGCTATGTCTAAAAATGGAATCATGTTGTTTTGTTCTTTTTCTATAGTGAATTGTAGTTTGGGATTGTAAGCATTAAATATCTTTAGTGTGTTGTCGATTTCATCTGTTGGTATTGCTATTATTATGTCATCTACATATCTTTTGTAAATTGGTGGGGTGAAATTTAATTTTTTTAGACAACTTTCTTCCAAGTCTATCATGACTATATTTGATAAAATTGGTGCTAGTGGAGATCCCATTGGGAGTCCTGAAATCTGTTTATAAATGGTGTTGTCGAAACTAAAGTACGTGGAGTTCATTATTAATTCAATAGCTTTAATTAATTCATTTACGGGAAAGTAGTTTTTAAATAGATCTTCTCTTTTTTCTATGCTTTTTTTAACTAGTTGTAGTGGAATGTTTGTGTATAAAGCTGTTACATCAAGTGAGATTAGAACAAAGTTGTCTGGGAGAGTTATTTTGTCTATTAGTTCTTTGAGTGTGAAGCTGTCTTTGATGTCTGATTTATGAGTTGGTAGTTTTTTTGCTATAATTTTGTGAATGTAGTTTGCTATTTTGTATGTGGGGAAGTTAATTGAAGAGACAATAGGTCTTAATGGAAAGTTTTCTTTATGAATTTTTGGTAAAGTGTATAGCCTAGCTATGTTGCAATTTTGTGGCTTTAGGTATTCAAAGGTTTCTGTTTTTAGTATTTTATTGTTCTTCCATCTAGTCAGTAGGATAGTGATTGTTTTTTGTAGAATCATTATTGGATCTTTCTTTATTATTTGATATGTTGTGTCATCTTTTAGTAGATCTTTGGTTTTTTCTATATAATCTGATTTCTTCAGAATAACTGTTGTGTTTCCTTTGTCTGCTTTTGTGGCTATTATTTCTGGATGTGTGTGTAAGAAGGTTTTAGTATCTTCTATTATTCTCTCTGTATGTTTTCTTTTGGTTTTATTGTAAACTGAATATAAGATATTAGTTAGTTTGCTTCTAGCTGTGTCTTTTTCTTCATTTTTAATTAAATGTATTTTGCTTTCAAATTCTATGATTGTTTTATGTATTGCTTCTACTTTGTTTTTCTTTTTTATGTACGGGTAACAGAATGCGAATAAATCAAAAACTCAAGTACCTTCTTAAATGCAGACAAGAAAATCTTATACCAAAACATCTAGATTTAACAAACATAAATAACTTAACTTTTGTAACAGGAAAAAACACACATAGATTAGAAAAACTCTTAAACATAACTTTCAGAAAAATCATAAGTTTTGAAATAGACGATATAAATGCTCAGATTAAACATAATGACTACACAATTCAAATAACAACAAACATCATCATAGAGAATACACCAAAAAACATACACCAAAAATTTTTTAATTTAGAAAAAAACAAACTAAAGAATCATGCAGAACAATTATTCAGAAAACACCAAATAAAATTAAATATACTACGTAAACGAAGAAACTTGAATGTACACATATATACACATGACACAAGCGATTTCTTAACCACAATATACTCACAAAAACACATAACACCTGAAAACATTCAACAAGAAATTAACATCCACAGCAATACAAAACAAATAGATAAAAATAACAATAACACACTAGAAAACACAGATGCATTTAAAGAAATCATAGCACACACTACAAATAACAGTGAACAAGGAAAAAAGATAACAGAAAAGTGGATGGTAAATCTATCGAACGTAGAAATTCCAAAACACATTGAACTGTTTTTATCACTAGGACCCAAATTCTGTTACCCGTACATAAAAAAGAAAAACAAAGTAGAAGCAATACATAAAACAATCATAGAATTTGAAAGCAAAATACACTTAATTAAAAATGAAGAAAAAGACACAGCTAGAAGCAAACTAACTAATATCTTATATTCAGTTTACAATAAAACCAAAAGAAAACATACAGAGAGAATAATAGAAGATACTAAAACCTTCTTACACACACATCCAGAAATAATAGCCACAAAAGCAGACAAAGGAAACACAACAGTTATTCTGAAGAAATCAGATTATATAGAAAAAACCAAAGATCTACTAAAAGATGACACAACATATCAAATAATAAAGAAAGATCCAATAATGATTCTACAAAAAACAATCACTATCCTACTGACTAGATGGAAGAACAATAAAATACTAAAAACAGAAACCTTTGAATACCTAAAGCCACAAAATTGCAACATAGCTAGGCTATACACTTTACCAAAAATTCATAAAGAAAACTTTCCATTAAGACCTATTGTCTCTTCAATTAACTTCCCCACATACAAAATAGCAAACTACATTCACAAAATTATAGCAAAAAAACTACCAACTCATAAATCAGACATCAAAGACAGCTTCACACTCAAAGAACTAATAGACAAAATAACTCTCCCAGACAACTTTGTTCTAATCTCACTTGATGTAACAGCTTTATACACAAACATTCCACTACAACTAGTTAAAAAAAGCATAGAAAAAAGAGAAGATCTATTTAAAAACTACTTTCCCGTAAATGAATTAATTAAAGCTATTGAATTAATAATGAACTCCACGTACTTTAGTTTCGACAACACCATTTATAAACAGATTTCAGGACTCCCAATGGGATCTCCACTAGCACCAATTTTATCAAATATAGTCATGATAGACTTGGAAGAAAGTTGTCTAAAAAAATTAAATTTCACCCCACCAATTTACAAAAGATATGTAGATGACATAATAATAGCAATACCAACAGATGAAATCGACAACACACTAAAGATATTTAATGCTTACAATCCCAAACTACAATTCACTATAGAAAAAGAACAAAACAACATGATTCCATTTTTAGACATAGCCATCACTAGAGAAAACAACAAAATAAAAACCAATTGGTATAGAAAACCAACTTGGTCAGGTAGATTCATAAATTTTTTTTCAAGTCACTCATTACAACAAAAAATTGGCATCATTTACATGTTAGTAGATAGAGCAATTAAATTATCAGATCAAATTCATCATGAAAAGAACATAAAACTAATCACAAAAACTCTTCAAAACAATTGTTATCCTGAAAAATTCATAAAAAGACACATTAAAAAAAGGCTACTAAAAATACAAAACAATAATCAAACAACAAACGACACAGAATTTGATACTAACAGACTAGTGAACTTCCCATACATAGAACAGATTCACCATCCACTCTTTAAAATGTTAAAAACATATAACATCAACATGGTCAATAATAATAAACACAATATACAACAAATAACAGGCTCAACTAAAGACAAAATACCACTATCACTAAGATCAAATGTTGTTTATAAAATACCATGCAAAGATTGCCCAAGCACATACATTGGACAAACAAAAAGATACTTAAAAACCAGACTACACGAGCATGAAAACAGCATACACCACTTAGAATCAGAACACACAGCATTGGTAGAACATATAAAACAAACAAAACACACCTTTGAATTTAACAAAACAAAAATATTAGCAACTGAACAATCTTACTATAAACGAATAATTAGTGAAATGATAAACATAAAAGCGGACAAAAATGCAATAAACTATAGAACAGACATTACAAACTTAAGCATTATATACAATTCAATAATTTAAGTTCAATCACACACATGTATATCCACCAACATAAAACCGTCATGTAAACCGGCCCTAAAACTTTCAAATCCACCTATACAGCAGACTCACCGGCAATCGAAAATGTGACCTCAAATGTACTGGACTCTCCGGTCTTACAGTAATTAGAAATAACAAAACATAATGACGTAAACATCAATATTAACAAATAACAAAGCACAATAATTACAGGTATTTATTCACAACAACTTAACAAATTAAAGAAAACACATAAAACAGTAATTACACACATAAATACACATTATTACACAGACCTAACCTACAAAACCGGAGAGCCCAGTCATCAACTCCAAATGACTTTTATTTAAAAGACAACAATTTGCCTACCAACAAATTTGAAACATAAATGAGGTCACAAACTCAACACCGGTAAGTCCTCAACATTCACATATAAGATCAAATTAAGTCTTCAATATAGGTGTAGCGAGCAGACCTAAATTAACATTATATAGACGAAACAAATACAACAAATATTATCTTATATTTTTATACACAATACTATTTATATTTTTTATATATTTTTTTATTTTTATTTTGTACTAGAGAAATAAAAATTTTCTGAAGAGGCCCTGATCAGGGCGAAACGTAAAATACACAAATCATCCAGAAGCCGTCATTCGCCGAAGCACTTCCCAATATTCATTTAATAAACGACCTAATACTAGACATACTCGAACATGTAAAAACGGCAATCCCCTGGGTCGGACGGTTCAAGCAATGGATTTTCTGAGAACCTTTCGAATAGCTGAATACTTTATCTAGAATGGTTTTCCCAATAACGTAATGGACAATGGATGAGTGCCATTGTCATGGTTTGAGTGACGCGGATTAACGATTAATAAAAAGGCGACATTAACTATTCTGAAAACTATTGCTGCATATCCATGGTTAACGACATAGTAAAAAAGAGATTCACAACGAGCGTTTGACCAAATAGATCGAAGCTTGAGTATTAATTGCGGAATTCCAGTTAGGATCCCGAAGGAAAGAAGGGTGCACCGATAACACTTTCACGCTGAGTGCCATTGCCCAAAGCGAAATGTCGTCCAAAGGGAAAGCTTTACACCTTTTCTAGAGACGTTTTAAAAGATTTCAACTCAGTGAAATATAGTTTACTATAGAAAAATTACACGGCTTAAGAGTGAGAAGTAAATTTATACATGTATGTCTAGTCTAGTGCTTATATTACGGTGCATACCTAAAAAGATCCCTCTAGCCCTGTCAACATAAAAAGGAAGGCTTGCAACTAGAAATTCTGACCTTTCTCATATTCGAGCTATAGGTGAACTAAACATGAGTAACTCCGAATCTTTTTTTTTGCGTCGAAGGGCGTCTGGGTAATCGCCATTAACCATAAACGGGAAATATTGTGTTTGGCGCATGCGGACGAATTAGTATTATTTGCGAAATCGTCACAAAAGCTAAAAATGCAGCTACAACTTGTAGGATAATATTGCGAAGTTAAATGCTTGGCAGTTTAAGAGAGAAAAATATAAAATGCTAGTGTTGCAAAAAAAAACAGAAGGAATAATTGCTATCACTACACAGGTGAGCAAATAGAAGTGGTCAAAGAATTTTCCTATTTACAGCTGGAACGGTATTCTCAAACTCTGGAGAGTTCAAACTTAAATAAATCGACAAACCACAACCCAAAGTGCAATAGGGACCGTTTTTCATTTTCTTTAGGTCACTGAATCAGATACTTGATTAGATAAATAAGTTATGGAAACTGTTATAAATCAGTTAACAGAAATGAAAATGTTTAAAAGAAACTGGTCTGTGTACTGGCCAAAACGGCCAAAACAAACAAATAAATCTATCTATTTTTACCGATTAAATGACTTTTTATTTTCAAGTAGTAAAGAGTTTTGATATTGAACAAAGATGCAAACTTTACCTTATCGAAATATTTGTCGCGAAGAGAAATGAAATTATGAGGAAGTGAAGAAAACGTTATGTGAGAAACACAATAAATGCTAAACAGAAATGGGCATTCCGCAAGTTTTATGGTTTTGTAAATATTTTGGTACGGGCCGGGTTTCTAACTGGGCTAATGCTAGCGCATTGAGGCAGGAGCGAGTGGCTCGTAATAATTTGACGATGCAACGCGCGGGCACGGGGCGTTAGAGAAACTGTTTCGCATGTCGGCTGTGAGCGGACTTCTTGCAGCCGCGCTCTTGGTTTATAGTGTACGCGATTTTTAGAGCTCCATAACTCTCCTATAAATCTCCATTTGAGCTATATTGAAGCGTTACAAAAAGAATGATTCAAGCGTCCATTATATTTATTATCAATAAAGTTAATATTTGTTGGAAAAATTTTATTGCACTAGAAATATTTAATGATATCATCGTTCTCACTTAATTTTATAGATAATAAACTAGAAAACAGAATGTTAGTTCAGCTGAAATATGCAGGTAGTCTTGTGTTCTTGTTTTTATTTTAAGATCCCAATCACATACATGAATCACTATGTTTTTAGTTCCAAATCAATCTACGCGAAAATCAAATTTTATACTTCTTGAGTTGAGATGAAAAAATCAAAAAGTTAAGAAGGTCATCTCGGATGGCACTGCACGATAGATGTCTTCAGATGTATTTTAACATTGATGGTCCAGTTGGGCTAAGTTGATACAATCGGTATCATAAACTGTGATGAATCCCATTTCGAAACCGGAAACATCTGAGAAAACAGAAAAATGTTTTTTCTTTATACCTCGGTCGAAAGTACGTACTTTCGGCGTCAATTTCGATGCAGAAAGTCCAAGATTCGTGCATCGGTAAAACTACAGGCACGCCCTCTATATTAGTGGGAGCAAAAGTACTTTCGGCATCAATCTCGATGCAGAAAGACCAAAATTCGTGCATTAGTAAAACTACACGCACGCCTTCTGTATCAGCGGGAGCAAAAAAAATTTCGCTCCCGCTGCCGTCAGTCACTTGACTATATTTACGCGCACACGTATATCATTTAACCTAAGCACGAAGCGGCTTACGCGATATTTTTATTTATGTTGGAGACACAAATCCTTGTATCAAATGATTTCAACGGATGAATCGATGGACGAAGAAGAAATATTAAGAGATTTTGATGCAGAGGCGCAATCAATTATTAAATCAGAAACTTTACCCAAGAAGTCGGCCGATCGGTACAAACTCGTCTACTAAATAAATAAATGATAATGTTCATATATCTATAACCAAAAATTTCGAAAATGGTAATAAATTTGAATAAATATATATGTTTAACTATGATTATATTTTCTTTTATTCTTTATATGATGCCTGCCCCGACCAGCAGCACTCAATTCGCTCGTGCCGCAAATGTCGGGGCAGGCATCATTGGGCGGGTACATAGAATTTTCTTTTCTTGTTCTTTCAACCGGCTATGAAGAAAAATAGTATACAACACACGGGCAGAAGTTTGACATTCCTGCCGTTGTAATGTAATATACTATTTTTTCCGCAGCTGTTTGCGGTGTCAAAATGGCATGTAGTATAGTTATAATATCGACGGAGCATAGGGTGAATGGGAAGCAGGGGTTACATTTTACTTTAAGGGGAGAAAGTCAAATCCAAATTATTCACATTCATTTTCAGATATTTCACTTATTTTGATGATGTCATAAAAAAATCTCTGATACTCTGAAATAAACATTAATGTTTGCCTTATGGCAAAATCATTTTCAAATATAGTCCACGTATAGTGATTTTTGTATGAAAAATTATTCTCATATAAACCCGTGTAAAAAAGAAATCGTCTATGAAGAGTGGCGATAGATCTCCAAAGAGACGTCTACAAAAAGTTTACCAACTCGGACGATGGTAGACTAGAATATAGACTGTCGATTACAGGAAATATCTATATCTGGTCTACGTAGATCTATACATATTTACGTAGATTACTAGGTAGACTTGGCCAAAACAAAATGTTTCGCTGATTTAAAGTCTACGCTGGTCTATTAAGATCTACCTGAGTTACATGGTAGATGACATATCAAGAGCGATTTTCTCATCTTAAGATCTACGTAAATCTCAGTAGATCTACAGAGACCACGTGGTAAATTATGAACAAAAGTCGATCTTATTATTACAAGGTGTTCGTCGATCTGAATAG